>JAABNY020000008.1:8477782-8490785 GCA_015164015.2 Brevimyrus niger | reverse complement strand
CCCCCAGTGTCATCAGCCCCTCCCCCCTCCATGGCTTTGCCTCTTCTGCTGGGTCTCCTGCAGGGCATTGCTGACTGCATGCTGCATTTTGCTGCGGCAGCTGCTAGTCCTTCCTTCTTAACGCCAAGATAAGACATGCTTAGGATGAAGAGATGACTTCTAGAGAAGAACGTACCAGGGGAAATTTGTAGGCAGGAGATAAGATGGGAGATATGACTGAAGAAACGGCACTAACCTTATGTGACTAAAACACACAAAACATTCATTAATGGGAGGTGAAGCACGTTGTCTTGCCCTCTGTAGAGGAGAAACAAGTAATTGTGAAGAGTCCTCTTCTGGAATAGCATTGTGTTTTGGGTGGTTCTTTATTCATTCCTGAAGGGCCCCCCATGTGACTTTACTGTAATGAGATAATGAGCATGACACTTAGACTGCATTTTTACTTCCCAAAGCATTCCCACTAATTTGATTTACAGGAATTCTGAGGCTGCAACCTGTCAGGATGTTAGTTTTGGGATCCGTGTGAGTCTGTCACACAAATCTCTCCATGTTTTCCTTTCCTTCCCTTCCAATGAGATTTGACCAGGGGCAGGGTGAGGGTAGCTCTACATTTCTCACAGAGCTCATTTTTTTCTTCTGGACATTAAGCTACTTAAGGCTGAGGATGGGGGTTTAGTACTGCTGAGGGAGAAAGAATGTATGACTTGTTTTCGCTGCCTTTCCCTGTGCAGTCATATGACAGTCTTCTAGCTTTCCCACAGAGGGTCACACTGAACTTGTGTTTTCGAAAATCACTTTATAAATAAGCCTGTTTACTTGGTCAGTCTGGCATCCACTTTTTTTGTCTAGTCTTAAACATTTATAAATGCATTTGTTGATTGGCTGATTGGGTGCAAACAGAATGCTTGCTTGAGCCTATCACTGCAGTTGTTGTAAGTCTTGGCCTTTTTGAGCGTTAATCCTCCCAAACGGGCTCAGCGGGATTTAAAATTGCCAAGTACCTTATGGTACAATCAGAGAGGCAAAACAAGTTGCGAAATGAAAATTGCTGTGCCGCATGATAAATAAAATGCGGGGATTTGCTCATTTGCAGACTCCCATCTAAAAGGTATTTTGATTGTTAAAATGATGCACATTTGACACAAAAAAATATAATGTGATGGTCTTAGCAAGGAAAAAATTGATGTTAAAGTCAGTGATTAATTCCATTTAGGGGGCAATTTAAATTCAATTCAAACACAAAGGTCTGCCTTGGTGACAAAAGATGTACTAATTTCATTACTTGAGGACTGCATTGTGGCCTTTTTTCCTGTCAGCAGTGCAGTGTCTTAATGCTGCGGTATATTGTGGGTTTTAAGGGGCAAATCAGCGATGCCAACTAAAGAGGCATACAAATAAGTCACAGATACTGAAGCTCCGCGAGCCTGAAGCAGCCTGTTCCATGTTTATACATGTACCTCAATTTACTTAGACATTTATATGTAATAGGTGGATGAGGAATATACTGTATATGTTTTTGATAGTACAGTTTTGAAATGAAATTGAACAGCGAGTCGCATTATCTGTAATATGAATCTGAGTATGAAGAGCAATGGAAGGACCATTTCAGTCCATCAAAATACTTTCTGAGAATTATAGATTCATGAGTAATTTTTAAAATGAAATGGATTGATGTATAAATAAGCCTGAAATACTGTTACTGAACTACAAACATGTTAAGTCGGGTTTTTATCTTAACAGGAAATGATGACATAACCCAATGAGTGCAGCCTATGTGAAAGTGGTTTTGTCGTCATCTTTTAAAGAGATGCTGTTTGTTAACTGAAATACTGAAATGCTCTCTACATGCTCAGCATACATCTATTATAACAATCAGAATTTTTCTTTAGCTGAATTTACACTATTGTCTACTCTCTTTGTCCAAGAAAATCTCCCCAGCACGTTTCAAATGGTCTAGCTGACATCTCATTAAATGTGACCCTTGTCAGTCATTTCAGGATAACTAGTGATACTAAGAATCATAATTGCTATGAGCTTTTCTTGTGAATATCCTAAATAACTATGACTGCATTGTCTCCACCCAACCTTTAACCATTTAGATGTAACGCTGAGTTCTTTGTTTGGTTTGCAGGACAGAAGTAGGAACTCACTATGTCTGATGGGGACTATGATTACCTCATCAAGTTCCTAGCTCTTGGAGACTCTGGAGTTGGGAAGACAAGCTTCCTGTATCAGTACACAGATGGCAAGTTCAGCTCCAAGTTCATCACCACAGTGGGCATCGATTTCAGAGAAAAGCGGGTGGTAAGTCGAATTCCTGGTAATGTCATGATGTGAGAGATTGGCTTGCTGAGTTTGATACATTCTATAGCGGCATGTTAAATTACCAAAATGGAAAAAAAATCCACTAATTTTAAACTTCAGAAGTGGTATTTCTTAGCAATATTCATTTTATAATATTTTGGGACGGTTTGAGTGTAGAGTTTAGGAAAACACTGCAGGAAATTGTAGGACTGCTGGTCTTGGTGGTGTTATCCTGTCAGCTGCTGATTTTTCTGTCTTATGCATCTTTGGCATCAGCAGACCATCAATCATATTTTTTATCTGCCTCCAAGTCTGTATTTAATATTCTGCTTGTGGGCGGAAAAAATTAATGGCGTGTGCCCACCCTTTCCCGGAAGACTGCTATCTGGCCAGCTGAGAGCATTTCACTGATAAGATTTTATTTTTATATCTGAGTCATCATTCACCATAGAAACAACAACGCAAACATGTAGCTAGTAGACATTTATTTGCTGAATGCAGGAAACTTGAATGGATCAACCTGAGAGGCAGTAGTGATTAAAGTGTTTTACGCTTTTCCAGTCTTTTGGTAATGAAATAAAGCAAATCTTGTGGCTCTCAGATGAATCTGATTAACTGTGTGCAGTTCTGAAATAGACCAGTCATGTATAATTTATCTATAAACAGCTTCACTGGCACCCCTAACCACTTCCTGTCTCTGTTCTATTTGACTTGTTAAATTTCAGATCTGGGAAATAAAGTGCTTTATAATTAGCTGACAAGTACAATCAGGTGTATAGCTTGTGGAAATGGACAAAAATCTGGACTGACAGTCACCGGTGTGTTTAACCATCCTGAATCAGGGGGCATAGAAATGTGGAAGTTCCTCAAATGCTCCTCCTCCATAAGAAAGACCCGTTGTCCCACAGTTAATTATTACTAAAAACGCCCTGAAAATATGTTATCTGGCGTCTCCAGGTAAATTCTCAATTAAAGGAGGAGACCTTTTGGTGGAGGAGAACGATGGGAGTGTTCACGTTAAACTCAACGTGCCGAGCATTTTGTTTGGTTTGCACACTCCTATAAGATAAATATTTAAGAAGTGTGCCAAGCAAGAACCCATGGCTATGTACACCATCCACGATAATTCCCGAGGCCCAGTGTCAGCTACCAGCAGAGTTTTTATTTTCCTTTTTGGTCAAGTGCAGGGTTCCATTTGTCCAAATTCTCAAAATGACTTTCCAGCTGTCTGATACAGGCTTAGTTGTGTTAAGGGATGGTTTGGCTGCAAATTCTGTCCTGTTTACATGCTGTAGGTATACAAATCCAACGGTCCGGATGGGGTAGCGGGAAAAGGCCAAAGAATCCATATTCAGCTGTGGGACACAGCGGGACAAGAAAGGTGGGCACCAATGGGACACGTCCAAAGCTTCTCATGTGACTTACCCATCCACTAATATGTCACCTTTACATGAGGTCGGATCATTAACAGAAGTGACCTTTTTGTGACCTCAGGTTTCGGAGCTTGACGACAGCTTTCTTCCGAGATGCCATGGGCTTTCTTCTATTGTTTGATCTCACAAATGAGCAAAGCTTTCTCAATGTCAGAAACTGGATGAGTAAGTCTCTTTAGAATCATTTAGTACAATGTTTCCCAATACGGTCCTCAGGGACCCACAGATAGTCCATGTTTGTGCTTCTTCCCAGCTCCTGATAGGAAACAAAAATGTGGACTGTCTGGCAGGGAGGTCTGAGGGAGCAAAAGCATGAATTGGCTTGGCAAACGCTTATTTAGTATGATCCTGAAAGAGCATTCACAGGTCAAGATTATGATTTTCACAGGGCACCTACTGCATCCTAACCTGAAGAGAATTGCTCTTCCATCATCCAGGTCAGCTACAGATGCATGCGTACTGCGAGAACCCAGACATTGTGTTGTGTGGTAACAAATGTGACCTGGATGAGCAGAGAGCCGTCAAAGAAGAGGAGGCGAAGGAGCTGGCAGAGAAGTATGGGTATGCATCCTCCTGTGGGCCTCAAGAGGGCTGGGACGTAGAGGAGTGTTCCCAAGGTGGGGCCAAGCGAAACTCACACAAATCTGAGCATTTGCTATCCATCTGATGTGGTCGCCCAGTTTCTGTGTGTGTACACTTCATACCAGGATCACACAGTCTTGCTTTCTTCTCTTTACTTGCGCTGTATATGTGTCAGTCGCCATGTCATGATTCTTGATAGGTTGCACATATCAAACATAACTCTTCCTGCTTTTCCCAGCAATGAAGTGCTGCAGTTGATTCAGATTTATACTGTTTACCAAAAATAAATGTTTATGATTACTATTTGTACATTTCTTCTGGCGTTTCCATGTTATAGTAAATAGCAGGTAATTTTACTATTAAAATAAATTCATAATAAGGGATTTAAAATGAGTATATTGTGTGATGGGTGGTACATTTACTTATGAAGGAATTTGTGCTTCCAGATCCACTTTTTGTAAGTTCCCCCACCCCCATATGTTTGGCAAACATCAGTTGCCACAGTTGGCTTAGGTGTGACTCAAATATCAGTTCAAATATTAGGTCTGATCACAGAAATTGATGACAGACAGCCTTACCTGAACCGCAGGTACTCTGAAACAGACTGGAGGAGGAATCTCACCTCGCAGTGATTGTATTGTGGCATTTGTGTTGATTGGCGATTGGAATGCTCAGGGTTTGTTCCCATCTGTGAAATATTTGTTGATCACCACTGAAGCTGGTCAGAGGTTTTATAAGGCAGGACTGAACACACTTTGTTAGACTAATTAGTTGCTATGTTTTTGTGATGTTCCTCAGGAGATAAGGAGGTAGTCAGTAACGTTTTTGGTGAATAACACTTCGTTTTTCTCTCTATGATTTATCTAAGATGTTTCTGTAACCACGGTTCCCTGCAGAATTCCCTACTTTGAGACGAGCGCGGCAAACGGCACCAATGTGAATGAGGCCGTGGAGGTTCTGCTGGACCTGATCATGAAGAGGATGGAGCGCTGTGTGGACAAGTCATGGATCCCAGATGGCACAGTGAGGTCAAATGGGCACAGCACCAATGAGAAGATGGCAGAGCAGAAGGAGGAGACGAAAGGCAAATGCACCTGTTAAGAGTATGAAAGGCAGGCAGGGCTGACCAAGCTGTGCTTGCATGTAAGGGCCCCATCGCCAACACGGGGGAGAGCTGGTACTGCACAGTACTACAGAGTGTCACGTGTTTACCAACCAACGGCATTGGGAGTTCTCTGCTACGCAGGTGAAAATTGGGTGCCCACCAGCTACATCAAGTTAATTTTGCTCATCAGCACTAGTCATCGTTCCAAAGCAAATTGTCGGTAATTTCGATGTACATACAGTTTGGTCCATAAGTATTTGGACCATGACCCAATTTTTTTTATAATTTTGGCTCTGTACATGTCCATAATTAAATTGAAATTAAGCAATGAAGATGTGATTGAAGTGTATACCTTAAGCTTTATTACAATGGGTTTAACAAAAATATTGTGAGCCGTTTAGGAAATTGCAGCCATTTTGAAATATAGTCCCCCATTTTTAGGGACTCAAAAGTAGTTGGACAAACTAACAATATTATAACAATAATGATAATTTTAATATTTGGGTGAAAATCCTCTAGTGTCAATGACTGTCTGAAGTCTGGAAGCCAAAGGCATCAGCAAAGCTGGGTTTTCTCCCTAGTGAAACCTCGCCAGGCCTGTAGTGCCGCTGTCTTCAGTTGCTGCTTTTTTCTTGTTGGTCCTTCTGCCTTTAGTTTTGTCTTTAAGCAAGTAAAATGGATGTTTAGTTAGGCTGAGGTCAGGTGACCAACTCTGCCATTGAAAAATATTCTCCTTCTTTGCCATTAAAAACTGTTGGGCTGCTTTCATGTTTTGCTTTGGGTAGTTGTCCCTCAGGACGGAGTAGTGCTGTCCTATGCAGCATTTGCTGAATCTGAGCAGATAGTAATGTCTTATTCACTTTGAAATTCATCTTGGCGCTTCTGTCAGCAGTCTTACCATCAATAGATACTAGTGATTCAGTTCCACTGGCAGCCATACATGCCATCCCATAATACTGCCTTCACCCTGTTTCACAGATGATGTTGTATTCTTTGGATCATCACCCATTCTTTCCCTTCTCCATACTTTTTTAATCTGTACAAAGATTTTTGCTTCAGACCTGGGCAAGCTTTTTTAGTTTTTTTTCTGGCAGTCTAATCTGGCCTTCATATTATTAAGGATCACCAGTGGTTTGCACCTTGTGGTAAACCCTCAGTTTGCTTTCATGAAGTCTTCTTTTGATTGCAGACTTTGGCAATGATATGCCTACCTCCTTGAGAGTGTTCTTTACTTGGCTAGATGCTGTGAGAGGGTATTTTCACCAAAGAAAGCATTCTGCAGTCATCCGTCACAGTTTATTTGTTAATAGAATTTGGACAGCCCATAACTGGCCATGAAACAGCTTGCTAGTCATTGTCCAGTTAATTTTGAACTCTTAATCAGGGTTGTAATTTATAAATTTGTTAAACCCCTTGAAATCAAAGCTGAAAGTCTACACTTAAATCACATCTTGATTGTTTCATGTCAAATCCATTGTGGTGGTGTACAAAGCCATTATTTGTGAGAATTGAACAAACTACCAGCACACACCCGGTGTACAGCTTGCCTACCTGTTGATGACCGTGAATTTAGTTTTTCAGAAAAATTGATTTCCTGATGTAATCTTAAGAACAGGATATGCTCCATCACTTTCCAAATTCACAATTTTTAATGAATTGTTGGTTTTATAAATAGAAGCAAGTGGGTCTACATTATTATTATTGTTATCATTATTATTATTATTATATTTTTTTTTTTTAAAAAACAAGGATTATATTAAAACTCAAGTGCCAGGTATAAACTGTATGTGGAGCAATTAAATACAAAAATGTTACTGTTCGGTGTGAGCACAACGAAAGCGAGGAACGACTTATTGGTGAACTGTCTGTGAACTGTTAACCATGTTCATAGAGCTGCTCCTGTGGGGGTTAACTTTTTTAAAATTTATTTTTTGTACTGGTTTTATAGTCATAAGACACTGTGCCATTTTTCAGTGTAAATAGTTATAGATAGGATTAGACATTGGGATAAGCTCCCAAAGGATATATCGGAGAAATCTCTAATATGAAACCGTGGTCATCGACTGTCTTAATCGCGACAGGAAACCCACGCGCGACATTGTGCTGCCCTCTGCCGGCTGAGAGTGATTTTTAGCGAAGACTTAAAACCAAATCTAATTATTTTTTTAGTTTAAAGCTGAAATGTGATCAATGCATTAAATTAGCTGCATTCGAAGTTCGTTTGTACGGCAGTTTTTTTAAAACATTAAATGATCTGACGAAGGTTTTTTGAGCTGTTTTGAATCTACCATCCTGTTTGTTACACTGTTTCACTGCCTAAACACACTTTATTCCCAATATATAAACTGTATTCCTTATTTAGAAGATCCTTGTATTTTATTTATCAAAATCATGTTCTCTCTTGAAACCTCTGTACATGCTTTAGGCCTGTGACATTGGATTGAAGAGGCAAAGGTTTTTTGGAATTTGATATTTATCTTGCCTGCATTAAGTCAGTTGACACGTCTTTGAAATTTATTTAAAATTTGAAATATAGGCTGACCGCATATTTTACACTAGTTTTTTAGTGAATACTTATGGTATGCCTATAAACAACGTGCTTTTATTATTACTGTTATTATTATCAAACATGGGCACAGGACAACTACTGATAGGCCTATATAGGTGAGTAGGTTCCGGTAGTATCACAGAAAACTCACTATTTACTTAATTTTCCTTTGATTTCAATACGGCAGGCACAGAATTAACAAAAGTTGTGTTAGCCATTGTATGCACCTTGATGTTCAGAAATCAAATAAAATGTAAATTGGACATTGTTTTTGTTTTATTATTTTTCATGTGCTGTTTTACAAATACCTCTAAGAAGACATTTTAATGCAATATTCTTGCGCAGTGGTGTTTTTCTGGATATAAATTGCCTGTTTTTGTTTTCTCACAGGTCTATATTATAGCCTACGTCTATTACCTTATTAAAGGTAATTTTAAGTATACAGCATGGGCTGTCATGCATGAAAATGCCTGCATTACACACGAGACGTAATTGTGTTAGAATAAAGCACACTCTTAATTATTTTATGAACTAACGGAGTCCGTAGAACTGTAGACGGTGACGCCATTCTGTCGCGTGCAGTCGAGCTATTTGCGCCTCAGACACCTCGGCGTGGTTAACTCGATCTAAAGTGAAACGTACATTTATTCAATTTTTTACTTATCAGTATTGTGTATTATCAGAAATATTTTTATTCTATGAGAAATCGGACATTAAACCATACTAATAGACAAATTTACGTGCTGAACAAAACTTTAGATTTATGTGTTTACGAGACATGTAACCGTTCAATATCAGGGACAGAAAAGTAATTAACACAATTATTTGCCGACTTATTCAACATACTGGCGAGTGAAATTGAGTAGGGTCATACGACATTAATGGAGTAGCTTGATTCTTTATGCTTAAGTCGACGTGTCATAGTTACATAAATAGATGTCATATACAGATGCCGCAGTGAGCTTGGCAGCTTAAATTCCGCCGCCATCCCGTGACGGGGTTCTGTACCAGTACGACACAAATGGAAGGTGCTGGACTTTTGTGCTCCTTATGGATGGTCTAGTGAAAGAAATAATAAAACTGAAAAACAGGGAATAACATTTCACTTCATTTTAATACACAATACACTACATGCATTTAAAATGAAAATTTATTTATTAAAAAATGGTAAACCAAATACACCATGGTAGCTAAGAGGCAAATTGGTAATTTGGAATGGAAATACTATTTACTGTCTACATTAGATTGTAAATATGAATACCTTAATTTTAAATTTGATCAAGTATCATGATCAACTATCATGAATAGATGTCTGACATTCGTATAATTGTGGATGAACCTCTGCTTTATAGACTGATGTGAATTAAGGAGTGACCACCCCGTATCAAGATGGCGTCTGCATTTACGCATAGAGCCAATGAACAGCCCTGACTAACCCGGCGTCTATGTGTGTGATATCTATGATTTACATACAGGGCTCGATTTGTCGTGGTATGCACGCGGATGTCACTCCCCGTGGGAAAAAAATGACACCACCATGCTCCTAAATTGTTCTGTGTAATATCATTCACAATAGGGTAAATCTACCGACTATGTAATTGGTTTAATTCTACACTACTCCCGTTTTCAATGTCATTGCTGCCTTTCTTGAAGTTCACCTTATCAAAACGGAAGAGTAAGAAAAAAGCTAGCGATCAGCGCCCTGGCGGCTTGACGTGATCGTGTTTTGGTTCGTATACTCTGGGTTGTGAAGGAGAGTACTAGTTAGTTAGTATTGAATTTGAATCCGATTCACGGCAGTTTCAGAGATCTTCGTTGTGCCCTTGAGCAATGCTCATAAATTCACGAAAAATACTGGATGGACCCTGCTCTCATATCCCAAGCTTCGTTTTTACCTCAGTAGGGTGGTGTATGCCTTTAAAACAGAAGAACCAGGTCAGATTTTCTGAAAACAAACACAGTCCAATAAACTTGTGCATCATTTCAGAAAACAATTTTGTTGTAAAGCACATACCACATCTTTGTTCTTTGCATTGCAATTTAAATTGAGAAGGAGAACCTCACAGACTTCATTTACATAAAGTTTTGTTTATATGTGGTTGGCCTCATGTTACCATTTTATTTGATACTCATGTTAATATGTCGATTATAACAAGCTAAGCAAATCAGACACAAAAATAAAACTTTTTCCAGTTCTTTAATTGCACTGTGATGGTAATTGTTAGCCTTGTGTAACAGTTTTTTGTAAAAGTTTAACATACCAACTTTTAAGCTTAATATTCCCATTGGTTACATCCCATGAAAATTGCAAATGAACAAATTCTCATTTGATTATTGGTTTGGTTATGCTGGGTTAAGTCATTTCCAGTGGTATAAATGCTGTATTAACTACTCGTATTAGTACTCGATTTTGGCAAGTATACAAATGGAAATACTCATATTCTGTCTGAAAAAAAGGTATTTGTGCAATCCTACTTATTAGCAACATATTCACAAATGCCAATGTGCAAACTTATCAGATGTGAATACAAACATCAACTTTCATTGCGTATTTGAAAGTATTCTGTTTTATCATAAATTGGTTTATCGTTGTTGGTTTTCTTTCTTTTTTTAACTAATCCAGTTGAAAGCCATGGATTGAAAGCCATTTTCTGCTGGTTTTAGCTTAACTTTTTGTTGGCCTACGTTCAATACCCTAAAAGCCCACTAGGGGGCCGTGGCCCACAAGTTGGGGAAACTGTTGGTGTAGACCAACTGGTTCGCGGCAGATTGCTGCCTTAACATGTTCGTGATTTATGTTGACATAACTTAAGGCTTATTACTCAGAATATATTAAAAAGGGAGTCAAGTATTTTGTAGATACTGACTCTTTAAAATGTTAGGAAAAAGTGTTGGCATCAGACTAAACACTCTTGATAAAACCTCTTCAAAAAGCAGGCAGTCAAAAGATATTCTGTCAGTCACTATATTTTTTAAACAGTAGATCTCCTACATCAAGACTGGTCCTTAGATTGCATTATGTGTTGGTGTCCAGCATATGAAACAAAACCCCAGAGATATTTGCATACATAGGGCATACTGAAAAAAAAGTTCAGTTCATGTCCCTTTTTTAACCGATTTGTGCCAAAACTGGCTAATGCACCAAAACACCCTAAAAACAAGCAGAAACAAATAGGCAGCACAGTGTCAAACTACAGTCTTTCAAAGTATTTACAAATATTTATATTACACCTTGCCGTTGTCGATGCAAAACCAACTCCAAGAGTGAGTACACCGGTGTGGTATACGTGGGGATACGGTCCAAGACCTATACCATACATAACTTGGTTTTCATGTGCAAACATACCTATGATACAGTTTAACACAAAAGTATCAACAAAAATAACTAATAATAAAATACGACAATTATTTAAAAGGGGTTGTTACTTGAACACAAGCATTGATACTATGACAGTCAATCTGATAACTGAGATGGTTGCTGTGACTAACGGGTAGGTAGCATATGCAGTGATAGGATGCCGCAACATTTTATCGCGCTACTCAGAACGGCGTGCAATTTAAAACTTATGACTTGCTTATTTTAATGGAGTTTTCCACTGACTATTCAAGGACTACGATTGACTGCAGGTAACTAAAATAAAAGCAAAAATATTAATGTTGATGGAGAGAGGATAATATATAGGTGGAACACAGAAAAGGCTAACTGAAGAGGAAGGAAGTGTTAGAAAACAGGGTATAATTGAATAAAATGGCGTCACTCTTTCGTTGGTTATCAAGGTACAGTAGCAGCAGATGTAAGTAACCTATGTTGGGCTGGGTGGTATACTGATATATTTTCAAATAAGATATATGAAGTGAATACTGTTTATATCAATATACTTTTATTGTGCATTAGAATGAGGGCTGTCAAAGTTAGGCACTAGCAGCAAAAAACTCATAACATCATAATATTCAGAAGGCTTATATGCTTAAATGAGGATTTTTCCCCTAGTTATTAAGCACACTTTTGATGGTTGCCAGGCTTCTGTTTTAATGCCATTAATGATATTGGTTTTAGATTTAGATTATTTGTTTTGTTCTTAAATGTCCACTGAACTAGTGCCTGGAAACTGTCTCATGGATCCAGGAGTCTTAGAGAGCTTGGGTATGTTGCTGTATTATTTTTGTATATTGGTGTAATAAAAATTGTTCAAGCATTGGTGTAGTTGTATAATTTTAATGGGTTCATAAAGGACGTGTATGGACGGTGTTTCCGGTAGGTTGTGGAACCTACTAACCTCCAAAACATGTCCATACTTTGAGTTGTGATGCGACACTGATTTAAAGATAATGTATTTACTTTTATCTGTGGGCAGCTGATTTAGATTTAACACTATGTTTCTGGTCTCAATAAAACCCGTAAAAACTGGAACAGAGAGTATATTTGGAGGCTTATCTTGAGAAGTTATTTTATTTATACATTGTTTTCCCTGAGGTTAATATAATGTTTATTACTCCAGTCATTTGACTTTGAATTATGATTTAATGTTCATGATGTGACGTTTGTGAAAGATCCGATTCTTTTGATCAGCTCTTCAGTACAAGCAAAAGGAACTGACTCGTACTTGAAAGCCTTTCATTTTATCATTGTGCCCAAATTTCACTGCTTGCCCTAAATCTAGTCCATTCTCCTTTAGTCACAAGAGGTTGATTTTATCGAGCATATCTTTATCGAGATAATTATCTGTCTGATTTTCTATTATGCTGGATAATTCGTTATTTTTTTAAAATTGTGTCTAAAACATGACAAGTAAAATCAAAATAGTAAATTCACTGACAAAACAGAAGGATATGGCATTGTATAGGCCTAATTGTATAATGTTTAGGATGCATATTACAAAGATGGGGACTTGAGTTTTTGACTCGAGACTGAGTCACACTCGAGTTGCTTCTAAATTGACTTCTGACTCTACTTGTGTAACGTCCTGCTCCCAACAATCCTGATTGTGTGCCACACCCACCTCATTACCTCCTGTTTTGCCCTAATTGGAG
>JAABNY020000008.1:8428991-8456796 GCA_015164015.2 Brevimyrus niger | reverse complement strand
CAAGGTATCAGAGCTGGATCGTTCAAGTCCAGAAAGTTAAAACCCAACTGGTTTCAACAAACCAAGTACTTTGCGACCGTGACTCTATACTCAGCTGGTTGGTTGAAACAACATCTTGTTCCTGATTTTTACTTTCAGGAACTGAACCCTCAGAGACAAGGGGGGAGTTCAGATCCAAAAAGTATCCAGATCAAGATTTTATTTCAACCAACCAGCTCAGTATAAAGAGTCACAGTCAGAGTCACAGCTCCCTGTTATGCTCTATGGTTGTGTGACATGGACACTATCCAGTAAGCTGAGATGAAGACTGGACTCCTTCAGTACTGTGTCTTTTTAGGGAATCCTTGGGTACCACTGGTTTGACTTTGTGTTGAACGAGCGATTGCTAGTGGAGTCCTATGGCCATGTGGCACGTTTATAAGACAGACAGCCATTTCTGGAGGGTGGGACTGGACCGTGTGTCTCCCTGGTGGGTGTGGCAATGTGCTACATTAGTGTAAGCTCCCCAGCCCGACTTGACCTGAACTGCAGGATATGTGAACATGCTGGAGACCTTCATAACACGTCAACTTCACTTCTGTAGGTTCCGGATGCCTTTTTCCACTTATGGTCATGTATTAGCCAATTGTCTGCCTGTGTTCCTCATTCTGAAGTCCTGATTGGGTATGGATTATATTTATGGGTGTTTAACTTGTTCACTAGTCTTCAGTTTGGCAGGGTTTCATTCTGCTGTTACTTTGCCCAGAAATTGTTGCTGTGGCTGGGGAAAGACGTTATCTTGATGCAGTGTGTCTGATACCTCCGACTCTGTTTACCAGGATCCTTAAAGCACAAATAGCTCTTCAGACTGGATTCTGCTTCTGTCAGCACTTAACTTCTTCCTCCCTGAACTCGAAAGTGAAGACCGCTGCAGGCTTTGGGCTCCAGCCATGAGACGGCAGCGGCTTCTCAACGAATGGCAGTATCTGCTACAGTGCTTTTCCTCATTGTTTTCTTGTTCCTCCTCAGCTGTCGTGCTATCCAGCCGTTATCGCGGTAAGCACTGCATGCTCTTCCAGAAGGTACCGTTCTCTCAGTCACTGACTCTCGAAGGCGGTACTAATAGGCATCCCCATGTGTCAAAATGCTGGCTGTGATCATAGTGTCAAATACTTAAAATTAACCCACATCTTGCTTGAAAAATACTCCAGCATTTTCTGATAGTGCTGTTTAGTGTCACACATATCTGCACTGTGCTGGGGTGGAATTACAGCTCTGGTTAAATTCCCCATATTCCTGGGGGATTTAGATTGCCGAGTGCATCATGTGACCATCTCATTTGGGATGCATATGGAAAGCTGTACACATTATACAGTGGTGACCTTTATGTCCAAACAGCACCGGCGCATCTCACACTGGAGCCTCTGAGGCAAAAGAAGATTCAGGACAGAAGGTCGGCAACTGGGGGGGGGGGTGAAGTGACAGCATAGGGATGAGTAGTTTCCCAACGGAAAACTCTCGTGCCTGCAGAGTATGTGAGACGACTGTGAGGTGGCATGTGCATACTAGGGGGATGCCCCGCATGGGTGGAAGGAGGAGGGTCACCTTGAGCGTGCTGGCTGAGGAGGGCCGGGTCTTCCCCGCCTCGAGCCCCCCTTGACGGGGTAGGGCCGCCTGTAATCACCCACAGTCATTTGTGCAGTAATATGTATGACTCGATATCCCCCCACGTCAGGCCAACATTTCCCTGAGAAATAGCCTTTCTGTGTATAAGCTCTAGTGATTCACAACACAACTGCTAATCTGGAACTGGATATAATGACTATTTCAGTTATTAGGGTCATAAAGCAATTATTTAATAACCGTTTTAGGAATGTACCGGTTTTCTGGTAAATATCTGTCTAGTGAGGCTCAAAATCTCAATTATTTCATTTATTTGTTGTTAATCCAATTGTTAACCCAGATAAATATTACAGATTTTTTTTTAAATGTAGTTACTGTGAAGACAGATTCTTTGCAAACTACATACATGAAACATCCAACTGCCAATCTGGGGCCCTGTAGCCTATTGCAGAGAGAATCGGGCACAAGGTTGGGGTACATCCTGGACAGGATGCCTGTATGCATGTAAATGGCGCCACACAAGGAGCTTGCACACCCCCTTAGAACCAAAGCATTTGTATTTAACAAAATACATAAAAGTGTTTCCTGAAGAGAAACAGGTCCATATAAATATTTTCTGTTTGTCTAAATGTGCCTGTTGAGCTGTAAGGAAATCTATTGACTGTTGACTATCTATGGTAAGGGAGCCTTGATGTGGCTTTTTGAATATCAAAAGTTGACGATATAAAAATCACATGAGTATTGCTGGTATAATACATTAGGTGTGTGTGTGTGTGTGTGTGTGTGTGTGTATATACATTTTCCAAATGACACTTGTATTGCTGCCCATTAGCGAGGCTCTGGGCAGTGAAGACTTCTGTAATGGGACTCTAATAGATATCAGTCTTTAAGAGGTTGTCAGACATGCAAATCAGCATTTATAAGTAGGCTGTTTTTGTAAATTGTCTGATGTTGTTTTTATTGGGTTTGTACATGTAAGTGGGCCAGAGCAGACCAGAGCACACTGGGTTTAACAGCCTATTTACTGCATTTATGCCCAAACAAAGTTTCATTTGCATGCAGGACCTGTGCATGCAGTGATAATGACTTTGTTGATGGTCTACATGCAATATTGTAGGGCCTTACCCACAATTCTCTTCTTGCCCTTGGTGAAGGCTTGCAACCCAGATGTTAAAGACTATAATTCTAGACTTCCTTTCACTTCTTCTGAGCCATTTGCAGTCTACAAACCCAAAACAACAGTTGTAGGGGGTGGTGCTGCTCCCCTGGGGGGAGTGTCTCTGCCTTGAGCTGAGTTGTGTTTTAGCAGAGCGCTGCTTGCAAGAGCCCTGAAAGGGCTTCTTAGATGTCTGATGTACCGTCATGCTGTGCTTTTTATCCCCCCACACGCTAAATGAAATGAAGTGCCCCCTTTGAATTGCAAAAAGCACCTTTTGAATTGGAAATATCACTGAGCAGGGAGTAAAATCACTTCACTTTTAACAACTGACGTCTGAGCCTGACTTACAGCTTACATAAACCTTTAACACTATATATCTTATAAATATTTTAAGGCAGTGCCAGCGCTATGTACACATGCATCACGTGCTTTTGGTAGGACAGCTGGTTCTGCAGGGGGCACCAAAATGGCCTAATGATCATCATCCTAATCACAATGAGGAACTTATTTCAATTTAGGATGGACTAGTAGACACCATTGAACCATTATACAAGATGCAGTTGGCCTTCCGTATCCATGGATTCCTCTTCTGTGGATTCAACCAGCTGCAGATTGAGAATATTTGAAAAAATAAAAAACCCATATAGTTCCAAAAAGCGTAACTTGAGTTTGCCGCATACTTGAGTTTGCCGTTATTCCCTAAACACAGTGGACCCCACCTATCTGCTGATTAGGTAACTGCGGTTTATCTGTGGTGTACTGCGGCCCAAGATTATTACAGGAGGGTCTTCACTTTAGTGTGAAAGTGTCACAACCGACTAAGAATGTCTAAAAGATCGTCCTGCTGATTGTGATTGACTGGTTGACCACTGCTTCAGAGGGTGTGAAACTTTGGACAGGTGTCTGAGAATGAATCAGACCTTATAGATCAACAAATATAGTATGTCACCTGAATCCTAAGAGAGCAGGAGCCTTCTTTTATTTGTAGGCGAAATGGTCTTTCTGCTTGGGGGTTCTGTCAACAGGATATCCTTCTCTTCAAAACACTGCCACAGTGGTCATTAAGCTGCTAATCCTGAAAGGAACAGAATGGAAGAATGCAGAGGTGAAGTCTGCAAACTGGGTAACAGCACTGTGAGCAGTGTTTATGGAGTATGCCTTATTTAATATGAAGCCTGACACTGGTTTTCCCAGAGATTAATGGAGAAGCGGAGAGATGCCATTGAAGTGACTATAATTATACAGGTTTGAAAGGTTACTTGAGTCACTTGGGTAGATCTATGAATATCCTCTGGCCAAGCAAACCATAGGATCACAAGTAAAGTTAAATGAACAAAATCCCAGGGAAATGAGCCGTCGTGTACCTGTCAGAAGAACCTGTGAGATTTATTAAGGATGCTGTTGGTTTGCTTTGATTCGCAGCTCCAGAAAAGCCCTGCACATCATTTTACATGCACAATTCAATATTTTTGAGCAAAGGACCCTGTAAACACCATGGTGTGGTGATGGAAGTTCATAGCTTGTAGTGATCTGTTCTAGGAGTCACTGCAAGGACCACACAGTATCGCGGTGCTAATTGTGTATTTGTGTCTGCTGATATACACCAGTACACGCACACACACCCAAACTCCCATAAAGGGGAGGGGGGCAGGCTGGCAGGGAGGAAAGACAAACCTTATTTTCCGCCTGTGCTCTCAAAGACAAGCCTGAAATAGGTTCATCTATATGTCTGGCCATGGGGCAGGCTTCACACATGCTGTGTTTTGGGAAGCTGTGGACCTCTTTTTGTTGTTCGCCCGCATGCTTACTGTGTGGAGGGCTACAAAACTTTTCTGAGGGTTCAACTGGCCATTAATAAACATTTTATCGATTTGGTCAGTGACTATATCATAAAGATGTGAACAGAAGGATAAGGTCTTTTTATGGCTCATCCTGGATATGCCCATCTTAGTGCATGACAAAATGTGCAGTGCTTGCTGTACCGTCATGCTTCATTATATAAAGGAGAATGCTTGTCTTTTTTTGATTTAACGTATGGCTGTCACTATCGCTTTATATCAATAATCGAGTAATCTACTGATTTAATCTGATGACTTATTGTTTAATATGATGTAATATATAAACATATGCAATTGTCACATCGCAAGGACCAAGATAATCTGCTGGCTTCCAACCATTAATATGTTGCAAAAAACATTTTAACTCCATCATAAGAAACAGAACTTAGGAAGCTTAGCAGTTTTACTGATGGTTCCTTTTCAACATTAGGCCTGTTTAGTATATTACAAAAAACAGTGTAATGTTTACTGCCTCTGGTTTTGCACAAGTTCTGCATATGCTCTTCAAGACAATCATAATCATTCCTATCCTTAATTTTTGACTTGTTTACAGACAATGTGGTGTGTTTGTGAAAAATTAACTGGTCATGAAAGGACATTTGTCATCTGCTGTATGGAAACATTTTGTATTCAATTAAGACAATACTGAGCAAAAGGAAGTGATTTGTCAGCTGTTTTGTGTCTACTCTATTGGTTGATAAGTTATTTGTCCATAAAGTTTATTTTCAACTCCTAAATATCACAAAAACGTTAGTTATCACAATGTGAACTTTTTCCAATATCGATCAGAAACCCAAAACACTACAATATGTTCACAATAAAATAAATAATATTGTGTGGGCTTTTGTGCTGTATTATGTCAGATGATGTGACTAGCAGCGATTATTTTAAGATGATTCTCAACCCATGGGTCATGACCCAAATTTGGGTCGTGTCAGATTCTGAAAGGGTCGTGAGTTGGAAATGTAAGCATTTTAAAAACGGCAAGCTCCTATGCTGGTCCATGATCAGATTTCCCAGCCCTATTGTTAGAATTAACCTATATAAACTAGAGATGCACATTTTTTCACTTCCTATCCGATTCCGATACACAACTGTCGATACCGAGACTAATTGCGATACAAGAGTTCTTTTTTTTGTTATACCTAATATATTATTTTATTTAAGCTGGTAAATACAGATGGAAAAAATGAGTGACAAAAATATTTCATTAAGCTTCTACAAACATACATAACGTACTGTTTTTGAGGCATTTGCAGTACAATATGAATATCTGCAAAGCAAGTATTAGTATACACAAGTGGCGAATGCTTAAATTTTTAAGTTTTTCTCCCATTGACGTCAGCGTAGTTACACTTTTGTTGCGATGGCAGGCTCTCTTTTATCATAAGTTGCAGCGAGTTTGCAAAACAGTCCAATAAGTTAGCGACTCCCAAATCATCCACTGCTTTAATTGTTTTGTCTGGCAGCGGCGTGCGCTTAAATTAATTGTTAAATGGGATTGTCCATTAAACGCTATTCCTACCTCAAAACTTTATTTTACATAGATTGCAAATCGTTCTGTTAAAAGCGTAAAATACTCCCAGATCGTCACGTCTTAACCTTTCACAGTACGAGGAGTGTATGCGCATGACGTCACAGCAGGCGGAAGTCACTGTACTCGCACACACTATGTAGCAAAAAAGACTGCGGGGCAGCGGTAGTGGTTAAATACCGCAAAAAAAAAAACACATGTAATATGGAAAAGAGCTGTCGTGCGATTGATTGCCAAAAATTAAATAAGCAAGTATAGGACGTGGATCGATCCATCAAATAGGTCTGGATCGGCACCGATACCGAAACTAGTGAAAACTCAACTAATCTAAGAAGCCCAACCACAGGTGGATAATTTTAGATAAGATTGGGTAATTCACTGGCACATCCAATCAGAATTGTGCAATTGGGATTGCGTGCTGCGTTAATGTAAACCTATACTTAATATAGGGTTGCGACTGAGCTGGCAGGGTGAAAATGGGGTCGCGGTACAAAAAAATGGTAAAGAACCACTGATTTAAGAAAAATAATTGTAGACAAATCGGTAAGCTAGGCTACTCCGAGAGGCTAAATGGTGCACATATGGTGAGTCCGTCAAACTCGAAGGTCGTCTTTTAAAATATATATGCATTGCTGTGGTGATGTTTTACTTCTGCTTTGCAATACTGACAGGCTGCTGCACTTGTAATGGTTCCACGCACATGATGCTTTCACTCTTTATTTGGGCCCTCATCCTCTATGCGTCGTCTTCCTTGTGCCATATTGCAGAGTAATCGAGAAGGAAATTTGTAATCGATGCTTTTAAATATTCAAGTAATCAAGTTCAGTAGAGTGATGATGACGGCTTTAATGTAATTTTGAAGGAAAAATTCACCTGTAGAAGAGTCTTTCATATAATAATTTCTGGTGTGGCTGAAACGTTTTTAAAGGGTTATATTTTTTTATATTGTCATAGCTCACTGTTACTTGAAATGGCCATGTCTGATGACAGAATATATAAACTCTGACAGTGGGCAGCTTCAAAGTAATTTATTTTAGCTTATGATTGCTGTCACCCTTGTTGGGCTGACCTTTGTAAAAACTCATCACTTAGACTTTTTAGCTCTATTTCTCTTTATGACTAATCGAAATACCTGCAGATCATTATTAAGGATGTAATGATGCTGTAATATAGGGGCAAGGCAATAGCTAGCTGCTTATTTCCTGTCATTAAGTAAAGTAGTGTGTTGCGCTGTGTAACAGTCTTTGCTGAAGCTGTATAGTTGTTTGTAGCTGCTTCTTTCCTGTTATTAGCTAGTGTAGTATGTGACACTCTGAAGCTATAGTTTTTCATATGGATTTTTCAGTTGCTGAGCCAAAGCACAATCCTTTTGCAAAGAATAACACAATTTTCTTATCTTTAAACATGAAATAAAATATACTTTAGCAACTGTAAGATGCCTAGAAGTTCAGCAGTCCCTGGTTTACGAACAAAAATACTACATTTCCAGTCTTTTTACCAGTCATGGTCATGAAAGGTAGACCTGAACATCAAACCACTTGTCCTTAATTGGTGTGCAGCTCAGGAATTATGTGCCTACTGTAGGTCCCCGGGTGGGACAGGAGTGAGCCCTGGCTGCACACACCACAGGGCTGTGGGCTCTGTCATCACACATCCTTAACTGAAATTCCCTGGGCAGCCCCAAGGATCCAGATGGCACTTCTGAGCCAGGGGCAAAGAAGTCAAACGTTGCCTTTGTCCTGCTACATGTCAGCGGGCATGTGCTCAGCAGCTGACCGGAGCAGGGGACCCTCAAGGCCGCCCACAATGCGGAGGGCTGTGTAGCAGCGGCACGGCTGTGTGGCTCTTCATTGCAGCTATTACAGGCCAGACAGCAGCCTCTTCCCATCTGCCCCCTAACTTATTGCGATGACAAACTATATGTTGTCGTGTGATATTGTTTAAAGGCCCAAGACTTTTCAGTGAGTGAATTGGGACTCCATTTAAGTCACAAATGTGAGGACAGAGTGCATGTGTGTGTATGTCAGGTATATATTACTTTGTGGGAATCATATATCCCCACAATGTGATAAAAATCTATTTTGATGTTTTGGGGGCCATTTTTTCAGTCCCTACAAAGGGAAGACTCTGTTTTATAAAAATCTGTGATTGCAATCAAAAAACTATAAATGCCAAAAGTCTTTGTATTTAGTTTAGTTACTTATTGTCAAGGAAAGGGTTGGTTAGGAGTTAGGGTCGTCATTGTTGAGATTCAGGTTTTGTCCATAAAAATGAATATGAATTTGAAACTTAATATAAGACAGCAGAGAAGAGCTGTAGATGGCAGAGCACATTTGAGAGATCAACAACCAAAAAAATTGTTCAGGGTGGGGGCAGCTCTGTGGGGTGGGACTCAGGTTGCTGGCTGTAATCCTGCGGTCAGCAGGGTGGGTGGCCCCTCCAGTTTCATGAGGTGGTCTTTTGGGGTGATTTTCCAGCAGTTCTTAAGGAGCTGCCACAAATATGCTGAGCACTCACATTTTTTCTTGACACAAACTCCTTTAAAACATCTCTACTGGGTTTCTGTCAGGTGGCCAGGTCATGTGATGAATCACTCTGCTCTGCTGGCAGCTTGGCATGTCCAAACTTTTGACTCTGTGTGTGTATATCAAGTTTATATTATTTTGTGGGGACTAAAGGTTTATGAATGCAATCAAAAAGCTGAAAATGCCTTGTCTGGTTTTTTGTTACTATGGTTAAGGTTAGGGCTGTGTAGGGGTCAAGGGTGTCATGATGGTTTAGAGTTTTCCTCATGGAAATGAATGGAAAGCCCCCACAAAAATATAATTGCAAACCAGTGTATATATATACGTACGTGTGTGTGTGTGTATATAATCTCAATAAAATCACTTGTATATTAAGGTATTGCAATAATATTGGACATGGACACACAAATATTATGAATAACTTGAAAAGCCTTATGATCAAGGAACAACGCGCACCAAGTTAGTACACTTTGCAGTTCTCCCTCATTTATGCTGTAGCATAGGTGTAAGCACACCCCTGTAATTGGATGAATAGAACAGAAAGTGGGGGGGGGGGGCAGTGCCGGCAGAGCCATTGGTGACAGAAGCTCTTATTGGCACTTTACCTTAGATGGCTGAGTGCTGTTTTCATTAGTGTGACTGCTGGCCGCTGTTTTCCGGAAACCTCTGCTGAGGGGAGAGGCTGTCTTTTTTTCGGCATGACAACAGGAGGTCTCAGTGGAACGACGAGGGCCAATCTTTACCCAGGATAAAACTGTGGGCCTGCTGTTGCGCTGAACCACTATTTTTTCAGCAGATTATGAAACCAAACCAGTATCCACTGCAGTTTTTGGAGTGTGACCACTGGAAATAATTTTGTCTGTTTTTATTGTCAAAGTGCGGACGACCTTCAGGTATTTTTTGACAATGAACCAGAATATAGCTCGTTCAGTAACCACAGCATTTGTCTTGCTGTTCGTTCTTATAAAATACAGATATCTGTATATTTCTAATTTGCCAGTAGCTGTAGTTGTTCATAATTAAGTACATTAGAGTAGCAAAAACCGATTTGTCACGCCACGCTCAGGAAATGGCATGGCTCCTTGGGTGACGATTATCACTTTCTTTGGTAATGGACTGTAGACCCCCCACTTAGTTTAATGTCTTACTCTTGTGTCAATTTGTCCTTTTTTTTTTTTTAAAGAGATGAGTAGCTGTATTTTAGATCTAAATGTGCCGTAAGAGGATATGAAAGCTCATGCCATAGCTCTGGTGATATGCTTCTTCAACCAGACAAGATCAGGAATGGCACTGAGAATATGGCAGTGTCTGCCTGTCATCCTGAATACACAGGCCTGGGGCTTTGAAGGCCTGCCAATGGTTGCCAGTTGAACTAAAGGCTATCTTTTCATGGTTCTCAAGTCTGGTGGTTTGAACACGTTTGGCAATCCATCCGATTGTCATGCTTGCAAAGAATTTCGGATCTGCTTCAGGTAATTTCGGTTGTGTGTTATATCGGTCCCAAGATCATTGAACCATTTCAATAATGTAACATGCCTAAATCTAATCGAATTATAAGTTGTCATTATTGGATCGTTCGTATTTTGAACTCCATAATAGGGCTGCATAATATTGAAAGAAATTCACATTGCAATTTCTTTTTTTTTTTCGATAAATATTGCCACATAAAACAATTTTAGACAGACAGTCTGTCAGATAAAATGGTGGTGTTGCCGTGAGTTGTGCTGAAACACTATGCAAATCACTTCTAATGTTGATGTTAATATTGGACGTTTTGCTGTTCTGCTTTATAACAGTGTATTTTTGTATTTCATATTGGATATATCTGTTGTGGCAAGTAATCTTTTTGTATAAAATATCTGAAAAGCTGTTCTGTGGTCTAGTTTCTCTCAAAGGTTCAGGTTTTTGTGTTTTTTTTTGTTGGTAATATCAGTGTTAAAAATAGCTTTATTATTGCTACTTTTAACTGATTGTAACTCCAGTTTACCAGGATTTTTTCCTTATTTTTGGTGTGGCAGACAGATTTTGTGATGCTGATCACAGAAATTTGATTTTCACATAACATAACTGGCAATTTCTCAATAACTTTTTCTTATTACTGTACTGTGTTTAAAACATGGGTATGTTGCATGACATTGGTTAAAGATTTTTTTCACAGAACATCTGAAGTGTCTTTTGTACATTTTAATGCTTTGATTTAAGAAATGTGCTCAATTTTGCCCTCACCCGTAGTTTTTCAGTGATGTAATTTTTAGGCTGTACAGTGGTACCTCGTACTAAAAAGTTCTGATTTCTGATAAGAAATAATGGAAAACCAATTAATTGGTTCCCAGCTCCCCAAAATTACACCTAAATGTGTTTTTTAGCATTTAAACACACAATGAACAGGATAAAACAAGAAGAGTATTTTTTCTAAATGGCTCCCAAAACGATAAAGATCTTATCCCAACATTACCCCTGTCCCGCCCCGATCGTCCGCTCCTTCCGTGTGCCACGCCCCCTCTTTAACCTCATGTGGGATCCCCATGTGATCAGGTGTTTCTGGTTGTTGTCATTATAGTTCTCTGTATTATGTCCGGTCATTGGGGGCCTTCGACTTGCTTACAGTGCTGGCTTAAAGCAACGCATTCTGATCCTGACGCAATGCATTGTGACCTCTCATCCGGTTGCACAAACAAGAACTGCCTCCGTGACGACACACCTTTGCCCTTATTGGCTGAAGTGTTTAGTTACACGCTTGAAGTTTGTTTCCCAGGCAGTTCCGATGTGTAATCTGCTATTTCTCCCGAATATCATGTAAAGCAGTGAGAACTGGTTTTCAGTTAATTTACCTGGTAAAATAAAGTTTAAATAAATGACATAAATGCTCTAATAGTACACGTAAGTCAGTGGTTTATTTATTGTTAGTTACTGTAATGTTGCGCTGCTTTATTTGGTTAATCGTCGAGTTTGTGAAGAAGGTATTCAAGTAACAATTACATTGTAGTATGACTCATTTCCTTCCCAGAGTTCATGGTTTGACTTCTGTTATTCAGACCGTTATAGGTCAAACTGGTTTGTTCGACTGATTACAGGCAATAACATGTTTGGACGTGTTGGCAGGGTCCTGCTCTACTTTTTATATGGAAAAATGATATCAAGGCCAGAATGCTTGCAGAAAATCAGACACTTCTACATTTAAGATGAGTCACTTTCCCCATGCTCAAATACTGGAAATATATGTATAATGTGAAGTTTATGTCACTCAAATCCTTGCATGATAGGTCAATTCTGATTAGATATTTTAATTCAGCACTGCTCAAAGGTTCAGATACCTTATTTTTGTTACAGAAATAAAAATAAGTAATTTGTTGACCAGTGTAATCAGTCCTATCAGATTGCTGCAAGTCCCCTAAACTGCCTATAGTTTTTTTATCACACTTATAAATAGAAAACAGAGGCTTGAAAGATCTCGGGCGGTGATTATTTACTTCCACACAGTCTAGCTTATGTCAGAAACTGAACAAATGCGGAGTGGTTTTGTTTAAAGCATACCCAGGAAATCTCAGCTTAGGAATCAGGAATTATTTATAAATGCAGTATTGTACCAGGATGATTAAGTCTGGAAGCAGGGCCAGAAACTGGATTTGGGCTATTAACATAGAGGCCTGAGCAGATAAGGGTGGATTTCAGCACCAGCTACAGAGGGATTCATAGATAGATACATAGATATTGTTTAGGGAACCAAAGAGGGGCAGAGGCTTCAACAGCAGATCAATACCACCACTGTGGTAAAGAGATATAATTTAGCACCGAAAGAGAAAGCCACAATGCGTATGGCTGTGATCCATTTTGACTTTGGTAACTTACAAGCATGCCAGTTTGAACACATCTCTGGGAAGCCTGAAGAGGCCCAGACAAAGGACTAGGGCTGCAATTAACGATTATTTTGATAATCGATTAATCTGTCGATTTACTTTTTCGATTATTCGGGGGTGGGGGACGGGCAAAAACCAATTTGATTTCCAGCAATTTTTAATGACACAGTCCGTCTTTGTACAAAGATTGTTTTCAGCAACTTGCTTAAAAAATTAATGTATGCTACATTAAGAGTATACGAAAAAAAACATTTTGTAGCAGCTGAATCAATGTAATGAAATACACAAAATCTTGTTTTATGAAGTGCAACCAGCATGGTGCTTTAGATAATGTATTCAGTACTCCAGTTTTTTAATGTAAAAACACAGACAACCGCTGCTGCTACTAAAATATTATTAAATAATTGTCTAATGTTACTTAATGTTGATACACGTATGTAACGGGGAGAGAGCACGCAAGCGAGTGTGTCCGCAATTATTACGTACAAATAAAGTAAACATTTAATGCGGAGAAAAACCCTTTTCCGAATTTTACGCTAAAAATGCGCCGGCTTGCACTGTCGTGAAACGCCATTGACTTTGGTGACTGAGCGACGCAAATAAGACAATTGGTGACGAAAAACCCGTGAACGGCATGCGGCAAATTCAGCATACTACAGTGATGAACTGTAAATAAGATAACATAAGGCTATTTAGTTTATTTAATAAAAGGACAAGATATGAACCTGTTCTATAGGAAAGGTAGCCTTAAATTTCTTCTGTTGTTATCTGGCGCTATATAGAAAATAAAATTAAGTAAAATTAACTTGGGGCGCCCCCCTAATAGAATGGTTGGGTAACCACGTTGTGGTATATGTAGCAACATTTTTAGCCACATAATATCGCTGATTGTGCTGACAACTACGACTTCCCCTGCGTTCATTTAAACTCATGTGCGTGCGTGTGTGAAGGGACGGGACGGGTATAAAATCCCGAGTCCACGACAAGAACTATACAAATACGGCTGATTCAAAGACAAGATCGAGACCTTCAAAAACTGGTCTTACTACAACATTTTATAGTACTATACATTTCTATCGTGAAGAAATGAAGCAGTGGTGAAAAGGTAAAAAGAAATTTAAAGTGGGCAAACTATATGCACAATAGTAAAAACGGCGTGTAACTATTTATATCCTTAACATTTTTTTGTGAAAAAATGTGAGTAAACGCTGTTTTGTAAATTTAAAAGGTGCGTAAATGACATTTATGTGCATTTACCCGCCTCTAGACCACTGAATGAAGGATTTGCGTTAAGTAATTTGAATAATTGCATAAAATAATCCAAAAACTCCACAACGTCACATAATACATCAGTGTCTCTCCTAACTAATTTCAACTAGTTATCGTCAAATTCTGGCAGAATTAAAACAAGACTCTGCTGTGTCCGCCTCTGCCATTTTTTAAATGTTTTTTTCAATTCTCCCAGAACTCATCTCTTAAGCTACTCTAGGCACGCCATTGGTTCTCGTCGCCTTTTTCTTTTATGGCGGTCGGCATCCTGCTTAATGGTGCTTTACTGCCACCGCGGCTTTGGTTAGCTTACTGCTCCCAAATTAGGATGCCACTGTACTTATGTGTATAATAACGTAGACCCAACTAATCGATTATTAAATTAGCTGGCAACTATTTTAATAATCGATTTAAATCGATTACATCGATTCGTTGTTGCAGCCCTACAAAGGACATCACTTTCTGGAGAAATACTGTCTGTTTGGGCATTAGGAATCAACATTGACTAGATGACATGTAATGGTAGTAAATAAACTTCTGTGCTGACATTGACTTAGATGTGCAGTATGTGTCAATCCAGCGTCTGCATTTTGTTTTTGGATATGGATTGGAATTGGGGGGTGGGGGACAGTACTTTTTTATTTATATTTTTTTATATTGCAGATACTTAGAATGTTAACCTTGAAGGAATTGAAATTACTTCCTGCTTTGTAAAAGTAGTTACTTTTATGACATTAAAAATAGATAAGGTTGTAAAAAGTTTTTTTTTTTTTTTTATTTGACTGAATGGCGTCCTCTAATGTGCGATACCCAGCTTTTAAATATTAGACAGAGCCCAGCTACAGCTCCTTATGTCTAAACTGCACCTAGCCAAAGTTCTGCCTCCTTCAGTGTTAACCTTTCTTTCATAATTTAATGAAAGTTAAAAATGATATTTTTGCGCATTTTAACTGGGATGTTACAAATGAATTAGCATGAATATAACTTGCAGTGAAAAGCTATTTTGATCTATTTTGAGTGATTAGAACTGTTGACTGATACCTATGGGACCTGGTTCAAGACTCTGCCAGGGTTCCCTGTGTGTGGAGTTTGCATGTTTTCCCTGTCATCATGGGGTTTCCTGCAGGTACTCCAGTTTCTCCCACAGTCAAAACATGCTGAGGTTAATTAGAGATACTAAACTGCCCATAGTTGTGCATGTGTGTGAATGTGCCCTGCGATGGGTTGGCACCCCAGCCTTGGTTGTTCCCTGCCTTGTGCCTGTAGTCTGTGGATCCCCCATGACCCCATGAGTAGGTTATAGAAAATGGATAGATTGTGATCATAAATACATAAAACAACTAAAAGTAATGTACAGAGCAACTTCCTCAGCCTCACCCCCATTCTGTGCAGAATCTAATTCTTATATAACTGGGTTATATAAGTAACTTAGTAACTTAGTACCCAAAAGTACAAATGATCCATGTTTTCTACCTCTGAGTGGGAAATGTAGCAGAAATTGTAGAATACAAGAGAGAAAAGGAAACAATCTTATTGTATGGAAAAAAAAAATCTGAGGGTCCAAATGGCTTCCGCTTCCCCTGGCATATTAAGGTTAATCTTGAATTGAATGGCAATTGCTAGTAAGTATGAATGGGGATTGTAAGATAAAGGGATTACAGGATAAAGACTTACAATGGCTATGTTATAGTGCCCACGATAGGATCACAACACAGCACTATGTACAGCCTCATGCTGGTGACTGGCTAGCCAAATGACTAACAGACTGACAAGCTTGGAAATTACTGGCAGGTTAAAAAAATTAAATCAGGCTCCAACTTGGTAGAGATTTTAACACTATAATAAGCTTATTGACATTTGCAAAATTAGTTCCATACACGTACAGCAATGTGTCACGCCCAGCTCAGTCCATTCCTCGTGTGTGCCACGCCCCCTCATTACCTCACGTTAATTCCTAATTGTATTCACCTGTTGCTTGTTCAGTTCAACCAGTCTGTTGTATTTAGTCCGTGTCTGAGTCAGTTTCCCCAGTTCTGTCATTGACGTTTTGTCCTTGGTGATTGTCTGTCTGCCCTGAATAAAACCCCGTCTTTTGGATTTCCGGATGCCCAATTCGTTTTTCGCCCCGTCCTGCCTGCTCATCTAATGTAGGACGTGACACAATGCTATGTATTCATACATATAACAACATGCCTGACATAAATGATTTATGCATACTACACGTTTTGTACATTTTACTGTTTTTAATGCAATATCTATTTATATATAAATGTAAGCAAGTCTGGTCGATGCATTGATTAGAAATTGGAGGTTAGGGTATTTTAGGGTCAAGACCCAGTGCAAGTTTTGTTAGGCAGTGTAGGTAACAGGATTTGTTATAGTTAAATAGATTAAAAGAGCTACACAATCAGCAGTGTCTATCCTGTGCAGTAAATGATTTAAAATGAGAAATAACTACTTATCTGCTGTCAGTGTTTTTTTTTTCCTTTGTGGTGTCTGTCCTCAAATGGTGATTCCTGAGATTTATGTGGTGGCAACATTGATGCTAAATATGTCAGTGAGTCCTGCATCATACATAATTCAGTATTTCAGTGACAGCTGGAGGTAAGAAGTGCTGTTTCCACATGGCCAGAAGGTGCAGTTTCCATCCTTTTGTGTGCCCAATCGGAAGCTAATAAAGCAAGATCACAAAGGAGTTCATGAAATGTATTTTTCTTCTCTGATGAAATAGCCTTAAAAAGGGAAGACCAAATCCAGCCCTCTGGTTTTAGATAATAGAAGTAAATTTACAAATTTTACATGTGCTTTAGTTCAAATTTATTTTAAGCTCTAACATTTCCTGTATATCATACAGCTGTATGACATAATTTACATACCAATAAAAGATTAGGAAGGTTATATTTC
This sequence comes from Brevimyrus niger, assembly GCA_015164015.2. Taxonomy (NCBI): domain Eukaryota; kingdom Metazoa; phylum Chordata; class Actinopteri; order Osteoglossiformes; family Mormyridae; genus Brevimyrus; species Brevimyrus niger. The sequence goes on along the minus strand of JAABNY020000008.1, from coordinate 8,440,108 downwards.
ATATTTTTTATCTCCAGCATTAAGTCATTGTAATGATATATTGGGAGTTGCTTAACTGGAGCTATAATTTATTGCAAAACTGTTTAGATCTGAAGAAAGGGCATTACTCTGTTTGAGAAGGTGTTTGGTGTATGTTGACCCTATGGGTACCATAGCAATAAGCAGTATAGAATAATTGTGCTCATTTATTATAATTGCATATAAGGGTCACAGAAATGTGATGTTCAAACAAACTGACACCTCATTTCTAGAGTGGTATGTTAAGCTGGTGAGTCATATCTTACCATGACCTTGTTCTGGAAAAATGGTTATGGAAGAGAGATGGGTATACCTGTTGCAATTTGAGTCACTAGGGGCTTTAAGTGAAGCATGTGAAGGCCATGTATCAACTACCAATTATATAATCTGATATATGTGGTATCAGTATTTAAGTGCAGTCCATACTAGTATTTTCATACTTTACTGGAATTATTATCCAGGACCAGTTTGATATTTGTGCTGGAACTTGAAATGTACGTGGTCACACACATTTTAAGAACATTTTTGGGAAAATGTGTAATAGCATTGCATTTACTTGACATTTGAGTTTTGAGAAGTGTTTTGACAGTTTTTATTTTTAATTACCTGTGAGCCCTAAATAAAAAATCTGATTAAGTTGGTCCATTGTAAAGTATAATCACAGAATTGAATTTGGATACTGTTCAATTTGCACTGGTCAATTAGGATTCAGTGAGGCTTTTGAAGAGACAAGTGGAAGTTGAATGAGCAATCACTGGTGTAATCGGGTGGTTTGAGTTGTTGCCATATTGATTGGGCTGCTACTAGGAACATTGTTATTATGTAGATTGAGTTTAACATTTCCTCTGCCCCTTTGCAACCATGACCACTTGTGTATTTTTTTCAAAACTCTGGAGGAGGATTTAGAAGCCTTGATGGATGGGATCTGATTGTCACCTAGGAACCAAGAAAATAACCAATGAAAAGTTGGGTACTTGTCTGACAGTGCTTGATCCCTCCCATCTCATTTCCTATCTCTAGGCAGTATATCAAAGGTTGGTTATGTGAATAAAAAAATGACCACACAGAGCTACTCAGAAGTTCACTTAATATATTTACATGACAAACAGTTCGCCAACAGTGCAATACATAGGAATGTTGCATAATTACCAAACATTACACTCCCTCCCCAGTAAAGAAAAGGCTTAAAGCTGATAAAACAGTTTATGCAAAACATTTACAACATCAGAACAGGCTCACAAAATAAACATCTCTGAAATTGCCCCTTCAACAGTGACATTGTGGTGCATGTGCAGGTGTGTCTTATAGGTCACAGGCTGATTTCTGTACAGATTTGGGAACTTTGGCAGTTTTTTTATATTAAACGATATAGTCAGTCAGAAATGTTATGTAAGGTGGCCTTGTTCATGTTCACAGTGTAATCGAGAGCGGCTGAAAGCCAATAAAAAAGGGGGGGAGGAATGTCCCCTTTAAGAGACCTGGAAGCGGCTGTCCTTGCTGTTAGTGGTTATAAAATTACAAACACGTATGTAGATTTTCATAGCAGTCATCGCCATAAAAAACAATCAGTTCAGGTCAAAATACAAACAACCAGACGAAGACGTTGGCCACAAACCAATGGTCACTCTGGGGGGACACATAGACATGAACAGAACATGCACAGGTGCTGTGTAAGAACACTGTACTAAAATGATAAACATGACAAAAAATAAAATTTGAAGTGTGAAGAAAAAAGGACAAACTCTTCAAGCAAATTGAAATATACCTAGTTGACTAGCTTTCATTTTTTCTTTTTTTTTTCTTTTCTGGTTTGGCACTTTATCTGAACAAATTACTGTTCAAAAAGACTAGATTCAGTACAAAAATTAACATCTCCTTAAGATAGATTACTTCAGAATAAGTGTACTGTAGGTAAACACTGTAATGTACTGTAGCTTAACGAACATTACAACAGATGTTTAACACACATGCACATAGACAGAGAGCACAGAACCCCGATTCATGGCCAAGCTCTCCTCGAAGGCGTCCCCCACCTCACGACGCCTCCTCGATGGTGCCCCCCACCTCACAACATCTCCTCGAAGGCGTCCCCCACCTCACAAGCTCTCCTCGAAGACGCACCCCACCTCATGACGTCTCCTCAGCCGATCTGACATCAGATTTGAGGCGCACAAACTCCTTGGCTACCTCGTCGTTGGTCCTCTGTGAGAGTATCCTCATGATGATCAGGCCGGTCTCATTCATGGAGATGCCCCTGACCAGGGGGTGCCAGCCCGAGCAGCTTCCCTTGTCGGCGAGGTCCCTCAGTGGAATGACCGTCATGCCGATGATGCGATCCTCCCTAGCAAAGCAGTAGTCCTTCACCGAGACGTGTAGCTCATAAGCCTGGGGCTCATGCTCGGAGCTCAGCACACTGCACAAGCGGGACAGGAAGAGACGCATCATTTCAGCCAGCTGCTTTTTGTATGGAAGAACAATTACTGATCTGGGAGGTTTGCAGATTCTGCATACATTAGCTGTGGGGGAAGAGTGCAAACATGTAGCCAAATGAATCTAAGAAATACTCAGGAATGTGACTCCATGACAACTACAAATATATCCCACCTTGTACCTGCCTATGGCAAACTGAGTAACTATAGCACACAGCGAATTGGCTTAGGCCCTAAGTAATCCTGGAGAGGGCTGTGACTTACAATTGGAACGCTTCGTTGTACTTAGGGGACCAGGTGTTGTTCTTGGTCTTCGTGCTGAACTTGCGCTTCTTGTCTGCAAGTTGCGGTCCCACGGCATTGACTTCCACAAAGGGGCGGAACATGGCATTGGTCTGCCAGCTAAGGCTTTTCACTGCTGCAACTGGGGGGGCGTGGAACAAAGACTTGTGAGAAAAGATTGCTTTGGACCTTTAAAAAAAGAGTTCAGTTTAAGATGGCAGTTGCCTCTATCTGACAGTCTATGACAGTGTAGATGCCACAGAACCTCTCCTTACACTTCAAAACAGAATCTTTAACACTTGCTGACCCTGTGGCTATAACCCAGGGATGTGGCAGTAAGTATGTGGACCCCTAGGTTAAAAACCACCCCTGGAGGGTCTGAACAATGATGAGATGCTCAAAGGAGCTCAATGCTAAGCATGTGGGTGTTTTGGCATGACAACAAAGCAAGGCCCGAGTGCAGATTCATTTAACAACCATTTGGTTTGAAATCAAATTTGTTTTTATATACAACATTCATCTAAAAACTCCTTTTTAACACTGTGGGATGGACGATTCCTGCTTGTTCAGTGGTTTTCTCCACTGATGCTCTTACAGTAACCTGATCCCTATTATTCTGTGTATCGGAGTGATGATCAGCTTAATGGCTCAAATTTTGTTTAACAATAGAACTTAATTTTAAAGCAACTACTTCAAACAGTTGTTGATTGTACACAAGTAACATAGATGTGTATGGTTTATTATTAAGGTGAGAATCAGCATTCAGATCTGTCTTTGCTGCCGAAGCCTGCAGTAAGCCGTAGGTGTCAGAGAGTCCTACCCTTGACACTGATTTTGTGCTCTCCAGTGCCTGGATGAGACACGAGATCCACTTGAATGGACACCTCACCCAGTGATCCATTAGATGGCTGAACTGGTGTTAAAAAAAAGGGGGGAGGAGGTTAAAATGGGGGGGCCCCCAGGCACTACTCCCAGTGATGCAAAGCTACTGATATATCTGTGAAACACCCTGGGAAAAGAAACACTCTACATTAAACATCTACTTTAACCAAGTAAATAAGAGCAAATTGCACACAACAATGAGATTGCCTACAGTGGCCGGGTTGTGGAGTGGTGCCTTCGTTTAAATTTCATTCCTGAGCTCGCAGGAAATGAAAAACATTTAGTCTATGGCCTACAGCAAGATGTTCAGCAAGAACCACCAATCGTTATTTTAAGGTGTTTAAGGCTCGGAGTGTCAATATGAAAACCAATTTGTGCTCTCAGTGTAAACGCAGTGACACTTCCTGATTGTTTTGGAACTGCAGCCTTTAGCTTGTGGGTCTCGGCATGGCCCCGCCCAGCTCCAGAGATTACCAGCTGACACAGAAAAGCGAGAACGGCAGTAAACAATGAAAATGGCATGTTTACGCACTGACCAATTACCATCAGATGAACAATCGCCTATTATGGCAGATGAACCAGCAGCAGCTGGTACTGTGTGTGAGGTTGTGATGACACCTGTATTACACCTGAGGAATCCCTACAGTCATTCCAGCAGTAAACAGATGCTTAGGGATAGGATGGTGTTCCTGTGATGGCTGCTATACAACAGAAGATTCAAATATTATCTTTGGTCAGAGGAACTGTGTATGTATTTCCAAGTAGATTCAACCAATACCAGATTTAATAAGTACTGATCGCTGCACTTTTCACAAGACAGCCACTTGATTAAAAATAAATCATGAATTGCAAAAGCACTGATTTGATTGAATTTTTTAAAATTGTACATTACATCCATGGCACTGTTGCCTCACACATCTGGGACCAGGCTTCAAATCTCCACCCTCAGTCTATGTGTGGAGTTTGCATGGTGTGGGGTTGTCTGTGTGTGCCCTGCAATGGGTTGGCACCCCATCCTGGGTTATTCCTTGTGCCCACAGCCTTTGGGATAGACTCCATACCCCCTACAACCCTGAATAGGATAAGAGGGCACATGAAGTGGATGGATGTATGGATGGATATCATACCATCCATCTCCATTATGGAGTTAACTGCTTGCCCCTGTAATGGCCATGGAGAGTCAGACCTTTACCCAGCAAGCATAGAGCATAAAGTGGGAGAAGAGCAAAATGGGGAGGATTCACCTGGACGGTGGATGGAAACTGGAGTTCTCACATGAACATGAGAATGCACAAACACTGACATGGTGCTTATTTGAACCCGGCTCCTCAGCATTACTGGCCACTGAGATCGTGGGGGGGGGGATTTCTCCCCATTATATGGGAGGGACGAATATGAATATTAACATGTACAGACTTGAGGGGTCTTTGGAGCCTGTACACAGCTTTCTGCCATGAGTTCAGGACAGACCACTGATGCTCTAGAAAACAAAATGATGATAAATATCGAATTTGCCTTGACGCGACTCATTAGTCAAAGATAAAAAAAAAACTAGAGGGTATATCGATATGCAGACAGTGTCAGATGCACTGGCATTTGCAGGGTCTGCACCTTTCGGTTGTTCCCCCGTCAGCTGTCAGGACCTGCAGGACCTTCACATGGACTCATTGGCTGCGTCCGAATATAGGGGCTGCACCCTTTGAAGGATGTGGTTTAGGAAGGCATAGCCTTTGTTCTTTGGAGAACGAACAGAAAGCGTTGTTAAATGGCATGGTCTGGCCTACAGATAGTTTCCCGTTTCATCACCAGCTGTTCCTACCCTTTACCCTCGAGTCACAAAGTGCCTCTCCTGTGGCCCAGCTGGGACACACCCATTTTGGATGGAATATTGAGCCCAGCGCCTCAGTCCTCTGGGGCTGGGTGTTTGAATCTTGTCCCTCTGTGTGTGCGTAGAGTTGGCATCATCTCCCCATGGATAAATGGCATCTCTAAACTGTCCATAATGTGTCAGTTTTTGAGCCCCACCATCCAACCAGAGGCCATTAAAATAAAGAATTTTAAATGACATGAATTGCTAGTGAATAGATAGCAACTGACCATTAAATATGATTTTGGAGGGTACTCACATTCATTCTTGTATATAAATTATTCTGTGTCATTATGTCCCCACGGACATGCATCCTTTATCTTATTTGGAACTTTACACCACAGTTAAGGTTTACACAAAGTTTTGCCCAATAACGTAAGCAAACCAGCTGCCCACTGACATGGTCTTTTGTCTGTGATTGTCTGGTTTTCTCTCTCTGCATCCTGGCTTGGCACCTAATTTCAATACCTTCAGGCTCAAGGAATATGGTCCCAAGCCAGTGTTGTTATGGAGTCCAGTATAGCTGAGGCTCCACACCCATCATCGTGATGGGTTCACAGGTATTGGGGGGGCAATTACTCGTGAAATTGCTATAATTTATTTTCATTATTCTTCCTGTGGTTCAGCTTCAGAAGCTAATTCAGGTAATGCTAGTGATCATCAATGAGGTGATAAATTAAATCGTAGTCATTTGCTTTCTAAACAATTAAAGATATTTTTTCCATGCAGAATAGGCCAGGCACGGGCCTCAGGTCTATGTGATATTCAGATTAAGTTTCCGAGTTCTCTCACAGCCATCATAAGTGTGTTTGTCATAGATGATATTCCTTCCAAAATGTTTGTAGAATTTTCATATATGCTGGATAAACTGACATATCCTTCTGCCTTACTCGGTTTCAGATCACAGAAGCTCCTCAAGTTATTGAAGGCATTCAGCAGGAATATGTCTGTCTGTTTGTCTATCCATCCATCCCTCCATTCATGCAACTATCCAACTGCTTACCTCGGTCAGGGTTGACCTAAAGATGCACTACCACATGTTTAATTCTCCCCTAACAAATTGGCTACCTGTCTTTCATAAAAAGTGTTATATCTGGCTGCCTGATTGGTAGCTTTAGGTTATGCATCATTTTGTAGTTCATAACAAACAGATAGAAATACAGATAAAAAAAAATACCATAATTACACGCACACACAAAAGAGAGTATTGTGCAATATATTTACACACATTGATTTGAGCCATGAAAAATATGTCTTAAGTACATGGTTAAAAATAAAGCTTTTCCTTAGCTTAAAAAGGAAAAAAAACTTCTGTAAGAAAGAAACATTTGTTTACTTGTTGTTTCAATGAAGGAGCTTTAACCCTCCGGAGTCGGCAATCCCGTCGGCGGGACATGACAGAAATTTCGCCAAACCGTTTGAATAACTGCGAGTTTTTCATTTAAAAACCTCAGAAACCTTGAATGTTCTACTTTTCAAACAAACACACAAACACAAATGTATATATGAAGAAATATGTGAATAAGCCCATTGTGATTTAAATAAACAAGAGCACATGTCTGGGTAGTGTTTACACTGATCGGATTCAATATAGCACACGGATACATTTCTGCTGCTGAAGCCCCCAGGGTCTGTGCCATTGGGGCGGATGGCACATCACGGGTGAGCTGGAATTTGCCATTCAGGCACAGAGCTGCCAGGACATCTCTTAATTGTCCACAGCTGGTATAACTTTTATGGAAATGTTCAGTATTTCATTACATGGACTATAAAGTGACTGACTGATACCTAAGGATGAAAAACAGTGCACATACAGGGACACGAAGATTAATGCTTGAGTATTAAACATCATGTATAGACAGTGACTTCAGATTCTTATCAAGCTGATGTTGACTGACAACCCACTTTGATTAATACTCAAGAAACATGCCTTGTACAGGCAGCGACTGTACGTGATAACTGAAGATTAAAGACTGTGTACATATAGTCACTCTGTGAGAAATATTTAAGGATTAGGAGTGAGTGTTTGTGCAGTTGGAATTTAGATTGCTGTTTAGAGGCTCCACACATGTTTGTTATGATCTCCAAGATTATCCCCCATCCCCCACTATCTTATTACAATTCTTTTGTGTCACCCAGGTGTCAATAACCAAAAATGCTATCTGTACCTGGGGTAGATAGCCAAATGAGGCTGTTTGCTCCTGGATTTATATAGGAGGCAGATGCTGTTGGCAACCAGCCGTCAGTAGCCAAAAATGCTCCATGATGATGATGATAATAATAATAATTAATAAATTATTATTATTTATTTGTATTGTTGTTGTTGTTTGTACCCTTTATATTTCTATCCAACTTTGGCACCATTGAAGTGACGTTGTCAATCATGCAAACAACACAACGTTTATGTTTTTTTGTGCAGCCAGGGGGCAGAGATTGAGGAGGCCTGGTGCAAATAGCTGAAGCGATAGGCAGATGGATATGGGCAGTGTAAATAGACACTCGAGAAAACAACTGAAATCTGCCTGTCTGCAGGCCGCCTTCAAGCATTTCCATGTCTCCTTGAATTCCCCATCATGTATGTACTATCCGCTTAAATTATGCGATTCAACATTCTGAAAAGTCACTCTGGCAAAACTTTAAAAAAAAAGAGAGAGAGAAAAAAATCAACGTTTTGAGAGTTCAGTGCCGTGTCATATGTTGACTTGACTTGTGCTCAGGATGATAAATGAGGCAGTATAAAAAATTGTGTCATTAATCAAATGCCAGCACATTTAGAGCTGGACAACATGTACTTCCTGTTATTTTCACAAATTGCTGTTGTTTATTTTCACTGGCCAATTACAAAAGTATGAACCAACGTATCATGACATGGGACTGCTGTGAAAACCCTGCACTAGCCAGAGAAGGGTATCCCCTGTATTTCAAAAGGCACCACTGCTGCTTTTATGCCTTGTTTTCATAGCAAAAATGCAAGTGTCTCTGCTGGGATGTGCAGTGGTGCTTTAATTGAGTCAGTGGTGGAGGACTCTACACTCCTCATTAGGTTTGCTAAAGCATACAACTCTGACTGTTTGGCTTTGACAGAAAGTAGAGAGCCAGACGGGAACGAAGTGCATTCCCAGAACTGCAGCAGTGCCCAGAGGACTCTACAAGGAGGAAATAATTATTCTGATTATGCAGAAAGTAAAAGAGGACAGCAACAATTAGATTTTGACAGGCAGTGAAGAATACCTGTAATGCACAAAAATTACCAGTGCATCTCCTGGGGTAAAGGGCCTCCAGTAAAAAAAAAAAAAGCCAAACACACACACTTTGCTTTATGATACTTTATACGATGGTGTGTTTGTGATGCACATTCAGTAGTCAACTCTGAATTTTGATCTGTAATGTATGATACTTTCTACTGATGTTGGACGATGGCAGCATTTACCAGCCACACTTCTCGTCTTGATTGTGAGCGTAAACATGTAGTGTTCAACAATGTATTGTACAGTGTTTTATGTTTAACTGTATTTATTTTTCTACTGTTCAATTACTGATATTTGAGGTACAGAAATTATTTGCTTATTCAGGGACACTACGTATTTTCTTACAAAATATTTCTCTTGTATGTATGACTGATCTCACCTTGAGAAACGAGCCCAAGAAAATTGATCCGAGAGACACTCCATGTGAGTAAGCTTGCTTTAAGAAACATGCCAGGCTAGTGATCTTGCCTTGGGAAACATGCTAAGGGAGTCATCTCACCTTGAGAAACATGTGAAGCGAATGATCTCACCTTGAGAGTTCTGGGTCCCTATATACTTCTTGATCAAGGCATCCGTAGATTGTGTATAAAGGCTGAGAGCGTATTTCAGGGACTTCAGATCAGGGCTTTTCTCAAGGAATGACTTCTTCAGACCGTTTCCGCCGGCATGGAAGTATTGCTGTGAATGGAAAGCCAGTTAGTATTCACATTGACAGTCAATCAATGGAAAATGTAAACATTGCTCACATTCTTTTGTGTGTGTGTGTGTATGTATGTATGCATATATCGGTAATATACACACACCAAACAACCAAAGCATGATGCACACACCTACCCCCCCGGTACGTGAATAATGTTGTGAATGAAGGCTATGCCATCAGGTACAAACAACCAAAGGGGTTCTGTGGAATAAATCCTAGACGATTGTAATGGTGAGTGTGGGACTGATGTGAGCACGCCACAATCCTTGCATCTTGGAAATGCTCAGATGCACTTCTGTCACCTCAATGATTTGGCTCTTGTCAAAGTCACTCTCTGTCTCTGACATTTCTTCTGCGTTCAGCTATGAGTACTGAATGTTAAATTATTGTGTAATATATCCCAGACCTTGACATGGGGGTGGTCATAATTTTTTGGCTCAACAGTGTATATATAAACTGAACCACCAAGTTCTTTGCTAAAATGCCCATGTTTGGATAGACAACCACATAAATCCTGTTATTGCTACAATGACCATCCTAGGTTTCTGCTTCTTGTAGCCTTTCTAGGGTGGTCCCTGCTCAAGCATCAAGCTCCCTGCAGCCTTTTTGGGATAGGCCATTGCGATTATATAAAATGGATCAATGGACTTTGACAGAAAAGTTATGAATATCAGAGCAAATCCAGTGACACATCTACTGCTAATGTTGCTTTCAGTCATACTCAGCATTTTGAGTCAACTGCTTTTGTTTCAAGTAAATTTGCTGCACCAGACACTATAAACCCTCCCGCACCCACACAGCTAATGAAAGCGCCTGAGTGTAAATGAAAATGGAAACATTTGATATTACATATACATCATTATGAGGACGCCGTCATCAAGCCCATGCTCAAGAAGAATCTGATTTGTGTTCAGCCCGATCATATCTCATCTTCCATTTTGCTCCCATTTTTGATTTGTTACCCCAAAGCTGTCTATTTTCTTAAAATGTAACTTCTATAACATGTTTCATTCCAAATTTAGCCAATTCCGCAGCACTGAGAGGGCACTTATCTGAGTAACAAATGACATGCTTCTCACCTCTGGCTGCACTAATGTCCCTGTTGCTGTACTTTGAGACCTGTGTGCTGTTTTTTTTTTCCACAGCTCACCCTTTTCCCCGAACAAAACAAAGCCTCATGGCTCTCAGTGGACCTGCTTTGTCTTGATTTGCATCATACCCTGTCAGGCTGTGAGGTTCCTTTTGAGTGATGAGTCATTGAAATACTCAGTCGCCAAACATGAAGCTCCACAGGAACTAGCATGTGGGCCAGCACTGTTATTTTCCCCTTTATGCACCACCCGGTGGGGATTATCTGTAAGTGTGGCATTAGTCACTGTACAACACCATGTGGCTGTCAAACCGAGTGAAAGCTGTATGAAGGGCATTAGAGACTGGACAACTTGCTTGTACTGAGCTTACAAAAGACAGAAGTGGTTTGAGTAGTTGCTAAGATATTCTTTTGCTGACTAAGGTGAATTGGGACGTTTTCTAGGTCAATGCTAATGCCTTGGCATGAGACTTTGGGATTACAATTGATTTTTACAATAGAAATACATCTAACTTGCCTACCTGTCATCTGTATATGTAACCAAGGTCAGAAGAATGTTCTTCATGTGGAAAAGCTGGTCAAGTTTTATTGTAATGTCGTG
>JAABNY020000008.1:8396353-8414498 GCA_015164015.2 Brevimyrus niger | reverse complement strand
CCACTGAATGACAAAGGGTGCAAACCACCTGCAAGGAGTGAAGATAATGACCTCGCATCAGAGCAGAAGGTGGTCTTGGGACACCATGTATGGCACCTGTATCCTTACTGGGATTTTTTGGACTTGCAGGAAAGTTACAGCATGTTGTAGAGAGATCCGAGCAGGAAGGGATGCCTTCTCTTCCCTAATGAGGTGACATGTCAGGTGATGGTGTCGACACACAGCGTAACACCTTTTCACCAAGGATGAAATTGGGAGCCCGTCCCAGAGGAAAACGGAATTTAAAAACTCATTGCTGCTGGAGAAACAGCGTGACCGCAGTGGTGGAATTATGGGGGAATCCATTCCCCGGGAATGCTTATTAACTACAAAATGTATTTCTCGTAAAAAGGAGAAGAAATCAAGTTACACAAATACCTGCTCATGGAAAAGGCACAAAATATATCCATTTTGAATTATTTCTTAAAGTATTCAAGCATTGATTTTCCTGCTTTACAGAGAGCCAGAATATTATATAGCGCACATAACTCCTTCGACGGGTAGCAATAAATCTTACCATAGAAAAAGGACGACTTCTAAATTATTCCCTGATAAATATGCAGAAGCGTATGACAGAGACATCCAATTAAAACCATTCACTCCACCACACAAACAGAAGCAGAGGAGAGGCAGGGAGATGGCAGGGAGAAAAAGGAGACTGGGGGCATCAGGGAGATGGGGAAAAGAAGCGGGAGAAGCCAGGGAGCTGTAAGAAGATGGTGGGGAGAAGCGGATGGGAGAGAGGAGCATCAGGAAGATGGGAGAGAATCACGAGAAGCAAGCAGTAGGAATATGATTAGAAGAACCAACAGAGAAGGCGGAGAGCAGTAGGAAAAATCAGAGAATCAGGAGAGGCAGAGTAGTAGAAAGAAAATGGGGAGAAGCAGGAGTAGCAGAGGAGTTGCAGGAAGATGGGGAGTAGCAGGGGAGGGAGAGAATGGCAGGAAGATGTTATGATTAGAAGAGCAGGTACTGATGGAGGTCATCATCTGTCTCATTGTGCAAATTATGACCTGTTATACAAAGAGGGATTACTTATCCTTCAGAAAAACATCTCATGAAAAAACAGGGAAGGAGGGTCAAATGGTGACCGTATTGGGAACACAGGTCGCTTTTCATTTCCATGTTCAGTGGCAGAAGAACCTGTTTGGCTTAAGTCAAAGGGCACAACAGTGGGATACCTACAGAGAATACTCCGGAATGGTGTCCTTGAATGCAGCCAGGTCCCGGACATACTCATTATGAAACCATTTCACTTTGAAGTGCAGATTCATGTAGTCAGTGCTCTTACAAAGACGGTGTTTCTCATGTTCTGTAAGTATAGAAGAGCAACACAAAAAGCAGAGTCAACACAAACATTTGTGAATGAGCACACAAATGTTGCACCGCCCCCCACCCCACCCCAACCAACCAGGTGATATCATTAACTGTATCATTTACATAGCAGCCAAACGGAGGGAGCTGGTAGCTTAACACAATAAGAATTATAACAGTAGTAAATACATAATGTAATATAGAAACAAGTGTCTTGATCACAGACTGCTGTCTGTCACTCTTTCAGCTTTCCCACTTCAAGATACATTTTTATCCTTAGAAAAATTTAAATTAAGTAAGACAGTTGGACATCATTATTTGAAAAAATTTGCATTCAGCTGTGATACAGAAACATCTCATAAATAAAACTAAGGAAAATAGTCTCTGGATATAAAAGACAGTGGTAATAAGGACAGACTGAAGCTGAACCATGTGACTTTAGATTTTAAAGGTTAAGGGATTGTCAGAGAGCAGCACAGCAGCTCAGGCAACTTAAGAAAAACTGGATTGGCATTGCTGGTTGGAGCACCAAATGCAAGGTGGATTACACACGCAATTAAAGACAAACTGGATAAAGGGTGTACCTCACTGTCTGACCAGGAGAGCTATGCTAACTCCAGGGCATGCTGAACATCCTTTGGAAAGCCAAGCACATGGGCCCAGCCCCTGATTTTATCGTGCATATTCACTACAAATGGAAGGGCTGAACATTACTCTTAGCTCCAAGGACACAGAATACCAACCCATCAAAAAAGGCCAGTTATTGAAAAAGGGAAATTCACTTCATAAAAGGTCAATTCTTCTCAACCTTGGAAACAGACAAAAATAAATCTTCTGCGTTGGCTGGATTAAGCTACACACTTACACAAACACACACACAGACACACACACTTCATTTACCAAAGCCCTGTATAACTATACTTAATGTCCTGGAGGTAGAGAAGCCACTTTAACAAATTATTGTAATTGAAAAAAACCTGTGGATGTGAAGAATACTTGTGAACAACACAATCCAACAGCAAGAAATACAGGAGATGAAAACAACTGAGAAAAAGGACCTAGGAAATAAAAAAGCCTGCAAAAATACTTAATTACAAACGTTTTCCTTCAGATAATCCAAGCACAATGCATCTCAATACTGTACATGTTGACCAATCAGATGGTGATGTTGGTTTAGTCACACTTTTTCCCTGCTAGAAAGCAGGGCCACGTTAGCATGGATACAGCTTGGAATATTTACAATGGAAAAGTGTCTCCTCACGGTACAGTTTGGTTCTTGGTGGCAAAGAGCCATAAGAACACCATGCTTCATAGAGAAAACCACAGTCTCATGATCAAATCAAGCCTGAACCTCAAAACTAGTGACAAAATGGATGGATTCTATGTCACAACAATGAACAAGACTTTGGAAAGAGTTCCTGGACCTGCAGAATGACTGTCAGGAGCCAAGATCGACGTAATGCCACTGAGTAATAATACCACGGATAATCTAACGGTGCTGAAAAGGTAATCGAACCTAACTTAGATCGATGAGTGAATTGTGGCAATTCGAGCACACATTTGAGGAAGGCGGTTTCTTAAAATGAAGATCTTGTTTCACAGCTGAAATGGTTCAGCTCAGCACATCTTTCAGTAGAGGTTTGGGGGGGAGCTGTGCCCCTAAGCCCCACCATGTGGAAGGGTCGACAGTAATAATGCCAATTTTTTTTTAGCTTTTTCTAATATGCTTCCTGCTCTTTAAGCCCCCTTTAGGAATTCACAACACAAACATTAATCTTAGAGACACTAGCACATTTACAGAGTATTCCATTCTAAGTAAGGGAGACATTGAGAGTGTTAACACCACTTTCTCTAGAAGTGAGCATCATTAAATATTTAGGTGTCAGAAACTATATTTCAGCAAGCTTTAACCTGCCACTCATTCCATTTTCGCCATCTGACAAATGTTTTTATTCAGGGTGTATCTACTTGGGCGTCTCATGATATGTCCTGCAAAAGTTGTCAACAGCCCCCCGGGCTCAGGGTTAGGGGTTACAGTTTGTCAAGAAAACAATGAATATATTTACAGAGGGAAATCGTATATAATTGTTTATTTAGTGAAAGCATAAATCTTTCTGCATTTTGTATTTTGTAGGCATACTTTCCTTCAGTTTCATTTTGATAGAATATTACATTTTCCCTGGTTGCTATACTAAGACTTTTAGACTAACCGACTACGGAGACCCAGAGGGGATGAGAGAGATGAGAAATCAAGTGGGATGGTGCCACTCAAAGAACTAGCTGGCTGGCTAGCACTGGACTGAGCCTGGACTGGACTGCCTGGCTTCCATCTGAACCTCACTGGACTGCACTGCAGATAGCAGGAACTGATGACCCAAAGCTGTGTTCCACGTCAGCCTGCAGAAACCTTCATATCTATTCTTGATTATTTTTTCTCCATATATTCTTTCGTTGAACTGCTTGCCAGTGAAGGTTGCTATTATCTGGTGAAGGAGCAGACAGAGCCCTTTAGACATTGGCGATGTAAACAGGAAGCAAGGCCTCCTGGGTCACGATGGCCCCGAGGTCCAGCAGGACGTCCACTCACACTGTGACCCCTGTCGCCTCTGACAATACTTTTCCTCAGCTTAGAGCAACAAATGCATGAGGGAATTCAGGCGGAACAAACAGCCCCTCCTCCTCACAACAGGATGCTCTGAACTGCGTGCAACAGAATGGCCCGGACATCCTGGGACACCGCAAGGATGCTGTGTCCGAGAGCCACCCAGGTGGAGCGGAGCGGGGCGAAGCAAGTGGCTGCTTTGAAAAATGGAGGCAGGCCACAGCACTTTTCAAGAACCTGTACTGTTTTCATCTCAGTGGATCTTCCACAGATCTTTCAGCCTTTCACAGAAGGCTGTGTGTGCGTAACGGAGCAAAGACGTTGGCTTTGGATACTGACATAGACTCCGACATGAATATCTGGTGAGCAACACATAAATTCTGACTATTACAGTCACAATTCTTGATCATAATTTGAAGTTTCTTTAAGATAAGCTGATAATAGAAAACTCACTGCCGCACACCCTAGCCTTACCACACTGCATCATTCACAACAAACAACAGAAGGACTACATTTTGTTTTACCATAATGCACAGTCCTGCTGGGCTCTTATGCAGTGCCGAGTGCTGATATTTCTCATTAGCAGTGCTGCTTGCATTATTAGTGCACTGTGTATTTCATACAGAAATCATTCCTATTGCTTTTGAAATAGATGCACTTGGGGAATGAAGCCGATTGCTCATGTATAATAAACACCTAATACTGCCGAGGTTTCACAATGCTGTTCAATTTCACAGAGCCTTCTCATTACATAAATATATATGCATGGGGTCTGGCTGGGAGAGATCAGCAGTAATGAAATGAGAGGACCTGTAATTGCTGAGCAACATTTGCATTTGGACGGGTGATGGACACGCGCACAAAAGCAGCCTCCATCCAATAGGGGAGTGTTAAGAAATGTTCACTTCCCTGAATGCAGAGTGAAGACAGCCTGTCAGGCAGCTTCACTAGGAAGTGCAAACGAAAAAAAAGGGAAGGGGGTTTTGGGGTGATGTGGCTGTATTTGGAAGGAAGACCCCCCACCGGGTGTGTGCGAATCCATGCCTCTGCAAACTAACTGTGGGGTAACGTGACACTAACGGAGAACAAAATTATTAGATAAATGAGGGTTGTTTGCATTTGTAATTGTTACAGGTAAGACACATTAATAGCAGTCCGTCGACTGCCTGTCATTAGTCATTCCTGAAACATAAATGGTTAACTATTTAAATGACTTTTCCAGATCACTTAAAGTACTAATACCAACTAAGTAAATCTGCATTAATATTCATATTTAATATTAACCCATAATATCATATGCAACTATGTACATTAGTTTTTACTTTGCCCTAAATCTAACCTATCTGACTCCATTACTAAAATGAGCACAGAAAGACTTAGAACACCAAATGCTGACATGAAGATGAAGAGAAATTGAAGAAACGTTTTGCAAAAACTGCCCAAATACTTTCGAAACATTTTTTTGCTGACACTGTGCCTTCACATAATTTCCATTAACACAAAATATATGGATTCTCAATAAGCACATTTGAAATACAGATATTACTATAGATGGAGTTCTCATTAAAAAAGAAGTCCACACATCCTTGAGATTGAGACTCAAAATAAAAGTAGCAGAATGTGGTTCTCTAGGCATAGAAACAGCATAAAAACCATGGGGTATTGTGTGCCTTGTGTGACTTTGACCAGTCGAATACAAGAATGCTTTTTCTGTGAGTGAAACTGAGAAGATAAAACCAGACACTGGGCAGAGGAAACTAAAGTGTCAGAATTTCAGTCAAGTCTAATTATCCCACAAGGGCAGGGATAGGAGTCCTGTCTGGTGCATATTTAGAAAGCATCAATATAATTACTTTGGGGAAGAATAGAATGTGTCCTTCAAACAATAAAAAGATAAACATGGTTAAACCATGGATGAGACAACGTTGTATCCTGCTAAATGTAAAATATCTACAACCCTGAGATATGTTCACCAGCCCTGAACTGTAAAGTCGGCCATCAAAGTTTGGTCTAGCTCCTGCATTCAGGGAGGGAAAACCTCTTACATTAGGATTAGTTTTGGCTATGGCGTAAAGCTGAGATGTCTGCATGCAAATTCTCTTACAGACTGTATAAAGTTCAAAGGGGAATTAATTTACTACAACAGAGCTACAAATCAATGGCGCTTGGTGGGATTTATTTATATATATATATATATATATGTATATATATATATGTATATATATATATGTATATATATATATATAAACCCTCCAAAATGCAAAACAGAAAATGCTCCCAATCCAGTGCGGAGCTATTACTCTGCCTCTGACCATCACTGGTCAGACACTTATAACCACTAGTGTAAAAGGACAAAATATTATTGTGTTATCAGCTGTTATAAATATCACCCATTTATGAGCATTTAGATGAGTATCAGGAATTTTGCTCAAGAGAACAGCAGTAATGTCCTTCCCAAAACTCTGTCTCACATACAGATTAGGTATCTATATCTTTTTGGGGACCAGCCATTGATTTCTATGGGCATAACCCTAGTCCAAACCATGACAGCCTTAATCCCTATGTAGGCCTGCATGATATGAGGAATATCTGTGACGTGCAATAACATTGTTCAATATTGCAATGGTGATATGACTTGCAATAAACATATTTAAACAAAGAATTTTTAAAACATATTTATATAAAGGCATCACAAAAGCCCACTGTAGGTTATGGATAACAGAATTTAGACTTGAATATTTCATAAGCATGTTTGTTATGTCAAATTGTTTTCTTGTCACACCCACAAAGCGGCAACATGAAATTCTCAGTATGAACGTCGACCGTAGGTGAATGGGGGGGGCTCTGTGTCATGCCTTGAGAGATTCTGCGGGACAAAATAGAAGCTAACTCCCCCTTTGAGACTGCGCAGATTAATCCATTTTCATAATCGGTCCATTTCTATTCCATTGGCATGAGCTCATATGAGGTCGCTCTTGGGACATGGCAATAAAATGATTATAAGGTGTCTTTTATGAGATTTAATCCGGGAATTAAATGGTGCCGAAATGTAAAGCTGAACAACAGCAAGCTGGGCACTGTAAAATACGTTTCATATCCACTCTAGAAAATTTCAATACATAGCCCATAATGATCTCTCCCCTGTGACCGGAAATAAGTGTGGAATTGTGGGAAAAGTCACAATGAATGTCCTTCTTCAACTTACAAGCCTCACTACGGGTGGAAAATTGATGCATTTATACAGACTGGGTGTGCAGAATGCTTTAAAGTTTAGAATATTCCTGCTGGATGTGACAGAGATGCTAACTACCCAGCTAGAACTAAAAACACACAAATCACAAGCTTCACTGAGGTCTGCATCCTGACGACCTCCACTATCATTACTCACATCTGGTCCATGCAAGTGAGCACAAGATTCAATTACTGATCTGCATTCAGATCACGGCGATGTTTGGCTACACAAAACACATAATTCATTACAAACCAATAGTGTCTATGTGGCAGGGGGGGGGGGGCGAAAGCTACACAGAAACAACATTCTTCTTTAACTCACTGCACTGAGAGTTAAAAAAAATCAGAGGCTGTTAAAAACAATCGGAACGCAACTGTGAATCAGGAGAGTTTTTTTACTGAACAAGTGGATACTGCTGAAATGTACAATCAAGCTAATGTGTTCCTTAGAAGCATGAGCGCTGTTCTGCATTTCACTGGCTTATCGACTTTTATTGGCTTATATTGTAGAGTCTGGAATTTCAAAGACATGCAGGAAACCTTGCCTTAAAGAGAACAGGTTTTCTGCTAGTTCTTTTGGTTTAGGTGTCTTTCCTGTGTGTGCATTCTCAGCCAGTGATCACATGACTATGATATGGTCACATGATGGGGCATAACACCAGAACAGTCCAAGCCTAAAACAAAATAAATGGGTGAGGTGGGACAGAGGGGGTTGCATCCTGATCAACCTGGCATGCTGCTTTGTTAAACTGAAATTTTAAGGGCGGTACTTACAAGGACCACTTACAGGCAACATCTTGTTTTGGTTCAGTTTCAAACCTCTTCAACGAGGCAGCACACTTATACCACATATCCTTACAAATTTCATGGTTTGTGGAGCAGGGATTCAAAACGAGCTAAAATGATTTCAACAAGCATGCTGAAAGATGAAATTTCACTCTGTGTGAACTAACCTGGAATGGAAAGATATTCTGCCTTTACTGAAACTGGTCAGAATAACCCTCGCAGTTATTAAAACACGTCATGCAGAACCAACACACCCGCGGTGCCTTTTATCAGCCCGTCGACTTGGAGCCCCCCCCCCTGCGTAACCTGCCACCCCCCCAGCTTCCCAATTTTGCCAACAGAGTTTGAGGGCTGCAGGTTATCTCAGAGGAGATGTGTGGTTATGGCCAGAGCTCGACACCAATCTTTCTCGTCGCAGATGATTGACTCATGGCCCAACTCAGATAAAAGATGCTATACCAGGTATTCTGACAAGCAAATAATTCCGTTATTGTGGAAGCTATGAAGACAGAAATCCAATCGCCTGATGTTAGCTACATCGACCCCTATATTTATTTTTTCGAAGTGAAGGAAGACAAAGCAATGCTTTATACTGTTTACTTTTAAAAATTTGCGTTCTACACCGGTGCTTCTCAACCCGGTATTCTGGGACCTACAGACAGCCCACATTTTTGCTCCCTCCTTGCTCTGCCAGACAGTCCACGTTTTTCCTTGGGAGCTAGGAGGGAGAAAAACATAGGCTGTCAGTGGGTCCCTGAGGACTGGATTGAGAAACCCTATTCCATACTTATTTTTCAGGCTTTATTTTCATGAAAGGCCGACTGGCTTGAGGATAGTCATGTATCGGAGGAATGTGGAATGGACTAGGGCTTTATTTGGGGGAGTTCTCTAATTTGGATGGATGAGTGCATCAAAAAGAGAACAAAAAACACAAACAAGACTAACTTTGGCACCTCAGCATGCATTTCAGGTTTAACAGACAAGCCTTTCACACAAAACACACTGACCTACTGGGACTCCTGAGAGGGGAACAATAGAATGAATTAATTCAATTATGGACATCTGACTCGCATGCCTGAAATGGGATACTTAGATTCATGTTGATCAATAGAATCATAAAAAAAGTACAAAACAGCATCACTGCAGGTAAAAAATTTATGACACTGACGGTAAATCAAGACGCATAGCACCCTGACTCAGCACTCAGAGATAGCAGAGTGCTGCTTTGGAGCACTGTTCTTCACCTCACGGGACTACATCACGTTCCTATAAGCCAATGACAAGGCTCATTACAATCACCCACCCTAAACTACAACTGCCGATCTTATTAAGGTTACAATGGCCCAGCGTCTGCCCTCCAGAAAATGTGATGCAAGACGAGGTACACCTACAATGAGAAGCGAGGAGGAGAAAGCTAGACGGCCAAGAGGAGAATATATGCAAACTCTGGATTGGAAGCAGATGCCCTCTCAGCCTTTTTCCCATGTTTAAGAAAATGTAATAAATCTATTTTTATTAAACATACGGGGAGGAATTTTGCCCAGAACCCAATTTGGTTTACTATGAGCTGGATTTCGATTGCTGCAACAAATGTGAAGTATCTCCTCGTGGATTGGGTGTCACACCCCTGATAAACATCTCCCGCATCCCGACACAGCTATGCAATGAAAACAGCAAGAGCGCAGAGACTCACCCTGAGATCCATCTTTGTGGGGCACAGCCTAGCAAGCAAGCATCTGCACGGTGTTCTTCATTAATTGTGCCCCCATGGCAGTGGTGCCCCCCCACCCCCACATTCCCCTTGAGGTCTGATATGTGGAAATGTGCAAATGTGTGAAGGATGGAAAAACAGCCGAGGGCCTCCGCTAGAGCCGGCTGCTTTGATAATGCAGGCAGAAGGCAGCTAACAGTGCTGTTTGAAAAGGAACATCCTCCGCCGGCAGAGAAGACACTCTCAAACGGTGGCACCAGCCACTTGTTTACACTATCTACTGATGGCTGTCGCACCACGTTCAGGCCACCGTACCAGTGAGGACAGCTGCCACCTGCGAGGTGTTCCTACAATCTGTAATACTATTCTCTTACAATAAGAAAAGAATGAGCAGTGTGGTAATCTCACATTTCTCAGCTTTCAAGCTGAAATACTGCCCTCATCTGTGTGTGTGTGTGCGCGCACGCATGTGTGTCTGGTTGCATGCGCAGCATGTTCTCCACGTGGTTTTGCAGGTATTCCGACTTCCCTCCCAAAGCAATTCATGTATGTGAAGGGATCTCTCCAAAATTGTCCTTTGTGCATGCTTTAGTCTGCCTGTGTGTGCACTACATTGGGTGAGCATCCAGTCTAGGGTGTTCCGTGCTTACAGCTCCGTGGTACCAAGGATACGCTTAAAGCTTACTGCAATCCTAACCATGGTAAAGTAGGGCACTTTTCCATACAGACGGCATACAGAAACCAAGCCGTACTTGAGTCGTACCGTGAAGAGAGACCATTTACGGCGCGGTTCCAGCTCCCAACTCCCTTTGGTTTTCCACTGCAGAAGGGTCAACTTGGTAAAGGTGTTGCCGGGTTTGGAGAGTGACAGTGACGTAAAATTGAAGAGACGCTAATTTAATTTTCAAAGAGTGCACATCATGATTTACTGTATGCTGATTTCCAAGCAAGTCTTTGAGTATCACCGTCTTATGTTAGCATCAGACACTATTGCAGTTAGCATTTTTTTTGCATAAATTTACATTACGAATCCATTCTTTTTTGCTGGTCGGTAGTACATTTTTAAGTAGGTGGTTGGAGATTTGGAACTTCTGAGTTATTGGGAATGCATCAATGCATTGTAATGAATGCTACTACAACTGAAGACTAATATATGGAACATGCCACTGGTATCTCCGTGCATTTTGATCAGATGGTGGTGAAGCGACCAGTTTGATTTGGTCATGCTTTCAGCCCTGCTAGTAAGCACAGGCATGTCAGCACGTACGGCTTGGATAATTCACAAGGGAAAACTGTTCACAGTATGGCTCAGTTCTTGTTGGCAATGGAAAAGTGACAGTAGGTATGGATAGATGGATAGACAGATAGAATAAATAGAAACTGGGTTTCTCACTGCACAAGAAGAGGTGCTAGTGTCTTGGTGCAGCACAACGGCACAGCATAGAGGCAGTGTTTGTTAGACCTGAAAGCTACTGATCCAGTGCAGCACGACGCTGTACCATCTAGGAGACCTGCCGACACGGACCGACGAGCTACGGCCTTGCTGTGGCAGAAGCGAAGATTCTCCAGGTAATTAAACTCAACGAATCCTCAGATTCCAAGACATCAAGGCTGTCAAATCCAGGACTATGAAATGTGAAGGACTGTCAGATTGTGTGGATCCATACATATCAGTCCAAACAACCACCCATTTCTAAACTGCTCACCAAGTTCAGGGCTGTTGTCTGAATAACGTGTATATAACATAAATAAGCTGAGACACTGACATGTTTGAAACTTCCAGACTGGTATCTTATACACAGATGTATATAATACATGTGTTTTATATATATATATAATGTGCATATTAAGTATAGTACCTGTCTGGGATCATGTAGCTGGGTACGGACCAGTGGAATTATACATTTTTGTATTCAGGTCAAAGAAGGTGAACAAGCTCACATAAATTCTTGTTACGCATATCCATATACACACCAGTGAAATCGTGGCACAAGCACAGCCTTACAGGTATACACGCATATGTGCGTTCACAAAAAGTCAAGCAGATTAGCACATATGTACTGCATTATAATTATTATGCTTAAATGGGAGCACAAGCATACACACAAGTATAATAAATACGCAAAGGGTCCTAAACCTTGTTTCAAAGTCTGTCACTCACCTTCCATTGCATACTTCATATCTGTGGCGAAGAGATTCCATGTGATCTCTGCGCTGACCTTCCCCATGTTCAGCTCCTGTGGGAACCTGAGGGTTTTAAGGTGAACGCATGTAAAGGTCAAATCCCACAAGCCCTCATAAAAAATTAAAAACCTTGAATGTGTCTTAACACACGGACACACTGACCTCAGACTTTATTCACTGGAGATAACTGGAATATAAGTAAAGCTTACTATAGTGTTTCTATGGCAACAAGTTTGTTCAAGAGCTCGTCAAAAACGCTTCTCTGTGAACATCTTCTCACACGCCATTTCCACCCCACAGGTTTCTCTTAGCCACACAGTGGGGGAGCGTCCAACCCCATAATATTGGGCAGGTTTATATTGAAAGCATGAAAAGGTAGTGCAATTAAATTATAAACAAAAAAAACTGAAGAATGTACAAGTAGCACAAAAAAGCCTGCCAACAAAAGCCTACTGAGATTTATTTCATGCCTCAGAAAATCAACCTTTTGCAGCACCCTGTCCTCTCCCTAGACACAAAATCTGTGACTCTCCATCATTACAGTGTATTAAACTGGCATCATGGACCCCTAGGGGATTGTGACGTTGACACCAAGTCTTACGAACAGTAAGCCCAGATACTGAATTTTTAATGAAGGAAAGGGTTCACCGTGCATGTTTTGTCTCAGCACAGGTACCAAACATATCACATACATATAGTATGTTTATGTGCTAAAAGATGCTGTATATAAAATGTAAACTGCATATTTATGGGATTGAAAGAGATGTGATGAAATACAATCTTCAATGCCCCCTCCCCCTTTGAAAGCACCAGCATGTTCCTAAGGTGGACCACCTAGTCATCCTGAAGAAGCATCACTTCTGGTGTGACTGCTGCCACTCTCTAAGGGAACCATGCTCTCGCTCCTAAATAATTCACTTCCACTCCTCGTGCTCAGCCACCTTTCTAACGCTGATGCAGTTAACCTCCACTCGCACGTGCATGTGCCCAGTGGAGGGTATACAGAAAAAGGTATTACTTGGTAGGAGATGGGATCATAAATTAATTGTCACTCACTGATTCAGCACGGGGGTGTAAGCCGTCCTATCCTCATCAATCACAGACACCATGAGTGTGATCAGTTTGGGCCAGAAGTCCAGGTTCTTGATAGAAGGTCCCTGTTCCTCCCGTGGCATGTCCTGCTTCTTGGCCTGGGGGAAGGTACAGTAGGGGGGTTGAGTGTACAGAACGATGAGGCACCTCCTTGGGACAGCGTCTGTGGGCCAGTACAGGAGAATGAATAATTCATCTAAAAATTCAGGACCTGAGGCGCACTGAGTCGCAGTGAGAACATGCCTCATGTTTTATTCATCACATTGCATGATGTCTTCATGAGAGTCAAATGAGAGCAGCTGTCCCAGCTGGCCCATTAAAGATCACACGTCAACATGGCCGCTCAATGAAAACAAGAACGGGAGGCAACACGACATCAGAGTGGTGAGATAAAAAGGCAGGAACTCAACAGTCCGTTAACATCACCTTGGCCGCCACAGACGTCCACGTGGTGTCTAAATTTACATTACTCCACTATCGTGATCTACTGCCCAGCTGTCAATTACAAACAACATTTTTTTTTACCAAAAGCTAATGAAAGCAGCGGTTATGAAATACATTTGGGAGGTTTCCTGTACCAGGCTTAGTCAATTATTTTGACTGCAGTAGAGAACAAAGATAGATATATAAAGCTTTCATGTCTGGAACACACAGTTTGAGCCCAATGACTTTTTCTGCATGTAGTGGAATGGAACCAATTAATGGCACCTTACTGAGTTACTTTGTTCCCCATGTTTTAGAGGCCTGAATAATGCGGTCCGTCATATTTTATAACATTTCTTCATGAGTTTTCATATCTGTACCCTGTGGATAATTGAGTAGATGCCATGGACATACAAATTACAAGTATCACGACACAAAACTATGAGGGACAAAACACACTGCAAAACACTGCCAACACGGTATACACACTATCATGGTGATCCACACTCTATGGTGCGCTGATAATCATGTTGCACATTGAACTACAGTTGCCACTAACAGCAGTAAACAGCTGGCAGAAGATCCCTTAAAACAGTGAACCCAGGACAGTTGGGGTGATCGAGTCGCCGCCGTAGACCCGTGCTTTCTGGGTGTGTTAGCATGACAGTTCACACGGGATCTTACTGAAGCCCGGTGGCCTTTATTGTTGGAACCCGCTGAGCCGAGACTTTCCAAAAGGTCTCCTGACCCGGGTGGCGTGCTGTTTCCCGGTGTACAAATTCGAGCCACAGTTTTTGTATTTTTCTCTCTGTAAAATGGCTTCCTACCCTTTCTTTGCATCCTGCCACCCCCAGGTCAAGAGGGACTGTTCACCATCCTGAATGGAGTGACTCGCACATACACTTAATTGATACACTATGCAGATCTATACAATGTTAATCATAATGTACAATGTAAAACATTTCATACCCCCAATACATGGCCAGATACTGAAGAGAGGTTTATTCTGATTAGAATGCCAACTACTAAATCATCTACTATATCATCCTTTATGAGTGCCTTTGACAGGAGTTAATAAGGAATTCATAAATAAAATTCTGGTGACATAAAATATTAAGTAAAGCACCAGGTGCTGTGAGAGAACTGCAGCTGGACCAACAGTTATTTCCCTTCCAGGCGATGCCACGTGAAAGTCACCCGCAGTACGGCAGGCACCGGCATCCCTACGATGCCCGCTCCAGCATTTCCTCAGGAATTTAAAAACATGACGTGGCTGGTATGCATCTGCATCTCCAGAACCACGGGCATTTGGACAGTGGGTAGCCGGATTGCTTTTCTGCAGAAAGGGCAAGTTGCCGAGGACAGCTTAATTAGGGGTGTAATTAATTCGATGTCACTATGTGAGGCGGAGCCATTGTCACAACATTCCTATTAATCCTCAAAAAACTTTCACATGCTTAACAGCAAATCTGACGTCTGGACTCAAAATGACCACACTGCTCTACTGTTTGGCATCTGCAAAAGTGACGTGTAAAACAGAAGTGAAATGATATACAGGCGTGTCTGTATATGCAATATGAAATTCACCGCCGGGGATGCTACATAGTAAGCTACCACTGGCAAAAGACAGCAAGTAACTGTGGAACAATGAATAACTACACTGAGATGATCGATCTTTCCTTCCATTTACTCTGCAACTGATTCAGAAAATAGATTTCATGTATCAATAATTTGGGACAGTTGCTGAAATTATTCAAGTGCACACACACACAAACACACACATACACACACAGCAGGATGTAGTTTACCAGCACACCCTTCCTGATCTGCATCCAGTCAACCTCTTCCCTGTATTCCAAATGAGCTCTTAACTAAAACTGACTGAGCTGTCGATTGGATAATACAATTCACTTGCGACACTTCCATTTTATCAAAATCATTTGAGGAATATCTTTAACGATGATTTTATCCACCCTATATATAAAAAAATTTCTATATTTAAATTAAGCAATTCCAAATATTCATAAAATATTTCAAGTATGTGAAGAAAAACAAAATGAGTCAGTACCCAACTCGTTCTAGATCCACACCCATTGCAATTTAAAGCTTATTTCATTTAACAAAGTAATTATCGGGCTGTGGGCCATCTCGAGGGAAATAGCTTGCCTTCAGCCATACTGAGTAATTGACTATAACAGAGGTATATGGCAAACACTACAGGATGTGGTTTTAATTACCAGTACCTATTAACAAAAACTTATAACATTGAAGTATGACATGCATGTGGACAGGACACTTTGGAAAATCAACCCCTGTGATGCTGGTATTTACTGAACTTTTTCACTGGAATCCCATTCTACATTCTTAGCAAATTACCTAAATGCACCATACATGCCCAAGATGCTCCAGTAAAAATTGAAATATCATGAGTATATTACGTAAGATAGGTATATAACATGACTTCCCATCTGCCTATGAGGGCCCTCAAGGTACGGAAAGCTGCCACCTGGCCATGAACAAAGCATGGACAATATCACAAACTACATTCATTTCCACAGTCATTTATTCAGGCTTAGACTTCAGGGTGGAACATCCCAGCAAGTCCTGGAAAGGTCCACATGTAACCTAGCCAGCCCAGGGCCTTGTTCCCAGTGCCTTCGCAGATGGTGTACTCTACAAAACAGGAGTAGGAATCCCTTTTTTGGAGCACAAAATGGCTTTGTGTGTGTCAAGCAAAACCTGTCAGCCTTTATAACCTGTGTGCATTTAACTTGTGAACAACTGATATTTAGTAATATTGTTAAACAATCAAACCAATCTATAGTAATAAAGTTTTATCTGCAGGATGTTCAGAGAAAAACACAAGGTACTCCCGTTACTACAGGAAGGAATCAGCTTCTCTCTCTCTCTCTCTATCTCTCTCTCGCTCTGCAGGTTTTAAAAAAAAATAATAATAATCAGGCTGGAGAACAGCATAGATGACAACTAAAAGATATCCTTATATATCAGATAAGGCACAGCTTTATAGTTGATACCCGTTTCAAATATAAAATGAAATTTCTCCTGATTCATAGAAGACCAGCATGGGTTTGAATGCCCCCCCCCCCTCAAAATCCATTTGACTGTGTACAAACTAAACTGCAGTTTCTAAAATAGATTTGACACAGATGTAATTATCACCATCATCTATCTTTCATACTGGATAATTCCTAATTGGCTGTTTTGGATGTTTAAACAAAATTACACAAAAGCTATACTTCTGGTGCAGTGTTGTACTGCAGAGTTCTCTAAAACCTGGGGCTATTAATATTAGGAATATCACGTACAGTTCTCCACTCTGATTGGATATAACTAGGTTGCTTGCTTAACATCTTGGTAATCATGTAGGCTTAAGGAATGTAGCCTTGTATAATGGAGTTTTGTTCGTAATACGGTCACTGCCGATCGTGGGTTTCCTCTGTCACTGGTATATGCCACAGATGAATTATATTTTCCTTCTGTTAAGTTTACTCTGGTGTTGTCTACAAAGGTTACAGTATGTTACCTGGTTACCTCACTTCATGGAGGAACTTGGATTACAATGTGGCTCTAACAATGTTACACGGTTTGCTCTCCGTGGGTGTGTTGCAAATTGTTTCTGTGCTACCAGGGAATGACTTAAATTGTCCCATAGAGGAAAAAAAATGTGATTTATTGCCTTGGAAGAACGAACTGATTTTTGTATGATACTGGAAAGTGCAATGCAGTTGGTGAGATGTATCACCCAAGTTACAGTTGGCAACCGGGACTCACTTTGCCCTATATCAAACGCACCTGTGCTGAATGCTTTCGGTTCAATTCGACAGAGTACTTCTCACTGGACATCCTTAGAGCCACGAGACAAAGGTGAGAATTGAACATTTTGACAACTTCCTTAACTCGGCCACTGTCTGAATTCTCAGCTGTCTGCACTGCTGCCCTCTACATTTTGAAGAAAGGCTAGAATCACAAGCTGAAAAAAGCAGATATAGACTGCACATGAGGCTGCTTCCACACTGCTACAATTTCATTTTTAAACTATCTGCACTCACACAGGCGCTTATGAAAATATCCATGCTGAAATGACTGAAAACATATACAGAAGCTCCTCTGCTTTATGAACATTCAACTTACGAAGTTCCAGACATACGAATGAAGAGGAATGTAAGTTTTTTTTTTCTACACGCCAATTCCGGGTAGCGTGCGTACTCCCAGCATCCTAGTTCTTTGTATACCCTTAAAATGATGTATAAAGAATGCGAACATTTCAAGTTACAAACGGCCGTTCAGAATGTATCTCCTTTGTAAGTAGAGCAGTGTCCAATTGGGGCACTTATACAGTCTGCATTTTCAAAAATGTCTGGCTGTGAGAGCATTTATGAAATTCTCTGTTTTAGAGGCTAAAAACTCTGGGGTAGTGTGGACAAAAGGTGGAAATGGGGATTAATGTCTGTGTTTTTGAGCGGTGTCGATGTAGCCTATACCTGGTGCCAGCATTAAACAAACTGTTTTGAATTCAAGACTTGCAAAATGAGCTGCATGCCTGCTCCGCTTTCTTAAATTGTGGTTTTGACAACCAAAGCAAGCAGTATGTGTTTAAGATAAGGACCTGGAAAGGCTGCTGTTTTTGTTGTAAACTAAAGGTGGAATGTTCTGAGAAGAAGACTTTGCCCCAGGGGACTGTGCCACAGCCTGCAAGATGAACCAGACAAGTTCATCATGGTATGTATGTGTGCGCTGGGGGG
>JAABNY020000008.1:8334885-8384762 GCA_015164015.2 Brevimyrus niger | reverse complement strand
TGCTAGAGCTGTCCTGGTCAACTGCAAGTGAAGTGTTTGTGAAGTGAAAACATCTGGAAACAAATTCAACTGAGAAGCTCACAGAAAGGGACCTGATCATTCAACATTAATACCCAACCTGAATGGCAGCAAATCCCACCAGCAATGTTCCAATATCTAATGGAAAACTTTCCTAGAAGATCAGAAGCTATTATATGAACTAAGGGTTAGCCAACTTCACATTAATATACAGTGGTACCTCAGTTTTCAAACTCATTAGAACTCAAAATTCTTAAAAGTCAAACCAATGAGTTCGAAAAAAAATTGCCTAGAGCTCGATCTAAATCTCAGAAGTCAAACCGTGAACGGATAACTTGTACGCGCGAGGAAATTAGTCACAAGGCATGCCTCTCAGCGGAAACAAAGGGTAACACTTCAGTCTCAGCTTCACATTCAGTGTGATAGCACCATGCATGATTACACTAACTGAATACATATATTTAGACAGTAAAAATACATTTAGACAATGATGGACAGTAACAAAATAAAATAAATTTTAAAATAGATTTCTTATTCATTATTTTAATACCAATAATAAACCATTAATACATTTAATTATAATAATATTGTTGTGCTGATTGGGGACAGAATGGAGACAAAGGCACAGACATCGGGGTATCGGGGAACACTGGATTTAATTACAGGTAAGGCAGGCAAAACGCAGATGGACAATACAATGACCGGACTCGAGAAACATACTGTGACGCGAACTTAACTACACAGGACTAATGAAAACAACTCAACAGCTGATCACACGGAGATTCCACACGGGGTTAATAAAGGGGTGTGGCACACGAAAGGAGCGGACAATCAGGGCGGAACACATCGTTTGGATACATTTATTTTCTTACTTTACAAATTACTGTTTTGATAAATGTGCTTAGATGTATTTAGTACAGTATATGCTCTTTATCAGGTTCATTTTATATTTAAATGCTAAAAAATATATATATTTAGGTTGAATTTTTTGGGGCTGGGAACCAATTAATTGGTTTTCCATTATTTCTTATGGGCAAAATTTGATCACAGCTAGAACTTTTTAGGATTCAATCCTGAGTTCTGAACAGATTAAATTCATGTTCTAAGGTACCACTGAGGTCCCAGTACTTTTGTCCATATAATGTAAGTACAGTTTTCTACGACAGACTACACTTTTACTTCACAATTGAAAAGAGAGAGAACTTAGCACACAACCAAAAAGTTTACTCAGTACATATTCGCAAAATTCCAACATATTCTAATGAATGGTGGCCAAATACTCCAAATACTCCGTCCAACCAATTGATTCTGCTGGACTGATCAAATAGAATAAGGGGAATTTCCCCTGTCACTTTCCTGGAGAATGGATTCTTCTGGCTGTGCAGTAATATGTGTGCCAGGAAGACTAGCAAATTGTATTTGTGCTCCTTTTGGCTGCAACTTTAACCACCACTCTGCAGATGGTTTCTTTATTTAAGCAGTTAACAAACCTAAAAGACGTTACAAGGGGCACAAAGGGAGCCGCTGGGGGGCACTATGAGCAGCTGAGTGAAATCTGTGGCCCCCACAGTACTTATGAAAGCTGCCCTGAAGGGGGACTAGAGCCAGGCAAAGTGCCCATTTAATTTCTCAGGGCATGCTGATTATGTGCCATTACTCCACAGCTATAAAACTGAATACACAAAAGAAACTTATTTTTTATGCTGACCATACATAAATCCATCTTCCAACCTCTTATCCATCATAGGGTTACGGGGTAGCACAAAGTGCGGCTATATGTGTGCAGGACACACGCACACATACAGGTGTACCTATCTAATTAGGGGTCTTCCATTCATTTTTATGGGAAAAAGCCTAATCCCAAGCATGACGCCCCCAATCCCTACCCAGCCCTAAATAAAACACTTATGGCATTTTTACTTGTTTGATTGCATTCACAGATCTTTTATAAAATTAAGGTTGTCCAAATGGGGACCTGAAAAAGGAATTTTCAGGTTTTACCACACTTTGGATAAATTTTGGTCCCCAAATATTATCCATGCAAACCCACACACAGCCTAATACTGGAGCTATCCAATGAGTCACTCTAAATAAAACCAATTCTGTCTTTTTCATAATACTAATGGGAGAAATAATAAATTACTAGATAATTAACTGCTAGTCATTCCTCCCCCAGAGCTCCCTGTCAGATGTGATTGACATCAAAGCAGTGGCAACTACTGCAAGGAGGTCTGGAGGATATCCTTTAGGTTTTTCTGGAAGAAAAGGAAGACAGTAGGGTGGGATGCCTGTCTAACTGGAGATGGGGGCACTTGGTGGTGGAATAAGGGAAGGGGGGTCAGTGCTGTTGGCAGCTGCTGCGTCCCCAGGTATCTGGAGGGGAGTGAAAGCTTTGTGTGAGCATATGGCTCATCCATAGGCCCATTCCAGTGATGGAAATTTGATTCCCATTCCTAGTTTTGACTGTTACATTTGTGCTGGATTCCTGCTATAATGACTCGAGCCTGAGGTGGATCAGTCTTTCTAATCTGCCCTTCATACGCGTTGCTGGCATCCTGTCCAAGTTCTGCCCCTTGCTCTCCATACAGACTGCAGCTGTGATGTGATTTCTGAGGGTGGTTTTCCTTCCTTTGAAAACAAAGAGACAGATCTGTCCTCAGAGTATCTGACATAGTTTCCAACTAATAAAATACCTAAACTGTTGGGGAAAATTTTACTTCTTTAAATTGCTGTGCAGCACTGTCACTGAGTAAAATTACTAGGATGTACCAGGCACTTTTGTGATTTATTGTTTACATAAAGCTGTGCCTGAATGAATCAGTCAGGCTGAAGGTTAGTGCAGTGTGAAGAGCAATCATTCTCTATATATAAAATGCCAAAATCGTCCATGTTCATCTTTCAGTGAGACCCCTGGCTTATCAAAAATGGAACAAGACCCAAACTGGAGGGCTTTTCAGCCACATGCCACTGACTGATAGAGAGGGCCTCACAGCAGGGCTTTGACAGACACCTGTTCATGGGGATACCATTTAATGTCCGGCTGTATTTTTTCTATTTTGCAGTGTTGCAGTTGCGTACGTTAAAAACATCTTGGACGCAGCGCTTGAAAGGCTGCGTAAATCTATCCTGGGGGAAAGGTAAATCTGGCTTTATTTCTGTCATGGGGCAAACCAAGCAAAATAACTGATAAAGGTGGGGACTGAGAGTAAGTAGATAGCGCCCCCCCCCCCACAAGTCCATAGTCACTGTAAATAATTCAGAAGTCTTGCACATAGTTTGCAGTTTCCTGAGTTCTGGCGTCATCCCAGGGTTAATATCTTATATACAGTTGGACCGTTACTTAATAAGGACTTCGACATTGGGCAGAGACACTGCATGATTGTCAGCAAGGCAATAAATTCCAACTGAAGTAGTTTTCTGCATAGCTCAACCTGTACTTTTCAATTCGCTGTGTCTGCCAGTTCAATCCCTAGGAAGAAGCGCAGTCTGACAGAGAAGCATTTATTAAAGCGTATTTCCACTCCCCTCCCCACAGAATGCCTCTTAATTGCCTCTCATCTCTGAGGAGGCCTGTGCAGGCCTGACCAGGCCGAGACACCAATCCATCAGGTGAGACTGAGTCCCTGTGGAGCAGCTGGCTAGAGGACTTGATAGGTCCATTCCCCTCCCCTTAATATTGCATCTGTGCCAAACTCCACCAGCAAAAGAAACATTTGGTGGTTATATTCATGGAAGATGCACTTTCATTCATTGTCCTGATTCTCTGTTATGCAGAGAGAGTAAGGAAATGGGAAAAATAACAATAACACAAACATCTGTCTCAAAGGCTACGTTCACACTGCAGGGCTTAATGTTCAATTCTGCTTTCCTGCTCTGGTCGGATTTTTTGTTTGACATTACTCTTTTTAATGTGGGCAATATCAGATTTCAATATAAATGGTTCACTATATTGAACTGGCCCGCATGCACACAAAACAACAAAACAATGGCATGCATGTGCAAAAAACAAAGGCGCCACTTTATTGATTCAAAAACTGCCCAGTTACAACATTAGCCTTCCAGTTTTGCCTGGACAGATTTATCTCCCCAAATACTTAATAAATCCAGCACCTCACTGTCCCTCCACTGGCCAACTTCTGTGCTCTCCTCCATGTTTGGCACTCTGACGGAGACATATGATGACTTCCGCCTGCGCAGAATTGTGACAAGCGTTGATCGAGAATGGTGTAAAAGTTGCATGAATTCCGATTTTGCTATTCAGACCAAGGTCGCATTGCACAAAAACAGACCTGTATCCGATTTATGATTACTCAAGTGGCCCAAATCGGAATTGAAAAAATCGGATTTCATGTGACTTGTGCTGTTCACATTGTCATGAATGTGATCTGAGTCACATATGAGCAAAAAATTGGATTTGGGCCACATTTGTCCTACTGTGTGAACGTAGCCTAAATGTCTGACAGTGACATTCTCCCTTTCTGATGAATTATTGTAATAGACACCTGCTGTCTTACACACAAACTCTGCTTTGAGTTACTGTGTGTTATTCTCATTGGGTCAGTATTGGTATTTATATGGGTAATTGTAATTCAGTTTTTTGTTTTTGTGTGTCCCTGAGCATTGAGAAATGCATGCATTTAAATGAATAAAAATGATTCCAAGAAGCCTTAGTCTGTGCCTCATGTTACAGAGATTTTCCTAAGGGGCATCTGCATCAAAATAGAACAAACATAAGGGTTAATCTTAAATTGTGTCATGTGCTTTCTACATGTGCACCAGAGATGGTACATTTTTGTAATCGAACAGGTCCTGTGTTAAATTAAGGGCTTGTTCTTCAAAATGGTCTACAAAACTCAAAAAAACATCCAATAATGAGTCTGAACTTCGTTATGCAAGGCTAGGGACTCAGTGAAGTGAGAGAAAGAGATATTCAGTCAATCAGGATCTCACGCACGGCATATCTCCAGGCTAAGCTGACTACAGCGAGGCTGTGAGGGAAGCCTTCATTTCCTATTTGTTATTTTTTAAGTAGGCTACATTACGAAACACAACACTGCTTTTCTCCTAGTTGGGATCTCCCCAAAAACCAAAATAAACTGCAGATGAAAAAGATAAAAGTGATATCAATCTGTATCAGGGTTCACACAAATCAACAAGGCAACATAGCACAGCCTGGAGCTTTAGCTCAAACGGTTCACCAGTATGTACAAAAAAAACAAAAAAACAACAGGAAGTAACAGCCCTGGCATGCTAAAAAACACTGGTCGCTTGTCTTGTGTGCAGTAATGGTCTGAGGTGTTGCTTAAGCCTTATGGTAAATACAATCAAATGTACACCTCATCTTATTGTGTTTACTGCTTTTTTTTTAGTAGCTTGAACTTACAGTTTATACATACTGTTTATACAGCTAGCTATTTACTGCAGCAGTCTAGTACAATTGCAGGATCGCAAGTGACACTTGAATTAGCAACTTCTAGACGCAAACCGATGCCCTCACTCCTAAGACCCATTAAAAAAAGGACCCAGACTGGCTGTTGCTTAGCAGCAGGGAACGGTATCATTACAGCGGGGTGTATGAAGGCCATGCTTGAGAGGGGATGTCTGGTGCAATGAACATCCAGTTGATTACTGTGCTTGAGTTGGTCAGAGCAGAAAACTGCAATGAAGCAAAGTAACACCAGGACCTCCAAACACAGTGCTCAGGTTTGCACACTGGGAGTCAGGCAGCACTGGTCGTACTTCCACAAAATCTAGGCCCTTTCTGGCTGAACATTCAAATCTAAATGGTGCAAAAGAGTCACATTACATAACGAGAGTGGTTTCGTACGCTGTGTCTTAAAAATGCACAATTTATTTGTATTTGTTAAGCATCAAAAAGTACCAAAGAATACCTAACTATCATTAGCTTTTCTCTTTAATTCTCTCATTACAAGTTTTCCCACTCAGGTGTCCTGAAGTGGTTTTCTGCATAGCTCTGTTTTTTTGTTTTTGTTTTAGCAAAACACCATTTTACGGAACTGCTACTTAATAGACTTTAAAAGCTTATCTGAAGTATGGCTTATTCTTTGATGTCATGCAAAATGGTCTAAAAAACATCCAATAATGAGTCTGAACTCCGTTGCATTGGTTTGAACACATTCCTGAAGATTAAAACATTAAAACAGGCAGATTAAAAAATTATGTTCTTATATTTAGACTATTATGTTTCCCCTGTTATTCATTATATTATAGAAACTGTCAAAGTACAGAACCTCTCAATGAACCTTTAACATAATGTATTTTTGAACACTGCAGATCATCATGCCCTATTGTGACAAGAGAATAACATCAAAAGGACTGGCAAGGGTTAACGACAGACAGTAGACATCCTGTTCATAAAGTGAGAAATTGCTCTTTGTGCTGGATTATGTGACAATAGAATTTAACAAATGGCTAGTAGGTCATAATGGGAAGAATTCTGAGTGGTATTTAAAGAAGGATTTGAAGAGTATTAAAAATAATTTCCTGAAATGTTATGTTCTGTAAAAATTCTTTAACCTTACTTTACATATTGATCCAAACTGTCATTGTTTCAGAGATATTTGTCTCTTTTTGCACATAAAATTTAACCAGTTATGACAATGTTTCAATCAACATCAGTCATTAGAAATGCTTCTTTGTTACAATACCGAGAGTGGATGCACTTACAAGAAGAACTTCTCATCCCAGATGGGGTTGAGGTTTCCGAAGATGGTCTTGGTCCTTCTCTTGGTCTTGCCCACTTGTACAGTCACATAGGGGTCACTTGAACCCGTCTTGTCTTTGGCCTGCAGACCCTGAGCGCACAGAACTGGGCAGAAACACAGCAGCTGACAACAGGTCCAGGACCTTAAACAAAAGGCAGTAACACAAAGGAATCCACTGTATTCAAATCTCCAGTTCAAAAAGGTCTAATTAACTCTGGGTCTGTATTAAGCTACTGTAAATGAATCTATTTCATAATTATATGCTGTAACCTGTGTACATGTGATTTGCGTACAAAAGTGCAGCCCAAAAAAGAATGACCTTATATATAAATGGCTAATGTGCTGAACTATTTATTGAAATTCTGTGCTTTGGCTACTGGTTACAAAAGAGCTTTGCTGACTGTGATGGGTGAATGGCTTAATAAGAGCTCAGAAGTTGAGTAACTAGAGCATGGCACACAAAGTGAGGCTGTCTAAAGTGTTATATACATGCACCGCATGAGTTATTGCAAGTTTACAAAGTGAATTTATAATTTAAGCTTGGAAGTTATAACTTGGAATACCGCTGCAATAAAGCTATTAAGTTATGAATATTTGAGGAGAGTCACTGTACAAGGCTCCCAAGATGCTGGTTAGAGAAGGCGTCACTTTAAACTTTAAAGTCTGGACAGGTGCGAGGTAAATGAAGCCGTGATTTAATCTCTCATGATTGGCGTCGCGACAGCAGAGTGGTCCATATGGAGGAGAGGATTATTGAGAAGGTCCAGGTTTGGTCTCCCAGATACAGGGAGAAAATAGGACATTTAATGTTGATCACCTGGAATGCAGTATTTTTCATTACTATACCTGTAATGGTGATTTTGGCGGACCACTTCGATGTGCCCTCCAAAACTGCCTGCTTTGCTGCCTTCAAATGAGTGGTGAAGTCCTCCTTGGAGATCTGGAACACCTCCTGGATGAGCTGGAACACCTCAGGCCGGTTCCTCTCTCTGATTTTCATCCTCTCCTTCATGGCCATGATGATGTTTTGGGTTTTGTCTTCCGCCCCATGCTTGGAGCTCTTCTCCACAGCTCCTGCACAGAGAAGAGGATGCTACGTCTTGGGGAAGCCTCTCCTTAAGGATCAGTGGACATGGCAGAAACGCTCAGCCTGGGTGGCTGCTTTTAATGGGATGCTGCGGCTGTGCCACCTCTAGAATAATCAATGCTTTTTTCCTGCCTCGTTACCCAGATTAAAAGGATTTACAGAGACTTTGAAAAGTGAGGTCATGATAAATGAACCATTAATTGAAAAAAAGTTAAATATTAAAAAAATCCATTATGGACTTTCTTTAAAAAAGTCCAAATTTTCAATATTAAAATGAACTCAATTGTAAGTCACACATCATTATAGTGCTAATAAAAAAATTTCAAATTTGTACATGCTAGGCCCTTGAGCTAAAAACCAAGTGTCTTCACAGTGATGTCCCACTGAAGCATTCTCCTTTTCAGAAATTGAATTTCTTTTCTTTTTGATGTTTTCATTCTCAAAAAATCCTTATGTATCATGAGTATCATATCAGAGGTGAATTCATAACCAGTTTATGTTACTTATATACAGTGGTACCTCGGTTCTCAAACTTACTAGAACTCAAATATCTTTAAAGTTGAACAAACCAGTTTGACCCAGAACTCGATCTGAATATCAGATATTGAACCGTGAACGCTGACCTAATATAAATTGTACGAGCCAGGAAATGAGTCACATGGCACGTCTCTGAGCGGAAACAAAACGTAACAGTTCAGTGTCAGCCTTGCATTTGCTGAAGTCACAGCGCTAGTTGGTGATAATGCTATTTTATTGAAAATACTGTATCAGGTAATACACTGTACTTTATATCATTCTTTTAGCCATTGCTCACCAAAAAGTTACTTGATAGTCATACAAATGTTACAACCTAAAAGTTTGCTATTCACAAACAAATTAATGAATACAGAGTGATAATAAAAATAAACAATGGACTGGATTCAAAGTTTTTATTGTCATGTACAGATTACAGTGCACTAGAAGTCACGCTGTGCATACCACCCGCAGGAGGACATATGCTATAAACCCGAGGTAAGAAGTGGATTGTCCCCCTGTTTTTATGTTACATATTTTGGGTTGTTTGTAGATTAGATGTAATCTTTATTTTGTAGTCAGTTTCTGTTTTCTTGATTTCTTTTCTTTGGCATCATCTGTCATCCCTACCTGTGTCTGGGGTTTATTTCTCTTCTGTTCCCCTGTATTTCACCTTCTGTGTAAATAGTTCATAGGCACCTTAGTCCCCCTTTTGTACATAAACCCAGTTGCACTATTCCCTGTTTCTCCTTGTTCCTTATTCTGCTGGTATGGTGTAGCCCCTGTTGAACTCCCCCTTAGACCAGAAGGGCAGGAGGTAACAATGTGTATCTCATGAAGAGCAAGATGTGGTCAAGTGAAAAGAGACCTTTCCCATGGGGATTAATAAATTATCGCTATTTTATTCTATAATAAGCAGCAGTGAGGTTTTGGGCATCTGGCTAGTATCTACAGACTTAAACTCCTAAAAATCAGTGGATACCCAACCATCCATGAAGGGTCTTGGTGAGCCTGAGGCCTACCCCAGGAACAACCTGAATGGGATGCCGGTCCATCACACCATATGCTCACTTTGGACCTTCCAGTGAAATTTAGCACCTCACTAATTGTATTATAAGTAGCATTACTGATAGAGTAAATCCTGCTTCTTTGGCCACTTAGAGGTAGCAGTAAAACAGCTAAAAACACTGAATGTCCAACGATAAAAAGCATTGCTGGTTTCTGCACAACAGGGTGTCCAGTCTGACTTATTTAAATTGTCATCCTGCTGGAACTGATGCAGCCTTTGGGTTCTCTAACCGGCAGCTGTAAGAGGCAGTAAGAAATTCCCTGGCTGGACGGCAGCCCCCACATAGGGCAGACGAGAGGGGTGGGACTCACGCTGCAGGCAGTCGGCGTTCAGCAGGTCCTGGCACTTCTCATGGCACTTGACCCCGCACTCAGAGCAGCGGACGCCCTGGCGCGCGATGCCCCAGAGCAGCCCCTCGCACTCGTGGCAGTATGTGGGCGCCGTTGCTGTCCATACCTCGAAGTTGTGGGGTGTGGTGGAGGAGATCGGGTAAATTAAGGCCTGCAGGGTTTTCCTCAAGACATGCAGTTTCTGGAAGAGAAGCACGGGGCAGGTTGGTTCTAGCCGGGGGCACCAAGAAACTGCGAATATAGACATTATCAAGCTGACATTATGTCCAGTGGCATAGCTGTTGATTCTATTCACAGCAATTTATAAGCTGACTTTTTAACCCACCCACCCCTCCAGGGGTGTGCTGCCCAGAGACACAAATGAAAACGCCCTTACTACCTGTGACATCCTTTCGCCCTCCCTGCCCGTCTGCCTGTGACGTATCTCCTGCCTGCCCTGCTGCTGTACTACTGTTTGTCCTTCTGTCAGAGGCAGCACCAGCACCTGTGTGCTATCACCTGCCTGTCCTCCGCATTTAGACTTGAATCTTAAAAGTTGGACTGTGTAAATTAGGATTTTGTTCATTTGACTTCCTCCGCCAGACCCTGGAGGTTGGGCTCCCCCTTTGAATCTGGTTCCTCCTGAGGTTTATTCCTACTAGTGACATTTTCCTTGCCACTGTCGCTTCTGGCTGGCTCACTGGGGGCTTTGGGCAGGGCTAATGTAAAGCAATTTGAGACAATGAAATGTTGATAAAATGCACTATACAGATAAAAATTGAATTGAATAGAACTGAATTGAATATTTATACAGCTGGATGTATGATTAGAGAAATATTAATTAGCAAATTAATCAGATACTGCAGAGTACCACAGCAGATGAAGGCAGGAGAAATTGTCGGGTAACACTTTCCTAAGTACTGTGCTATTTTCCGATATTTTCAATTTGCCTTACACTTTCGGGAAGTTTTACTTCACGGTGCTTCATTTCATTAGTTTAAGTACAGTTTTTTGGTTAAACTTAAGGGGCTAATCAAAAATCACTCAAATTGAACGGCACTGTCACCCGAAAAGGTTTGTAAGCTATGCCCTGCATCTCAAAATGAGGGTATTGATTTCGGCGTAACAAATTAGCCTTTTTACTTGAGTGTCTGCTCAATAAGGTGCCCACTAAATACTGAGTTTCAGCATCTAGCTTTGTTAATGGAGCTTTTGCGTTCCACATCCACAAAGTCTCTTTTCTTGTCAGTTTGATATATGGAAACACATCATAAACAACTGTTTGTAAAAATTGAAAGTAAATGCTGGTGGAAAAAAAACAATAGCAAATGTCAAGCAAAAATATTTTTCATTAATTAGATTATATTAAAAACTTGGCAACAGAAATAAAACATACAAAATAATAATTATTATTCATACAGCCATCACTGGTCTGGTTAGCATGTACTTACAACAGAATTCTTACAACAGCCTGGTCCATCTACAGCAAAATACTGCAAATTTAATTACAGCTACAATTTACCAAAAGCACGCAAATCCGTAAGTGTCTGGGGAAGGCCAGGCCACCACATAAACGGCACCGGATACAAAAACACCCACGGCACTTGAGAGGCACGATCACAGCTTTGCCGGAGCCAAGCAGCCACAGCGGAACAGGCTGCATTGTGTGTTTGCGTATTTGCCTCGAAAATAGCTCCATGCTCCTGTCCGGGGGAGATTTCGCGAAACAGATGTCAATGTGTTATCTACAGAGCTCACGGCTTGCCGTCGTGCATGGGAGCTAAGGGAGCCGAGCCGATCGGCACGCACAGAGCCAGCGAGGCAGCGGCGATGGCGCCAACGCGCCTTCGCGTCCATTAACACTCTCCCCCCGGGCGCGCTCATACTACCGGGCCTCCGACGTCAGTGGCCGGGGCCAGAATTGCCAGTGGCAAAACTAATTTGTGTGTGCTGGCCTATGGATAAACAGGGCTTACTGTATGACATTTTAGAATTGCAGTTAAATTTCTTATATTAACAAAAAATGTGTGTGTGTGTATACTGTTACTCCAGGAAAACACATAGCAACATCATTAGGCTGACATAAGCAGAAAAAATGGCAGAGGGAACCAATAATGTGGAGGAATCTTGGATTTAAGATACAGAGCACTTTGTTTAGTGCGGTGCTGAACAACTACGCAAGACACTATTCCTGAAAACGAACAAAGACTGAAAGAAATGACTGAACTGGCCAGTCAAACGATCATGAAAGCTTCAAATATATTTATTTCTTTGCTCTAAAGGGCTCTAGAACAGACTGAAATTTAAGCCGCCTTGTATTGGGATTAACTTAATTACAACCACAGAACGGAGTAAATAAAATAAGCCTGCCCCTTGTAAA
Source organism: Brevimyrus niger (assembly GCA_015164015.2). Taxonomy (NCBI): domain Eukaryota; kingdom Metazoa; phylum Chordata; class Actinopteri; order Osteoglossiformes; family Mormyridae; genus Brevimyrus; species Brevimyrus niger. Next base: position 8,372,641 of record JAABNY020000008.1, on the reverse strand, counting down.
CAACCAAATAAAATTGTTTCTTTCTACTCCAATGCATACTCAAGCCTTTTCGCTCCTACACCTTGTTGTTGATTACACTTTGAGTTTGTTTGGGTTATTGACTATAACTATGAAAGTAAGTATGCTTCTTGAGAGAGATAAATAAAAAATATGGCTTGGCAGCATATTTGGGTTTTATACATACAATTAGCTTAATTGGTATAGGCCATATTTATAGCAGCAAAAACAGGGCAAGAATAATAGCAAAGCTCGAGTTAAATACATTTGCTAACCGTTACATACAGTACCCTGCAACACACATCTTCTCTATTACGTGCACTCCTGTGTGTCCATGTTTCTATTTAGCATGGTGGGCTGTAGTTAGTACTGAAGGTGAAACTGGAGAAGTCCACTGAAGGCTTGACCACATCGATTGTGGCGTAATGCTGGCAGACATGGCACGGACACGTATGGTATCGACCTACGGCCTCTGTCAAGCTTGAATGACTGCTACGTGACAAAGAACACCAGCACAGTGGCTGCTCTTGCATTGCCAACTGGGGAATCACGTTAATCTCGGAGAGACATCCCTCTAACGCCCTCTCAGGATATCACCTGAAGTCAGATTTGCGTACAGGAAACGACCCAGAGAACAATACATAAGCAGAAACACCTACAAGTAGAACAAGAGCCTCCGGCTGCTAACAATATAGTTCATACGGCACATTTTTTTAGCTGCAAGAAATTACTGAAGAGCAGAATTTAACTAAATTTGATGTCAATACTACCACGCCAAGGTGCCTTGCCACCCATATCGTGCCTGCAGCATCAATTAGCCCTCAATTCACATTTCCACATACAGGAAATGTCAAGTGTTTAAAAGCCAAAACAAAGCACCAACAGAAACGTCTACCCGCCTATACTATGTGGACATTCCAGGATTCAGGATTTAACAGAACAGACTCAGTTCACTTTTTTCCTTTCACTGCATAATCTCTGGAGCGAGGGAATTCTGCTGAATGTGTGTGGCTGGAGGCAGAGAGTTTCCATGTCCTTTTTAGCACACCTCTGATCACTGGCACGGCTGATGCACCTTCTAACGGCGCTTACGTGAGCTGAAAGACACACTGGCATCTGGTGATGTTCAAGTTATCCTTGTAACTGCTGCTGTCACTTTCAGACTACCACAATACACTTACAATGGTGGTATTAAGATATGCCCATAAATAGTCTTTTGGGCAAACTACATACCGACAGGCTATGTGGATACACCCTCAGTGAGGCTCCAGGGATATACCAACAGTGAAACTCCAAAGACACTCCCACACAGGAGCTCTGAGGACGGGCCCACACTGAGGATATCAGGACACGCCCACACTGAGGATCTGGAGGTGCGCTAATATTAAGGATTTAAGGCAAACCAACAATGGAGCCCTAGGCACATGCCCACACAGATTCTGTGGGTGCATCTAACACCGATAACCTGGAGATCACCCCTGAAAACTCAAAGTTCAATTTATACTATGCTTTGCTGAGCCAGCAACTCAATAAGAAATAAGACCTAACAAAGTCCATCTTTAAAATAAAAAAAATACCGGAGGAATTCAAGGGTATCCTAGGACATGCATACCTATCCCAAAATAAGGTACAGGTATGGTAGGAAAATGTAGCAAAATATATATTAAAACAAAACACATTCTTTGTCATTTGTTTAACAACATGTGTCAAAGCGGAACTGTTTTTGCTAATCCTCTCATGAACATGACTGCCTTTCGAGGAAACACTCCTTTGCTATATAAATGATTCCTAGGGACGCAATATAATTAAGCTGCATTACAGTTTTCTTCACATCAGCCTGGACACTGTTTTATTTATGAAGGCAGGAAAGCTTGCAAATCAATTCCAATCAATTAATGCAAGTACTTCTGGAGGTCAGTGGAATGGAAGACAAAGCCATTCATTGATTAAAGTGTGGCTCTAGATTCTTTTGGCTTGACTTCAATCAAAAGGAGTTTACATAATTAAAGCGGGAGTTTTGTCTGACAAAGAACAGAGCAGCTTTTTCCTGAGATATCCTCACAAACAACTTGCTGACTTCAAAAAACTGGCCAAGAAGAAAACGCCATATTTAACTGCATTTGACTGATATATCGATATAAATTTTTCATAAACCCAGCCACAGATTTGCACCATCCACAATTCCCAGTGCACACACCACGGCTGGCAGTTGGCCTCAGAGAGGTATTTGATAACAACCGCAAGTGCTGTTAATTTCAGAGCTGCGTAAATTAAAAATTTAGATCAATGTGAACCGTCGCTAATCCTTTAATTGTCGCAGTTATTTGCGTTTATGCATGGCGTGTTACATTAGTCAAACTCCACTGCCTTCTGCTGGGTAAACACTTGCTGATTGGGCTGCGATGTATATCTTAATACTGCGCCATGTAGGAAAAACTTACCAGGTCTTCATTGTTCAGGGTTGATCTGGCCACCAGAGCAAAGGATACACCAGCCTTTCGGGCAGCCAAAGTCTAAAAAAGAATACACAATATTAATATGCTGATTGCAATCTTTGGTTTGAGACAACAGATATGAAAAAAGAGAGACCAATTTTTCGACTGCTCAGAGTTCAAACTAAGTGCCGCTGCTGCTTTAAGATGAATCCTTGAAGAAAACAGCTTCCAGGGGCAAGACAATCCTACTAACAACATGAAGACAACCCCTATAACACTGTGGATTGAGTGATTCTGTAAGGATTCCTGCCACAGGAATAACAGAGTCTTTCCCTGAGATGCAAAAATTGTTCAGTTTATGGCTGACTTTGAAACATTATTCAAACGTTTAATTACCTCACTTGGGGTATGACATTTTATTACCTCAAAGTCAAAATGGAGGATTGCAACAGAGCTATTAAAATGGCTCCCTACATACAAACCTAATGCACTTCTCCAAAGCTGAAACCCCATAAGTTGGAGGTGTAATTATCATTAACCTCAATTTACTAGACAAACTAAGATGAGATCATAAGATCACAGATGAGTCACTGAAGGGGGACCAGCCTCGTTTGGTCATAACTTTGAAAAGAGTAATAAAAAAAATCCACTAATATGCAAAGATTTTTCTTTCCTGTATATACCTGTATATTGCAAGCATGGATTGTGTACTGTAACTAGCTGAATGGTGCCATTTTTACTCTTTTTAGTGAAAATTTATGTATAAGTATTTTGAAAAAAAATATATGCATGTTTAAACACCTCACAACAAATAAACAGGCAGAGATGCTAAGACATGGAGTCTGCACATAAGCACAAGAACAGATACAAGGTGTAGAATACAAAAGAGTAACTTACCAATGCCTGTGATTTCCAGAACCAGATTGAAGAGAGGACAAAAGTGAAAGAGTTTAAATCTGGCAAAGACTCAACACAGATCCTAACCAGCAAAGATGACCACTCAACACACTAGGTATGTTTATATCTACTGCAAAGGTGTATTTTAGCCATGCAGGGTGTTTCTCCACCCATCGTGTAAGTCTGTGAAGATGCTATTTTTGCCTTTTAATTAATACAGGCGAAACAACTGTTGAGTGATTACTAGTGCATGCATTACACTTCAAAACCCAACTCGTGCTTGGTGGCACCATTGATACCTCTGCTGTCTGTGCTGCAAAGGAAAAAAAAAACACGCAGGCAAACAAAGCTCACATGCACTCATCTACAGTGACACTCACGCTGCTGTGCTGATGCACAGATAAATTATAGTGTACATTTTGATCTTAGTCCAAGTAATAAAAGAGAGGCAGAGAGAGGGCGAGAGGGAGGTGTTACAGTTATTAAGGCCAGGAGGAGGTCAGGTTCACAGGACTGAAGGCAACGACAGTTGACGTTATCATGTCGGTCTTTACCATCAACCTTCATTTATAGCCGAGTTAGGGTGGAAGAAGGAGGTAAGTGCAAGAAACTGGAAATTGGGCAGGGCTGAGGAGCAAAGGTGAACTGCATGAACTGTAAGCCTATCAAACATGCATATCACCTGCTCTGGTCATTGCAGGCATCGTAATATTTTAAAGCACAGACTGTTTGCCACCTATCAGTGGCGTTGTTTATGTTCCTACTCCTCCTCACTCCCAGAGTGCCCCACACCCAAAAAAAATATGACGCCGTCACTGTGCTGAAGCAGTCATGCAGCTTGTTGTGGACGGCAGAGCGAGTAGACGACACCAAGTCCAACCTTAAGCTCAATGACTTCATTTGGGCTGTAAAAGGCTTTGCTACCCATCGCTTTTACAGGATTTAAGAGCCTCAGCACAGTTAAATCAAAGTTCAATGAAGTCCTCAGATATATTTTTGGGATGAGTTGTCAGCATTTCAAACAACTAATTACAACAAGGTCCCACAGAATGAAGACATTAATCAGACAGAAATCTGACAACTCACAGAAAAATATTACCCATAGCTATTATGGGTCCATGTGTGGTATGGCATCATAAATATTTATGCAGAACCTAAAAATAATAGGCAACCCGTACTTACCAGATGAATGTAGTTTTTTATATATACGAGAGACGACAAATACAGTCCTTCAGTATTATGTAAGCACTATCATAATTGCAAGTACTGAATTTATTTAATTCAATATGAACACTGAGGATCACAGCTGATTAATCACAGACATCTTAATAATTATTGGGGGTGGCACGCAAAACCACAATGAAAAGTCGAAGAACTTAACCTGTTAAATCTTATCATCCTATCAGCTGTACAATATACTGATAGCACTTCCAGAGAAACGCATAATAATAATGTTAACAAGATCTTTGCCCCATTAATATTTAAGTTAAAAATGTCACCACAGAAAGTGACACGTAAAACAAATCAAATGAAGAGAAACACTAATCAGAATAAACCTCGTCCAGGTTAGATAACTCACCAGGTCTCGAACAATGGGCATGGTTCTCTTGCGCCGTAAATCTGGCATGCTGTCAATACCATAAAGTATGCTGCCAGGCCTGGCCAGGGAGACAGATTTATGTTGTATTAATATCATAATAATGCTCCACCGTGGAAGACATAGCAGAGCTAAAAAGGGTCATTTCGTTTATGTGCTGGCAAACAACACAGGCTCTCTGTCATCTTCTTTGCTCCCCCTGCTCTCTGGCTTGTGGGAGACCCCCTTTTTACCCCCAGGACTATGGGGCACTATCGAAAACAACGAACGCCTTTTATTTTTGTTTCGCCCCATGGCCACACTCAGTCACTTTAAATAGCACTCCCCAGGTGGGGGATGTCTGGAGGCCACAAGGCTTCCAGGTGCAACAGCCAGTGAAAACACGGGAGTCACGAACTGTGGGGCCAGTGGCATTTTGGGCCTGAGTGTGGTCACTCCTCCCTGACATTCCTCGTCTCAGAGATGGGAGCTGGGACCCACAGATGGGGGCTGGTGGTAATTCTGAATAGCCTTATATCAGTTCACTACTTTCACATTAAATGGTCTTAAATTGCAAGTAGCCGCCATGCTCAGTTCATGCAGCTGTGCTGTATGCGATCGACAAACGCATCAGCCCTGATCGCTGCTTAGATTACCATCTGTTTTGCCCTTCTCTCTGTTAAACTCTAGCTGCTGTTCTTGGTGTCTTCTCCAGGAAAGCTTTTATCACCCAGTACGAAGCCTGAGGCCATACCATTGCCCTGTGGTATCTTCGCATCACTCATCAGCCAAAGGTGTTTAGACAACTCATCCATATTCTGCTCCTACACCGACGGCTCCCATTTCCATGAAATTCCCTGCAGGGATTTCTGTCCCTCATCCATCATCGATGAGCTCAGCTTGGACGGCTTTTTGAAAGCTCTGAAGTCATGCAGGGATTGACATGCTCTTCCACGATAAAGGAAGATTTAGAATTAATACAAAATGAAGAAGTGATGACTGTCTGAATGTTAGCAGGCCTACAATTAACACTGCAATAAAACATTCATGCTTGTCCAGTTATCTTTCAGCAACTACCAGTATAACCTGTTGTGGACCAAACTGGGCAAGTAAACACATGTGAGATGCTAACTGCACAGGCCCAGTTGGTCCTCCTGCCTCCCACCATAGTTTTCGCGGAAGCTGTATTTTGGTTTGTCTGCCTACCTCTATAGGACCGTATAACATCAAAGGGGTTTAATGTGATTTCTTTTAAGAATGATTTTCATGGTCCAATACTCCTTTGATTACCAAACCATGGCATGATCTATGCAGGGGATTGTTCCAGGCTTGCATAGTGCCAGATGGCTGGGTTTCTCTCATCTTGTTGCTCTGCGGCTATATCTACGGTCAGCCAGGTGCAAACTGACGAATGGTGCTCTCCTCAGAGCAAGTTAAGCTAATATATGGAGCCCACATGCCAAAAAGAATAAAGGGTTGACAGCTCTCACAGCGGGGGAGCTGTGCTGCCCCCCCCGCCCCCACTGACATGTGCCTCAACAGGGAGGCCATTCCAGATGGGTGAAAATAGTGAAGGTAAATTTGAGGTTACACGACATACACAACATATATTAGAATGTAATAGGCGATAACGACATGATACACAATAAGACAGCAATAAGTGTGAAAAAGTGCAGTAAGCAAATGCTATAACTTTTAGTAATAATTTGGGAAGTATCTTTATAGAATCATATTCTCTGTCATCAACACATAATCATCTGAATACAACAGTATCTACCTGTGTGTGAGAAAGCATACTCTCCTCACCATGGTCAGTTTATGTCTGGGCATGTTCAAAAATCATTTTATATTAACTGCAGCTTAAGTTTACTTCAGTAACTGCTGAAAAATAATGATACACTATTTTAAAACTGCCTCATTTCCTGCTGTGGAATTTCAGAACCAGCAAAGCCATTAACTGGATTTTCAATGCCAGTTTCACTCACCCGGCAGCTCCCTGAAGCCCCAGAAGTTTGGAGGGATCCAGGACATTCCCGCTCGCTAGCCGTGCCTTCACACAAGAGACAATGTACACGTCACTGGAGAGTGCACTTGTGTTCCTGCAGATCACGTAACAGTGTCATCTCCTAGGTGAGGCTTCTACCCGAAGCGACCCGTGTCCAAATGTGGCAGTGTGCTTCGCTGTAGTGGTTCAGCCTACAGTATGTACATCTGCACAGGGTGCCAGAGTAGAGCAGCTCTATGGCTTTCAGCCAGCAGCTTTCAAGGTTCAACCTTGTGACAAAGATGGAGCCTGAGCTCAAAAACTCAGCATCATCATGCTGGACAGTGTAGTGCTACTTTCCGACGGTGATTATGCAACAATCATCATCATTGCATGAGGGCCACCCTGTTTACAAATGCATCGGCGGTAAGGAAAATGTAATGCAGTGGTGCGCATGCAAGGTCAGATGACATTAAGCAGGCATAAACACAGACACGAAAGAATGCGGACGGGGACGACGATGACACATGAGGCCAAAGAAAAGGCAAGGAGCAGCAGTTTGAAAACCTGTGCGTCCAGTGCAGCGTTATCTGAAAGAGAACCGTGGAGAAAGGGAACATTGTTAGAACCCAAAACCACCGGCGACACAAAAAACTGGCAGACTGGGCCTCACGATCACACCTCATTCAAATAGTAAAAGCACGCAGGAATGGCAACACATCCTGGGTAATGGGGGAAACCATAAAGAGATACTGAAGCAAATCTTTACAAGAGCATCACAAATCACCACCTGGAGACACACAACGTGCCTCTCTCGCTGGAAACCCCAGATATTCAAAGAACTATTCAAAATTCACTGCAGGTACAGAGCAAAGAATATGCACCTAGCAATAATGCAGGCTAGGTAATTAAAACTGAATTATTATAAGAAGTACCACAACCTGGACAAAGAGCTGACTGACCAAAAGAGACTCATAAAACATAGAGGCACCAATGAAAACGACATTGGCTGTGTCTTTTCCCAAGAACAATTCAATCTGCCGCACTTAAAAACCCCAGAATCTGTATCGTAATAGAATTCCCTGCACCACCAATATTAAATGGCACTCTAACTTTAAAGTATAAAACAAGGATATGATCTTAAAACAAATGCTTTATGAAACCTTAGTAAAAAAAAATAGTCTAAGAAAAGTCAGTGCCATCAACTGTCACCTCAGTTTCCATCAAGAAATCCCCATTAGTCAACAGTAAATTCTTGTGTCACCCCTCCTGTTGTACTGTGCAGCCAGACGATCAAGTCACTGAGAAGCTAGATGCTATGTCAGCTATACCACTGGTACATATGGCTGTCTAAAACTTTTTTTTTCTGTAGTACTACACATACATTTAATTACATTTAAATATACTTTCCTCCAATATGCCAAATACTTAAAGGTCCATCTTTTAAGAAATGTTTATTCCTCAATTTAGAGAATCATTGATACAATCATTCATGGTCTTGGGTGCAGAATTTGGGAAAACAGAATCTTAACTATTTACCTATTTATCTACAGAGGCCAATCCTAAAAAAAGGTTTTAATTTATTTCATAATTACCCAATAAGGCTGATTTTTCTCCATCATTGTATGCTGTTGTACCCTGACCAGAATCAGGTTTGTTTCCTGCCTAGAACAGATCAGAACTAACACATAGCAAAGCAGGGGACATGTGAAGTGTTTGCCAATTAGTCTGCTATTATGTATTTGATTTAAATGTGTACTGTGGCAACATTTTCATTACCCGATGCCATTATCACTGCTTCTCAAATTGCAAACATCTGATGGTACAAAATGACATGAATGTAATGTGCGGGAAAAAATGTCTCTCCTTCAGTGGTCATAAAAATATCAAATAGCTCCCCAAGGAATTGAATGGTTTGGGTTTTCCTGATTAAAGGCAGCAGTGCAATAGTAAAAGGATCACAAAGACTTTGTCATCTTTCATCTTGGACTTTGAATTAGAGAACACTACACAAGCTCATGTAAACTAGCTACTAAGAACTAGCATTAACCAACATTCGGCTCAGTTCACACCAAATCCATGGGAGTCATACTGTGAGAAGGAAATCGTTGGTGGAACTGCACCTCAGTCCACAAAATTAAGTGGAGTACAATTTTATTAGTTCCCCAAGACATTCACACAATGTTTACCTCGAAATTATAGGGTTCAGTCTCTTTTTTCATTAAGATCATCATTTAAGATCTCTTCCCTTTAGTGACTGACATTTTACTTGGTTGTAGTCGCTTCTGAAACTGAGATCCTAATATTTTCATGTCCAGTTTTAACATTCACACTCAAGCAACAACTGCTCAACTGCAGTAAAATCCAGTAATTAGCTCCATTTTAAAAATGTCATACAACTTGTACTTGAATAATCAAGTTCAGCACCACTCATGTTATTTCTAGCAATAGAGCTGCATGAAATTTACAGGCTTAAGTCCACCCATACATTCTGGAGCTCTCCTCTTTTTTGTCCCTTATAAGAACCTACACAAGGCTGCAGAAGAAATATTCTAAACAACGCTGACCTGGTTAGAAAATGCCCTTGGGGAATGGAATTAGCATCTCAATACAGTAGCAGCTCTAGTGAAGTGAAGATTGGATTGACAGAAGCTAAAGACCTGATTGAGGAGCTACTGGACAGAAGCAATGAAGTTGGGGGACAATCCTTCACAACTTTTGCAATCTTTTCTACATCAGTTTTTTATAGTACAAAGACAGATATTATCACTGTCCACGGTCCACAGTTATACCTCATATAACATATGAAAAAAGGCTCTGTGATGAGTAAAATCACAGCCATGCATTGCATCCTATTAAGTCCTAAATAATACATCAGGGCAAACACTAGGCTGCCATCCGCAACAGAGACCGGTGCGATTTATGACTCTTTGCCACGTCTATGTGTTGAATGAGGAGTGATTCAGCAGCACTAAGAGTCACATGCAAACTCCAAGACAGAAATACAGTCAATGACATAGAGTCACTGCAAACTTCAGCATATGTAAACAGGCACCATCTGTGCCACTACTCCTATGGAATTTACCCAGATAATTCTCTGGATGCAGAAAATAGACCAGGAGTGAAACAGAAGGCAATCCACTGCCTTGTGCATCCTCATCATTTTACAATTCAAACTTTTGCTTTCATGCACAATATCTCATTGGCAAAAGAAACCAACACAATCACTGTAAATTCAATCATCATTCAAACATGGTCACCTCATTATAAAATTGATACAATGAAACAATGAAATGGCAGAATCATTCTGAATATAAATGGAAATTAAATTTAACACGACACTGCCAAGTTGATTGGAAGGCTGAGAAACACAAATGGTAAACTGTTGAAGTGAATACCCGTGCATTCAATTTACATAACAACTTATCCAGTGAATTATAGCAGTGAGGCAAAAGATCGAAGACACCCTGCCTGGGATCCAGTCCATCGCAGAGCACACACAATTCTTCTAATTTCTTTTGACTCTGGGAGGAACCTGGAGTACCTAGGAGAAGAACACCCAAACACAAGGAAAACCTGCAAATTCCTAACTCAATCCCAGACACAAGGAGGACCTGCAAATCCCAGACATACAGGACCAGGGGTCAAACTCACAACACAATTCCTTAAAGGAAAAAAAACAATATGATATAAAAAGTGCCCAGCAATAGAAGTACACTGCAGAATAAAGATGGTGCCCCATGTTCACACTGCATGTACTTTGACGCTGGAGGCTGTCATTAACTAGGTCAGCAACTCACTCTTAAATCCCTCTACTATGTAAGAGAAGCCAAAGGGCCTCATCTTTTCCTCAAGAACCTGGATAACTCACATTATCATGCACATCCTGCAGCACCTAACAGCACTATAAAAATACATTGTACTTAATGCAACATAATCATTTATGATATGCATACCAAGCAACCAACCAGTTGCCCAGTCAATCCATAAACCAAACAGAACCACAGAGTAACTGCCAAATGGCATTCTGGGAAAAATGAATAAATTGCAAATTATGCTCACACTAGAGCCATACAACTGCACACTGCACTAGCCTAACTACTTCCTAGTCTTCTCTTTGTTTTTCTGATTGAAACAATTTATTATTTTCCTTGGTTGGCTCAGGTCCTAGCCTGCCTACCATTACAGATTCATGCTGCTCCGGTTTATCCCTCTGTGAGGACTAATGGAGGTCAAGGACACAATATAATTCATATAAATAATAGCTGGAAAGGGTTTTCTACTAATGAAAAATCATCAATCCCTTCAAGAAATACAACGTGCATACATGCATAAATGTAACATCATCACGCACTATGCGTACAGCACACCATCTGACCCCAGTACACCTGCCAGTGTAAGAGATCTGAAGAGAGCCAGCATGCATAACATCTACTCAATATCACTAGAATGAAAATATATCATTATTGTCTCATTTTCCCTTAGCAGACCAGTTCAGTAACTCCACTAACTGTACCATGGCACTGGTAGAGCAGATTCTGGGGTTTCCAGTGAAATTAACAGCCTCTTCCACTTCATGGTGGATTTGGAATAATTGCAGTCCGCTGCAAGGTGATTTAATCTTTATAATGTTATATTAATTTATTTGACAACTTAAGTTAAAATAATGTTTAAAAACTATTTCCCAAGTAATATTAATTATCCATCCATCCATCCATTGTCCAACCCGCCTAATCTACTGGGTTGCGGGGAGTCCAGAGCCTATCCCGGAAGTGTAATATTAATTACATAACAGATTTTCCCCGAAAGTCGCAAACTAATAGTAGTATTATAGGCTAGAGAGAATAATGAGACAAACAAACAAAACTCAGCAGTACACAGTATTCTGTACCTCCAGCAAGAATCTGTTCCTCCAATTCAGCCATTTGCTTTCTGTATGCCCTCAATGCAGCCTCCTTAAAAGTTGGTCTAATCCTCTTCTTAGGTGGAGTTGCAATGTTTTGTTCCTCAGGCACATTTTGATTTTCATCCTCTTTCTCAATAATGTGCTTTATTTCACCACTTTCCCCAGTAGCATAAGTTTCTGCAGCTTCCCCATAGTCCACTTGCTCCTCACCGTCCTCAATCTCACCCATATCCTCTTCGTATGCCACAACGTCATATTCAGCTGTTTCTTCAGTGACCTGGTCCTCATCGTACTCCTCACTGTACTCTGCTTCATACTGCTCATCGTAGCTGCAGTCGTATTCCAGCACATAGGTCCCTTCCTCTGGAAGCCTGTAATCCTGGTACTGTTCTTCGGGCTCGTTGGTGTTTGTACGATTTTCCAGATTGGCAAGCACTTGCTCCATGACCTCAACATAATGGGTTTCGTTGTCTACAGTGGGCTCGCCACACTCCTCCTCTTCAGCCTTGTAGTAGAAGGGCTCAGTGTACACGTCTGAATCAATTGTCGTGCTTGAGTCATTGACAGTGGATTGAGACAGAGTCCTGAATCCCCCCATGAATGTGGAATTGGCAGGTTCCTCTGTAGCCATGGCAGCAGTGGAGCTAGAGGAGGGTGCTGCTGGGGTACTTGTGCCCTGGGAGCTTTTGTTCCAGACAACCTCCAGGGCAGATCTGGCTCGCTGCAGAGTTGATCCAAATGTTGGGAAACTGAACGTTTTGTCAGTGAGATCAATGCTGAGTCGGCTGTGCCAGGATTTAGGCACCTCCTCAGATTTCTCACTTGTGATCTCACTCTGACTGCGATACATGGTTGAGGACTTGGTCTGGTTCTGATAAAAATGGCTGCCATTGAGCTCTGGATCACTTTGGGCATCAGGCTGACTGGCCGTTTCACTCTCCAGACCTGGGCATGTAGAAGGGGTACTGTCTAGGGTCATGTAGTTTTCGCCCTCAAACTGTAAGTCCACTTCTTGGCATTTTATGATGTTCTCGGGAAACCCGGGATTAGCTGTGGGGTCAAATGGACTGCTGACCTCTGACACTAGGTTCTGTTCTGTTGAGGCATCAAAGCCCGAATCTGCACCTTGTTCCAAATGGTGCCAGTCCTTCCAAGGAGACAGGTCACCCTGCAGAGACAGCTGGGAACCACCGTAGTGGCTCCTGTCACCTGACACACATACCAGCCCATTGCTCACACCGCTGTCAACAGTCTCTGTGGTCTCTGGTTCATTTGATTCCACAAAGGGTTGATTTTCCTGACTAAGTGACTGACTAGGTGGGGTTGGACACCACGTGGAAGTCATGTCTTCCTGCTTTCTCTGCCACAACTCCTGATCTGAGGACGACAATAAAGAGTAGCCGTTGGTCCGGCCTATGTATTGGTTTTCAGAGAAATCCTCAGAGTAGGACTGGCACAGCTTTGAACAGTCTGACTCAGAATGACTCAGCTTAGGAGTTGAGTATTCACTTTGGGAAAGCCATGCGGGGGTTAAATCTGAGTAATAAGGCTTTTCTTGCTTGTCTTGATCCTCATATTCAATTGATTGATAAGTGTCTTCAGCATAATGGACTGCTCCTGAACATGCAATGCCATCACTAGCCCTATCATGACTTTCGTGGGATTTCATTTGGTCAGATTTACTTTTCTGCGTGGCCTTAGACAAAATTTCATATACATTCCTATTTAAGTCAGCCTCTAACTCTCTGTCACTGTCCATTGAGTCCCAGTCATCAAGTTCATTTTTGTCTTTCGTACAAACATTGATGTCCATGCTCTCATATGTTTGCGAAGAGGTCATTCCCTTCTCTTTCCTATCCTTTTCATGACTAAGGCTATCAGTAGATACAGAAATACCTGTGCCTTTAAGTTTGTAACATTTTTTTAAAGCTAAATCGCGGTCTTGGGGGGTGGCAAAGATAACAATAATAGGACGGGGCTTGGCATTTGAACATTCCCTCTGTTGCCCTAATCGATGGGCGATGTCAATTTTGGGTATCTTGTGCACTTCAGTAAAACCCATTTTCTCCTTGAAAATCTGGTAAATGAGATCCTCTGTGTTTTCCAACTCATCCTCTGGCACATTCAGAAACCTGAGAGTCGCTTTGCTGTCTTGTTGGCTTATGTGTTTGATGTAGTCATGTATATCACGCGTCTCACGCCGGGACTGCACGAAGCCCGAACGCAGCTGCTCGATCTCGCTCTGTACTACTTCCACGCTGCTGGAAATTTCATCGATAGAGTTCTTCAGTGCATTGACATGACCTCGCAGCTCTGATAGTTCTGATTCAATCTGACTGATTCCCTGCAGCTCTTTGAAGATCATTTCCATGACATCATGTGTCTGACTGATGCAACCTGTGGAACTGGATCCAGGTTCTAGCGAGCTGGTTTTTTGCTGCCTCCCAGCCCGGTCTAGGGACTTGCTCCGGATGCCCAGAGTTTTCCGCCAGGTACTCGCATCTGCATCCGAAGAAACATACTCCTGGCTCTTCTTCCACTTCCTCAGTTTCCGCAAAGCCCCCAGGCGTAGTGTATGCAGACTGGTGCGCTCCACACGCTCACCCTCAGAACTTCCATCGGAGGGTGCCAGACTGGTCAGGCTTTTCCTGTTCCTTCTTATTGGCATAGTAAAAGCTTTGTGTTCATCAAATATCTGGATATATTTACCTTCACTCAGAGAGTCAGAATAACTGCTTTCAGTGGATAAGACCTCTTGAAGGAGACCTTCATTATTGTTAACCAAAAGAGCACTTTTTTGGAGTCCGTTAGCTATTGCTACACGGTAACTGAACGTTGGAGAGAGCGATGAGCAGTTGTTTTTATGACTGTCTTCTTCAAGTGATATATTGCGAGCTGAGGGACACTGAGAATTTTTTTTCACTGTACTCTTTAGAGTTGTGGAAAGTGTAGGATTCCTTGGAGTGTCTGGGGTTTGGGATTTTTGATCCTTTTTAGGGTCACTGCTCTCTTTCTTCTTTGTGGGATTAGCCAGTTTCTTTGTAAACATTCCTTTGGAAATATTTACAATGTAGGACGTCAGGCTCTTGAATAGGGCAGAAACCATGGAGAGGAATATCAATGTTTAAAATGTGATTAAGCTGAAAAGGTAGGGAATCCAGCAGCAAACACACACAAATCCACAAACACTTCAGAAGTCAACCCTGAGCAAAAGGATGTGTGTTTTTTTTTTTTAAATATGATGAAGCCAAACTGCAAAGATTGTACATCCAACAGGAAGGTGTGAAACATCATGAAATCCACTTGCTTTCCTCATGGTTTATGGCATTGCTCTAAAAGAAAAACATTAATTAAAAGAATACCTGACAGCAATACATTAACACATTGTTTCATATTATCAACACATATGCCTTTATGTACATAATTCAGTTTTACACAAGGCAAATGATTTGAGTGACATTAACAGGGAAGTAACAGACTAACTCCGTTGAGAATATTAAGTGTCTAGAGCATGAATTTACTTGTTATGGTGTTTAGCACAATAAAATTTCTGAGGAAACCTTGGAGGTTCCATATTAACCCTTTTGTGGTTTAGCCCAGGCACACGATCAAGTTTAAGGGATGATGGAGGAAGCAAAAAAAACAGACCACAAGATTACAGGAATCACACCTATAGCTGGAGGCATCTGGTTGTTAAACCATGATTCAAGATACTGGGGAGGGGGGCAGTATTTCTCACACACAAAAACTCAAAAATATTAATCACCTTTGTGCCAAAGTTAAGGTATCAACAGGTATACTTTCATATACACTACAGGTTTGAAAGCTCAGAGTATGAATGTAAATAAATGCTACTTTTGGGGGATTATAAACCGGTGTTTGCATGAACGGTCTAAGCATCTGTTATGACTTAGGCACAATTCTCAACTCAATGGTGTCCCTGGCTGAATTATGATTGCTGGCTAAAATTATCATTTTAGACGCAGGGTTCAATACCACAAGACTGAACACTGCAAAAATGTTTCAGTATGGATTTTTAGGCAGAGTAATGGAATGTTGACGGCCCACTGTAATTTGACAGCTCAATCTAATTCGCTCTAAGGTTACAGGAATCATTTGGCAGCAATCATAAATAAAAGAACCATAAACAATGCAATGTATAACAAAATATTAAACTTACATTTTTAAATCTCGGGAAAAGATCCTCACATACAAGTGTGAAGTATTGCTTTTCTGTATTCCAAAAGGTATTCTACAATAGAGAGACTACAAATAAAAACTGACTTTCCAAGAACATGTTCTTTTCCTTTAACACTCGCTCAGTGGTGTGTCATTTTAGGGGCAACTGTCACTTAACATGTTTTGAAAGCGACACTAATAGCGGAGACTGGCAAGGCTGATGGCAAAGCGGACGTGATACAGAAGAACATTACGAGCCCAACTACCGGTTCCTGCCAAACACACTACCTCCTGTACTGCTTTCAGTGAGGAACCCTACAGTACGGATTTGCAGATCCACATAGAACGATCTCTCTCATTGCCCACATCACAGCTCCTGTGTGCAAACACACAAGGTGGTGTGACACCGGTTTTCATTAGAGATCTACAAAACATAAACTGTAGATGATGATAATGCTGTTCAGTTACTGCTTAAAGCATTTAGAATGCTTTCAGTAATTGACCCCCTGAAAAAGACAAAAGTTTTACAAAACATACTCAACATACTGTAAAGGAGAATTTCATTGTAAACCAGAACAGGAATTTTCATTTTACCAGCAAAATAAATGCATTATTTATTGAGTCCCATAAATGGGATTAAATCTCTAAAGATCCAGAATCACAATTTTATATGGAGACAAAAAAGAACAAAGTAAAACATTTATATGTCCTCAGGGCATCATAAAAGTTGTATTTACGAACAGGCATTCGAGAGCTACAGTAAGTTTGCCCACTAAATCCCAGTCAATGGGTATATTTGCCTATGAGGGTGTTCTCAACACATAGCATGAATAATGGAATTGACCACTCCTATAATTACAGCACGCAGGAGGTGGGGCTGTAATGTCACATGACTGCTATTTTTGTGTCCATTGGCCATTTTTGCCTCCAATTGTTTTGGTGGTTCAGGTCGGGAGGTTTGACATCCATTGCAATGGTTTTCATGACAATAATAGTACTAAGTAACATAAAATATCAGAGGGTGGTGGGTGGCTTTTTGAATATGCACGAAGTAAATGGGCACTAATTCCCATGAGTTCAACATCACTATGCCTTCCATGGTCGCAAGATTTGACTTCAATTGATGAATTACTGAAGCCCAGAAGCTCCTAGAAGTGGGGGTGGGGGGGCACTCACAGCGTGGCTGTGAGCGCTCACTGCTGGAGATGGTCCCGCATTACACGATAAGCCCAGCGCAGCCAGTGGCTGATTTCGAGGTGCTGGCCACATCTCATCTCCCCATTTGCCCCGTGTAAATTTGCAGGGGGTCACTGGCACTGAAACAGCATCCCTCCGAACGAAAGACAAACACGCAAGAAAATCAAGCACGGCGTGGGGAAACAGTTAAGCAACTTCAATGACGCAGAAGCTTCAGCAAAACCCTAAGCAGAAAGAAAGCCTCACACAAGCACGACACAATTAAGAGTCAGGAACATACCTGCTTCTGAGATTCCAGCTGAAATTTATATCAAAGTAAGATCACCCGTCAGCAAGAGCTGCTGCCATTTACTGTCCTGCTTCAGTGCTGCACGACGCAACAGCAAAGTGAGCCCGGGAGACTTCCCATTCAGCCGGAGATGGGATCTCAGCAGAGCCTCGCCGTAGAGCCGCCGTCGCTGCTGCTGCCGCTTAATGACTGAACTCAGGTGTGATTAAGCTCTCAGTCAGTCTGCAGCCGCTTCTGCACTGCTCTCCGGATTCCATCGCCTTCCTCTGCCGACCTGTGCGATCTCTAAGAGATGTATAAAAACGATAGCCTTCCTCACAGGTCGGAGCTGCCCCCTGTCTGTGCTGTGTCTCACTGACAGCAGTAGGCTGAACTGGATTCCCTGACTCCCCCCCCAACCCCTCTTGAGCAGGATCTCCTGTCTGCCTGGGAGCCGCGCCGTGGCTGTGCGCGCGGAGTCTGGGATGAGGCGAGAGGCTGCTGCTCGCTTTAAAGGGGCTGAGCTGGCGATGGCGCTGACTGAACAGACCTGCCCCTGGTGGCGGGAGAGACCCCCCCAAATCCCTCCCCTATTCCCGCCGCGCTGTGCATCAGCAGAAAGCGACCCTGTGCTTCGCCTGGCAGAGTGAGACAGCGCTCTGTGGGGAGCAGTGGAGCCTGGTGAGTGCCAGCCTGCTGGTCAGGGGCTCAGCCTTTTAATTCACCAAATCATCCAATTATGCGTCTCACTCAGACCTGATTATATGAGTGTGAGTTGACATTCAAATTGGCCTCGTGTGCAGCAGAGGCTCCTGGGCTTCTCCAGCTCGTTTAGCGTGTGTGGTCAAGCTAAGACAAAATCAGTAACATTATCAGTTAATTTCCACAAGTACGTCCTTACAGCCATTCATACAAAAAGTAAAAATGTTCAAGGTAAACGCTGTTCCTAAAGCTGCACCGTGTCAGTGTTTATTTCAAATGCTGCTGGTGTCCTTTTGGAATTCACTCCCATTGCTCTCTTTTTCCTGCAATATAAAAATATTAACCAACGCCAAAAAATATTAATTCTCTTCCATATAGGCAAAACTGCATTGCTCTGCCTCTCTTCATCCTTGGTTTGCTTTTTCTCAGACAGCCTCTGCACACCCCCTGCTGGGCAACAGAGGAGGTGTTTATAAGGAGGATCTCTTATAAGGAGTCTGTCCAAAGATGACGACGACATCCTTTTATCATTTGGAAGACATGCAGACACACAGACATTAGGGCCTAACCCTCATCCTGCAGACACTGAGGATCACAGAGCGTTACAGTCCCTTCTGGTGGGACTCTCTTTACAGGACACAGTGGCGGGCGGACAGAGATACAGAAATGAGGAAAATCCTGTTTACCTCTTATTTTATTTATAAATCCTACAACCAGCTCACGATCATTAACCACACAAAGGAACATAATGACAAAAGGCCCTTCAATTTAAATTTTCATTTTACCTAGTACTGTAAGAAAGATTATGCACTGTTACAGTAGGTCTGTGAATATAAACATTATTTAGGGTTGTATTAGCATTTAGGGTGTACCTGTGATGTAATCGACTGACTTTAAACAAATCGGGTCAAAAGCAATTTCCCAGAGAGCCTGAGCACTTCAGAAAACACCCCAACCACTGTAGTGCGAACAAAGCCAATTACACGCAAGGCATTCATGCTATAAACCATTGCCTTGTGCCACTGTCATTCACAACTAATGGGCAACCTATACTACACTGCACAATCCAACAGACCCAAATGGCTGGGGAGGTGTGGTTGGATGGCACATGACCGTCAGACGCTATAGTGCAGGCTGAGACAAACTAGAACTGTAGGGCAGAACGTGGAACTGGAGTCGTGAACCCGCAGACTCCAGACTGACATCACCTACAAAGACAGGACTTCACCTAGTAAGTGGTTGACAAAATTGCTACATTATTCTCAAAGTAATTGTTAGTATAACATGTTTGGCACAAAGAAAGTTTATTTTTATTTGTTCATTCCTTTTTCTAGGAAGTGCAGTCTACATTAGAGGCATATCTATGTCTGACTTGTGAAAACTCTGCAGAGGCAATTTAAAAGGTCAGATATCAATAACCAGGTAGAAAGGCTAAGAATCCTAATGCCAAGGTCTCTATCATCAGTGCTGACTCAAGAAATGGCAAACTACAGGCCACAACCTTTCTCTGTTTACAGCACCACAAATTAATCTGGGGAAAACACATACATGCAGAACAGGTGACCTGTTGGAAGATGTCAAAAAAGGGGTGAAAAATTCTGTTGGTGTGGAAGGGAGAATCCAACTAAGGGCAGACTGCTGAGGTTTGGTAATTGCTTTTCCAGGATGTTCCGTATCAACCTCAGAAGTCTCCCAACACTGGCAGAGCTTGCAATGTTGCTGCATTGCAGATAAAAAAAACTGCTCCTAAAAAATCCTCAGTAACAGCCAGTCTCTCTGCCTTAACCCATGAGGCCTTTACTGTCACATACTTTAACAACAGATAGCCAATCATTCACCGTGACCTGTGTGGGCATGCTACTGCCACATGTCTGGGCAGCAAAATACTCAGTCTTAACTACAATGCTAAAAAACATACAATTTGGCTGGTAATCGTGCAACCAATCACTCTGGAACTAGACCTTTACAAGTATTTACATCTCACTAATAATAGAAAAAATGCACTACACATCTGACCATTGAATCCACTGCAATTTGAACTATTTGCTCAAAGAAAGCTGCAGCAGGTATGGAATAAAATCTCCCCAAATGGATGGGGCCTTGCTGAACTACTACTAGAGCAAATGCAGTACAGTACCAGCCTCAGCTCCAGCTTATATAAATCACAAGCATTATTTTAGACATTGAATTCTGTTCTCATTACAGCAAACAGAAATGACTCATATGAGATGAGAGACCTGGTATTATGGGAAGAACCAGAAGTTAAAAGAGTTTATTTTAATTCCTTTCCACAGACTAAACCTACTCTATGAACTTCAGTGGTTTGGTTGTTTCCAGGTCAGTATAAAGCTCCCTCTGCACTCAGACACAAAGGTCATGTAAACCTTCTTCCAGTAAATGACCTGGCAGCCTGCAAGCTTTTATAATACACTGCAGGTACCACACTGTCTGTGATAGGAGCACTACCTCTCTGCCCAGGAAGCTGGCAGACGGCAGCGCCCAACACGCAGCGGCACCTCCCAGCCACTCAAGGTTTCTGTCCTCGATGGAACCAGTGCCGGAGGAATGCCAGGTCCACCTCATGGGCACTAAACTTGCATTTGAATGGTTGCCTGGGATAAAAGACATAGAGCCCTGACATAGCAGATCCTCTTAGCTTTCTAACGCTCCTGGAGCAGCAGGAACGCTGACTGAGCTCCAGGACCAACATAAATGAACTAAACATCACAGCGAATAGAGCATAATCTTAAAGCGGGAAAAAATAAAATGGAATTAAATTAAATTAAAAAAGCACAAGCCACCCAAGCACTAGGACAGCAGAAAAGGTGAGGACTTCATACCCGAGATTGTAAAAGTCTAAATGGCAGCTGTCTTAAGGACAAGCAAAATACTGTCATTATCTTGACAAATGACCAAATAACAAATTAACTGCTAGCATTATGTAAATAATAAGTCATTAATATGGATTAATAAAACATACAATTACTCATTTACTGCATTATAGCCATAAAATAATCCAGATTCAGAGGAATGGTCGATACTCTCCGCTGGAAAACTTTGCCAAGGTAAAAGTAGAATATGGCAGAGAATTTGTGTTCTCCGCTACCTGGGGGATCCTGCGGCCCCCCCGCCGCTACCTGGGGGATCCTGCGGCCCCCCCGCCGCTACCTGGGGGATCCTGCGGCCTCTCCACCAGTTCCTGGGGATCCTGCGGTCTCTCCGCCGCTACCTGGGGGATCCTGCGTCTTCTCTACCAGTTCCTGGGGGATCCTGTGACCCCTCCGCCGCTACCTGGGGGAGCCTGTGGCCCCTCCCCCGTTACCTGGGGGATCCTGCGGCTCCTCCGCCGATACCTGCGGGAGCTTGCGGCCCCTCCACAGCATCGTCTCAACACTGCAGTATTTTCTTTATAGTGACATCCTACATTACATCTTACCTAGGTCACATATGCTCACAAACACTGAAATTTGATATTGAAATTTAGATACCATCTACCACTACATTAGTGGATGCCGGAAAGAAATGGGAGCAGGACAGAACCTGAAACCCACAATCTCAGGACCCCAGAACTGTGAGGTGATGGTGCCACTCACTGCATCATCCAGCATGTTATTATAATATTTCTAGAATTATTGCAATAATATATATTCAAGTTGTGGGCTAATATATTAAAATGTATATGTATGTTAAAATTATATATATAAACTCATATTATATATTTATACTCACACTCATATAAAAGTCATTAAAGGTTTTTAAATAATTCAGAGACATTTTCAGGAATAGGTATCATTTAATTTATAATTTGAAGGGGGTTTAAAACGATGCTCATCACCACCCTTCTGCTGTATGTAATTGGTAGAGCCATGCAGCTCATAATCCAGGCCTTATAATTACCTTCGAGGAGGAACCTATTAAGCTGCCAGCGGGGCAAGGGGGGCTGGGCCGTGGGTCCTGCACCTGGGGGCAAAGCCACGCCACCCCTACAGGCTACTGCCCCCCCCCCCCCCCCTTAATGAGCTGCGGAGAAGAGGATTGAGTGCATCTTAATTAACGTCAAACACAAAGAGGGCAGCTGTTTCGAAGGGAGGTCGACGGCCACATCCCAGACAGATGGGCTGTCGCCATTATCTCCTGGCCCCCGCTGGAGGGGAACCGTGTCGGTATGAGTGTCTCAGGTAGGTCTGATGGGGGGATAGGCTACAGCTACAGCCCCCCAAACCACGCACACACACAAAAACAAGCATATATGTGTGCATGCACATGCTTGTTCACACACACATATACACACACGCACACTACAATTTAATATATATACATGATTGCGCACATAATTATTACTGCAAAGCAAAAGATGGATTCTAATTGTGCATTAATACATAGCACTGGGAAAACCGAGATACTGTGAGAGCAGCAAAGAACAAGAAGACTTGCTTGCCGGGCTAGAACATGGTCATTATTCTAGTCCTAAACAAGACAATAATAGGCACTCAATGAGCACCGAACCCAAATCCATACAGTGGAAACACAAGGTGGTCAGACCGTCAGAAGGTGCACATGCGGTGGGAGATTCACACAAGCTGAGAACATGCGAGGATCGGACTGGACACACACACACGTGACATTAGGGAAATGTAAACATAAAAAACAACTATATAAAAAGGCCTATTTACAAGACACAGGTACAGGGCTATATACATGATACCTGTCCAAAGGCATCACTGCTGGACCCACAAAAGGATAGGCCAGAAAGTTATTGTAATCTTTTTCTTCTATCAAACTATTTTCTATAGAGCCTCTCCTAGTACAGCAAGCAAGAACATCCTGGACAACATGCCAGTCCATCACAGACCATGCCCACTTACAAACAAAGGGATAACATGTAAACTGCACACATCGCATGGTACGGGAATCAAACCCTGGGGGTATGAGGCTACACCTCTATGCTCTGTGCTACCTTAAACTAAATAAAAAACTTCTGTAACAGTCCGAAGCAGGGAGCCCTTTCCTGGTGAATCACCGTGGCCAACATAGTCTAGCTGTGACCAAAAAAGTCAATTTAAAGACATCTGCTGATGACTGGAGGTGGTGAGAATTCCCAGAGGCATTCAACTTCATAGCTTAACTTAAAATGACCATAAAACAGTTTTTCATCTGCTACAAATCCTTTACTCATTTTAATCTTCTTTTTGGACTGCTGTTAAAAAGGGTTTACAGAGAGTATCAGACAGCATCTCAATCATATCACTCAGGAGTACTATTAAAGTAAAAACTATTACTTCTTATCCCTGTCACCCACAATCTCACATACAGATTTTCTGTGGAATGGGAGCTTAATTAAAGATGGGCTTTACGCTCCGTTGTGATAAAGCAGCCAAATCAGCAGACCGAAAACACCACGTCATCCACCAACGTCCCACAACCTGAAGCAGATACTGCAGCCAAAACGAACCCTGATAAAGTGCAAAGAGGGAATGCTGTCTATGCTGCAGCAAGTTCAGTCCATTCTTTTAATAACAAACAACAATCTTAAAATATCACAGATAACCACGTAAGCTTCCATGGCCAAGTCAATGAAACTGTTGGACAGAATTTGCAAAAATTGAAATATATGAAAGTACATTACTAAAAAAATTTCAGTAAACTGCTCATCTAGCAGGAAAATAGTGCAGGTCTTGAGCTCCCCTTAACACTGAAGATTCCTGCACACTGCTGGTGTGAGGGGTTGTGCTGGGCATTGCAAAGTAGGGTGGGGTCAAGCGTCACACGAAGGAATGCCAGCATCGGCTCCATGCCAACTGTCTGCGGTGCGAGTGCCGCCTCCGGCATCTCCCGTGCCCATGGATTTGCTCCCGTTCCGCCTCAGGGTTTGGTACCAGCTCAGAAGGCCTCCCATAGCTAAAGTCCATCTGCTGTTTACAGAAGCTACACGTGACATCACTTCCTCTGCAGGTAGTACTCAGGCAATAGCTAGTGAAGAGACCTACGTATGCACAGACAAACTCATGGGTTTTAACTGAGGACAGGGAAGGGAAAACAACAAAGGCCAAAGATAAAATCAGGTGAGCTGCTGCATATTATTTCAGTAATGTTTATGAAATTAAGAACATGGATCGTCAACCTGTCTGTCCATCGACAAATACACCCGCGGTATCATCTGTGTCCATGGCAAAAAGTTTTGATTGAAGGGAAAAAAAAAAAAATGTAGGATACATTTTAAAATACCACGTGCTTGTTCAAAATAGCATTTTGATCAAAACGTTTGTCAGAATTCACCATGGTTGGGGCAAGACTAACATGTCTCCAGAGCTCACTACTGAATATTTGGCTAGTCAAATGTTTGGTAAGATGGGCTGCTAACAGTTAGCAAATGACACCATATTCCTCAGAAAAAACAAAATAAACGGGCAGACTCCTGCAAAGTAATATCAGCAAACTTTGCTTATTAGACTAATAACTATGCTCAGGATGTATTCCGTCTCTCTAAAGTAGAAGACCATTGGAGAAGGGCTGCCTTATTGTCCTATTGTCTTATATTGGCTGAGATGTCTAGGCAATCTGTCTTCCATAGTCCAGCAGCCAATGATTACTGGTGCAAATGAGACCAATCCCAACTATGAAAATTAGGTTTATGCCAATGTTCAATGGAATTCCATCACTCTAGTCAAGATAACTCAAGTTTAGATGGAGACTGCACAAACTAGATGAAAGTTGGAATGATAAAATACATAGAACAGCCACTGCTGAAGGTAAAATTTTACAGTAATGTTTTTCACCCAAGGATAGCTCATGACAGGAATTCACAGCCAGGGCAAGCAGATGGTGTCACCATTGACTTCTACTGCCTCTTTTCTGAACAGTGGGCACTGCCGACACCTTATCGAAATGCCAATCTCCCCCTGGGAAAGAAATAAAAAATCCTACCTTTCATCTCTGGTGACCTTTAATTGTCATTTATGTCAAATATACTGCACAAGGCAGCACATCCCAGAGAAATGTATTTCTGATTAACGGTGCTTTCAACTTTGTAGCCACAGCCCCCCCGCCGTACTGAGATGGCTGTTAGGGGTGAGTCTGAACTTGGTTCATTCTGTGGGGTTAGTGATCGTAGTAATAGCCGATGTCTGGTGAATGCTGAGACCTGAATCCTTTGTCCTATACCCGACCAAAACTAAGTTATACATTACCTATCCTGAACCAGGTCATTGGTAAATCTTGCATTATTAATCCCAAACCTGGTCAATATTAAGAAATGCATTCTTAACCTTAGACATGGTGAATCCCCAGCCAATGCATTTTTAACCCTGAATCCCTACATAAGAACATAAGAAATTTACAAACGAGAGGGGGCCATTCAGCCCATCAAGCTCGTTTGGGGAGAACTTAACTAATAGCTCAGAGTTGTTAAAATCTTATCTAGCTCTGATTTAAAAGAACCCAGAGTTTTAGCTTCCACTACACTAGCAGGAAGACTATTACATACTTTAACTACTAGTGCTTCCTCAAATTTGTTTTAAAATGCTCTCCCTCTAATTTTCACTTATGGCCATGAGTTCTAGTATTTAAACTAATATTGAAATAGCCATTTGGCTGAGCAGCATCCAGACCCGTTACAATCTTATAGACCCGGATCATGTCCCCCCCTTAGTCTCCTTTGCTCAAGGCTAAACAAAGTCTAATCCCTAATCTTCCATTGAGGCACCAGTATTGTTTAATATCAGATATACTTCCTGTGTATAGACTTACTACCATAGCCTTAATAGTATTATAAATAATAGGATTTCTGGGGCTGTGGACTGCTGCTGTTTTAACAATGAGGAGGCCTACAATGTCAGTGACCGAAGACTAGCTTACACAGGATAGACAACTTCCAGCCCTTTTTGTTTATGTAAAGGCAGTTCTTTGCATCCCCACTAATGCTAAATTCAAGCTACATAAATTTAATCTTTGACGACTTCATAACTATATGCCACTCAATTACCCAATCATGAAAAAGCCATCTATGCTAATATGCATAGTAATAGGTAATAAATCATTCTGTTAACCAAGTTAGTTTATTTTTCTACCTGCTGCAGAGAAATGTAATCAAATTTTCATATGTATTCAATTTTGCCCAATACATCCTTCTTCAGACGACCACTTGTCTGCAGAGTTTATGAACAATGTAATTAGACCCAGCGCTGTTGATTGAGCATGTGTTAGTCCATTGTTTCAGATACCCTCTTGCCTTGGGGTTCAGCACAGTTACTCAAATGTAAGAAGGAATGAAAACTTCAGAACATTTTTTGTACGAGGCAGCAGCATAAGCACATTAAGAAGTGATGAAAGTCAATAGAGTTTGTTTTCCTCGTTTATGAGCTATTTCAATGCAGCCAGTGTACCATCTTCCAATTGGAACTGAGGGGCCAGTGCCCCAGAATCCTTCAGAATGAGTCACAGATCTGGCTGCATGTGCCAAGTGCTTAAATGAAAAACTAAGGAATACATATTTCAGCCTTTGTTGCCTTGTTTGGTGGTAGGGTGTTCAGCCAGTAACAGTGAGAAAGATGGAAATCCAAGGCCTCAATGGTGATGGCAGTACCATTATCAGAAAGTGCACACTGATAGACCTGATATTGGGCCTGACAGTATTGTGAACAGGTATAATAAGATGCATCAGTGCAGCAGACTGTATATACTGTAGTACCAGGACAGCCAAAACTGGGTCAATACAGATTTCCCGAACAACACTCTCAGGCAGGGGTTTATTAACTAATATGCCTAACACAGCTTAAAAAGACTAAATGATTTTGTCAGATTTCCATGGCTCTTCCCCACAATGGAAAAACAAACACTGCTTACAGCTCTGCAGATTAAATGAAAATGAAATATACAGAATAACGTTTGTTAAACGCAACATGCATTTTTAACATGGAGCACTGCAAAATAATTTTCTGCTAAAAAAAAAACCAACTGAATAAATTTAAACACAGATTCATAGCGTCTTGATTTTCCTTATTTCACGATTGCATCATCAATAATAAAACTTACAAAATGTCCTCATCTCCTATCCCCAGCCATACTTATCCAAAATTCTGTTTCAATCGTACCAGAAGCTCTTACATTTTAATCATGATTAGGAAGGAAAAAGAATGGAAAAAACTGCATCAGTATGCGACAAACAGTTAGCCTGCAAATCAAAGGATACTGCGGAATACTGGAAAACATCGCTTCACAGAACAATGGAAATAGATATCGAGGCATAGTCTGATAACTCAACAAAACCGGGTAGTAGGAGGACCACACAGACACCAGAAATGAGCATTAATATGTAGAACAGAATGAAACAACACAGACCTCATGTCAACTAAAAACATAATCACATTGCCTTTGCTGTAAAACTCTTGCCAGTATTTGGGAAGGAGAGGAGAGGAAAGGTTGCTTTGAACACATGACGTTTTTGGACAACAGATTCTAAGAATGACTACTGTAGGTTTCCATGTACAATTAGTTTTCTAAGATTAAGCAAAACGTTTATTATGGAATGTATTTTAGTAGCATCACCTTGTGAACTCTATTTTGACTGCCTAATAGAATCGGTAACAGTAAATATTTCCTCAGTATGGTCTCATGAGGATTTTGGCTGCAGTACCATTATATATATTAATATACAGCATGATTTGTTCATTCGCTTGGTATCTAATTTACATTCTGAACACAAAGGGAACATTGCATTTTACTCAAAGCTTCTCTCCACAAGTGCCACTCTTAAGATGTAACTAGAATCATCACTGCATTAAAAATGTAATTACTTATACATAACTTCGGGTTCAATCGACCCTCTGCTAAAATAATTCTACATAAAAGAACTAGCAATTTTAAAATGCAAATAATGGCACATACACCTAAGGCTTCCAGTGTAAACTGGCACTATTTAATCAGTGATTTTATAACAGTAAATGGCATACTACTGTATTTTATGGAAAAACATGGCAGTTCATGTCTGGGGGGGAGACATGTTAATAGTATTGTAACAGCCTACCTTGATGAGGTGATAATCCTCAGCTCACAAAATTAACTCAGGATACATCTGCCCATATCTACTACATCATTGACACAAAACATTCTACAAATAAAAAAGTACAGTTCATCAGAAGGTAAAGGCAAGCAAGTTCCCCTTTCTTATTTTTTTACAGGCACCTTTACTGGTAGGGAGGGAGCAAGAGGTGGTAAGGAGGAAGGACAGTCATGGCAGAACACCCTGGCAAAGCTACATGTTCTCTCCTGGTAATTTAAGGTCAATATAGCCATTTAACATTATAGTCATGCAGTCTTAGGATTAATGGAGAAAGAGAGAAAAAATCCACACTCATGACTCATAACTAATACAGCCTGGTCGGGTTCAACCCATGGTTTTGCCCATTGAGTAGATATGCTTTTAAAAACTGAGAGTGCAATTTCATTAAAAACCCTTTTTCCTTCTCTACAGAGGAATGGCTGCCATGTTGTATTTTGGAAATTTAATCTTCACCTTTTGTAAACATGAGGCGCATTGAATTAAATTCTCCTCAGATTCCTGCTTGAGACAGCTTCCCGGTGCATTCAAACAAACAAGTCTCACAGAGCCATTACATTTCATCATTAAAATAATGTATAAATATGTTTGCAATAAATCTGCAGGAAGCTCTGCAACACCAGCATAACAATACAGATAATTGAGCTACTATATTAGGATGACTGAGATACACTGCTTGAATCATATTGTATAAAGTGAAGGAATCAAAATGATAAGATAATAGATTTGAGCCTCTGAAAATCTTAAAGCAGAAGATGTGAATGTTGAAATAAACTGAAATGAGATAAAACCAACACAATCTTCCTTAAACCGTTTTCTACTCAATGTTGAGGTCAATGTTTTATTGTTTTGCCTTTATTCCACCATTGGCATTGCTTTCACATCAATTAAAGAGATATTCTCTTATAATAACCAAAAATTTAGCTACAATATGTTTACGCCCCTTCAGCATTACAAATTAGCCTCATAAAGACAGAAATCATTATTATAGCTATTATTATTACTATTATTATTTATTATTATTATTATTATTATTAGGGTATTAACTATGCTAACATGTACACACCTACATCATTATGTACATAGATGTTTCTAATTATATGTCACAATTCTATATGCACATGATTAAACAATGACCAGTGTCCTTAGTCTTGGCTTTAGGGGATAATATTTTCTGAAATGTTGGTGAATAAGAACATTTTACACAAACCAACATTCAAGGAAGCCCAATTTAGAGAAGATGATATGACTTCACAATACGTGCTCCAAATTCAACAGGCAAACACTTTGGCATTCAGAATTACCTGTACGGAGCACTCAGGGGGTGTGGCAGGAGAGAAATGGGCTTTTTCCAGATTTTAAAAGCTCTACATTGAAAATTTCTCATTCTTAAACATTCGCATAAGTTGTCATGTAATAACAAAGGTTTTTCCTGCCTTACACAAATCAAATCTAAAAACATAACCCCTTTCCCAAGCACTTTAAATTACCTCTTAAATTGCATACTTAAATGTAAAATAGGAATTCTGCTCCTTCAAAATGTTTCATGAAACACTTCCATTTCACTGAAATGAGCAACACACTTTAAGGCTTCAATAGTGTGAAGAGTATTACCTTCAGTTAGTTTCAGGTCAAAACATTTCACATAGGTAGTATAAAGAAAGTTACAATTCATAAAGCACACCTTTCCCCATCAGCAAACTATGAATAATGCATGCATTTCCCACATTTCCCATTTGTATAGTACAAAGAGCAAGATCTGAGTAGACCATGCACTTATCCATGTTTTATCACACACACACACACACACACCTTTTACTTATGGAAAGCCCCCCCGCCACACAAAGATTTCTAACCTCAGTGCAAAAAATAGACATTTTTCATGCACATAATTTTTTCAAAAGCTTTTCTCAAATATGTTGTTTCATTGTTACTACAAACTTTGTCTATATTAAGATGACAGCAGGAAGCAGGGACATAGAACTTACATCTTACAAAAGCCTATGGATGTGTGTTTGTTTAGTTTGGTTTTAAGAAGTTAAAACCATTAGTCATCAGAATAACTCTTCACCAAGCACACAGACTGGAATGTCCTAGTACAGTAATACTGAGTCTTACAGTCCTGTAATAGTATGAGCTGAGCAGTCGTATAACATAAATTTACTTTTCAGTGTTCTGTATCCCTTTAATCCCCAAAGAATCTATATAGAAAATGCTTTCAGAAATAATTCACCAGCTTCCAGCTTACAATGTGTAAGAAGTCATACACATTAACTGTGTCTTCATAGGTCTTGGGATGGTAGTAGGTCTGGCAGGTTAGGGATGCTGGCTGACCCTGCTTTCTAATCCTCACTCAGTTGTTTGCCTATTTTTGGTTAGCTGGTTGGGGTGAGATTTTCAATTTAAGAGTTTGCACGCACATTTTCATGTATGTAAGTTTTACTACCTTATAAATAGTCTGTAGGGTTTTCAAAGTACCCAACATTTTTCATGTAGCTAATTTTAGGTTTATAATAGAATAATATAAATTTGCTGTGAGATTTCTTGCGCGAGCGTGAAAGTATGAAACTGTATCATGCCAGATGCGTGAGAATTGCCAACCCTCCATCTCCTTCTAAATAAATAAAATGCAAATACATGTACTCTACTAATAACATTCCTCAGATAACATAGAGTGTGTCTCTCTCTTTCTATTTTTTATTCACGCACACACACACACACACACACACCACTGCCTGGGCATGTTTGTTTTGGTGGAGTATGCTGCAGATGACAGGAGTGACTAAAGAGATGGCCGTCAAACCCTTGCCCCCACCACATCACTACCCACACTCAGAAACCTATTACCGGGAGATGAGATGTGTGCATTTGCATAACATTCTTCAAGATCTTATCAATTAGAATTCCTGTTCGGGTTCTTAGTGACTTATTCATTAGTCTAAAATACCATCTTTAACTAGCATATTAAACTAAACTCAATGTTCATCTCCTCACCAAGCCCACAGCCAGAAATAAATTTTGTGCGGGGGTTCGACAACCTTACTGATAGACCCTTTTTGTTTTTTTGAGGGGGAGATCTTATGTGGCTATTTGCCTACTGTTTCCAATTCAGCATATAAAGTGGGCATATGGACACAAAGAAAAGAGATAAGACTGTCCATCACTCACTCATTAGTGCTGCAGCTTCAAGATACATGCCTTTTACCAGGAAGTTCACCAGTAAACCCATCCAGGGACAAAACACGTAAGAAGAGCCAACATAATCTGACATGGCCAGTTTCTCCAGAGAAGCCCAAACCTTGATTACAGTTAGCAGAATTATGTGGGATCAACACAGGAAAAATAAAAATAAAATAGTACAACAGTCCAGGTACATAGGTTTTCAAATGTAATATTGCTGACAGGAAATACATATGATTTTGGCACTGCTTAGTGCCACAGACAGCTTATTTAGGCGTTTGACAGATCTTTGTCAAACTTTGCAGATACAGTACATTACATGGGTGAAGATCTGGAACTGCACAAGTTGTCCCATAATTGAAGCAGCGTCACATACTGATAGCAAAGAAAATGGTAGCTTCAGACACATCCTGTTAGCACAGAGAGTGTATAATTATTTGATAGATCTGACACAAAATATAAGTGAAGTTCCAGATCTGATTAAATTTTGGGACAAACTGCATGAAGATTGAAGCAACACTGCTTAGTGGTAGCAGAGGGAAAGGTCACATCAGAAGACATTTATCCTTGTGAGCATGAAGACTCAAAAAGTATTTAATGGTGCTATGGTCTTGGATTTGATCTAATTTTCAAATTATACAGATAATTTAATTTTCAGACAAAATTGAAATTTTAGTGCTAGATGGCAGCAAAGAAGAAAAGGGCGGTTGCAAAAGATGATTGGTCTTGTGAACACAGGAACTCAAAGTATTTAGTGGACCTTTTTAAAACTTCTGAGGAAAAATTCACAGGTCAGTGGTTCTCAAAGTGTGGGGCACCAATTTTCTAAAAATGCCTAAAAAGTTTTCAATTTCTGTCTTTGAAGTTTGGTGAAATTAATCAGTATTAGCCTGTGGGGAACTCGGCAAAATTCTTCGTGCTCCCCCTGGTAATTGTTATCAGTAGCAGTCCATTATAAATTTTGCAGGTGAATTTAGTCATGTCAGTTAGCCCTAGTCAGTGGTGACACATGAAAGAACAGTCATAGTAGGCTTGGGTGGTACAGTACAGGGATAGAGCCGGGGTGTTCATGTTCCTGATAACATGCCCCAATGTCAAACATTGCAGATACTTTACATGGGTGAAATCTGTCTCAAAATTTGATTAGTTTTAGATTTTTAGCCTTACAGCATGTCCACAAAGGTTAAAAAACAAACCTCGCTCTGTGTGTGATGTTTGTTGGGCACAGACTACCGTATGATTGGTTGGAATTGTGTTCGTTTCTGTGATGTGATGTGTGCTAGCAAGCAAAGTTCCTTACTGACAGTTTATTGAAATTTATCATTTAAATCCTATGACACTGCATATTCACTTAATCCAACCCTAATTCATACCATAATAAGAGAGAAGATAAAATTCTATATTACATTTCTCTAGCTGTAAATGTATTTCTGACCACTGGAATCATGTAGAGCTATACTGCCGACCCATATAGCCTGCCTTACACACAAAATTATGTTGACAAATACTAATGTATTAATATAATTATTATTATTGATGATTTAATATTTTGCACTCAGCCTTTTAGGTACCTGTGTGTTAATTATTAGGTTTATTTTTTATACTACTTTATAAAACCATCAATAAAAATGGTGTGTTAAGAGTCCTGATAATCATTTAAGAAATTTAAGGCTGTGAAGCCCTAGCAGAGCATCACCATCATCACCCCCCGTCCAAGGCAAAGTCAAACTAAACTGACAGGCAAGTCGGTGCCCTTTCTGAAGTTTGGCCCTTGTCACAGACAGGATTGACCGGCTGTGCCACCAGGACATGCTTTGGGGACGGGAGATGCTGCTCCAGAGACCCTTGAGGAGGCCCCTAATCACTGTCAGAGATCAGACAGAAGAATCTGTTGAACTGAGATGTCCCTTATGGACACACCCCCTTAAGGTAGGCCAACTGCGGGCTCTTCTGGGAGTGGGGAACCCCTTTGTGTCTTTGTGCTCGTTCCTCAGCAAAGCTCTTCCACCACCCTCTTCTCTTCTATTGACTCATCTCTTGGCAGTATCGTTTTCATTTTTTTAATCGTTACTTAAATTTTTATGTTCATTTTGATGTTGATTTTCTTGATGCCGTTGCTTAAAATGCCAAGAGGGTCAGAAAATGTGTCCACTCTTGAAGACGCTCAAGAGCATTATGAGAATAGAACTTCCTCAGAATGTTTAAGCACTTTAACATGGAAGCATGATGACATCATAAGATTCCATACCTCATTCAATACCACATACCTTTAACTGTCTGAGCATTTCTCATGCCACAACCTTTCTAAAGGGTTCCTGCTTCAGTGAGTAAAATAATTCAGTGAGTAAAATAATTTACATTTATGTATCTAACAATCAAAATGAGAAAAAAAGAGACCTTTTGGCCATCTTGCTAACTGTCAACACTGTGCTTACTTGATTTTAAAAATTGGCATCTTCAAATTACGAATTTCAAAGTTTCCGATGAATCGATACTAATCAACGTATTTATGCTAGGCCCATCAGACAATTGATTTGATTGTGATTAATCGCATAAACGTAGCGATTAATCCACAATAAATCAATTGACAAGGTAATAAGCTAAATAATGAATGACATGTAAATCAGTAAAAATAATTAATTATAGTAATATAATCCATAAATTAAATTGCGCGTGAAGATGGTAGTTGATGTCACTAACAATGAGTAATAACCTAATGAACCAAGATCACTACAAAGAAAACACAGGTGCTTGTTGTCGGCTCACCACTGCCAAACCCCCAACATTAACATTAACCTTGTAATGAGCATATTATTCATTTCCAAGAAAAATATAACTTCAATGCTTTTAAAATGGGTAGATGGGCAGATAACAATAAGGAAGTGACCATTGTGTGGGACGGAATAGTAGTAATGCGATAGTAGGGATGACAAACAGTTAATCGCACACCTACACACTCTAACCCCGATTAAACTATCGATTTCCTCTGCCAACTTGAAAAATGTTAGTGGACCTTATCTTTGTATGACAAAATTTGGGGAACCGTACCATATCCAATCATGTAAATCTAAAACCTATTTGGCAAATTGGTTTTGAAGACAGAAGCCTGACAATCATTGATAGTGTGCAAAATAACAGGAAATATCCTCTTTTCAAGGTATTATCCTTCAATAAAATAAAAAATACATATTGAAAATTTCAATATTGTTACCGTATTCAAGCTTCCACCTAGCAATTATTTAAAACTAAATCAACCAAGTAGTGAATTTTCTCCCATTCCTCACAATTAGTTTTCCCATGAGACTGACACTTTTGATTTTAGATGTGAATTCTGGGTTTCTGTGCAACATCACAGTCAAAACTCTCATATTAATTACAACCAGAAAGGAGTATTATAGGTCTCTATTAAAAATCCTTGCTCATATTATTCTCCAATAATACCATGTGCAATAACACAATTAAAAAATATAACATGTTATGACTTCAAAATTAACACTATGCATTAATTAATTAACTTACCCAGACCTCAGTGATGTAAATCAATTACATCGACACACGGTACCAGCACTAGATTCAGTATACGGTAGAGCAGGGCTTCTCCAGATGTGGACTGAACTGCGAGTTAATCTGGACCCAGCTGATAATGCACCTTATGAATCAATACAGTTAACATAAAAAGGCTTAACATGTAAAAATCCCTGATTTACTGATTGTTCAAAATGATGAACAAGCAAAAACTTCCCAATATTGTTATATATTGATGTCTATATGGAAAAAACTGATGTGGATCTTTGATCAAAAAGTTTAAGAACTCTGCTGTAGGGTGACCCTCTGCCTTTGAGTCCTAATGATCTGACTATATAATGTTATACCCATGTTGGTCTAACTTCTCTCACCCGAATGACCCAACCTACACTGATACAGTAGTCATCCCCAGAATTCTGCACAGTTGAAGCTTATTTCACCTAAATACTTTCTGGTTTTAAGCTAGCAATTTCACTGCCTCTGTGGGAAGTATTGAGTGCCTGCACCTTACTGAGCATTTTGGACAACCTTCATTATTGAATTGTGTATGTACCATATTTATGATTCTCCAGACTTCAGAATGTCACCCATGTCTTTTCCTGGTTTTGGCTACCTTGTGGATGTATTCCTTACTACTGTACTTGTGTTTGTCCCTTGGCTCACGTGCTTCTCCAGATCTGACTGTGCCCCTATCTGTCAACAATCTTTGCTTTTATATTAAACAACCACCTCTTCACTTGGGCCTCCTCAGTGTCATTGTATATAATCATTGCTTCTCCTACTGTGTACTGATAATTTTGCAATAGCATATCTTGCAAGCAGACAGAAATTCACTCTCTAAAATCAGATGAATGAAACAAAAATCAAGCCAAATAAAAATCTGCCCATCAAAAGCACCAGGCTTATAACCTGTTATTTGCAAAAGTGATTATGGGATTGAACCCAGAGAACATGCCAACGCTCACTGACACAATCATTGTGGCACAGATGACAGATAATTAAACATCCTGGTGTAACTGCAATATTAAATTTTGAAACTAACAACAAGTGACAAATTCACCCTTCACTGTTCTTATAAAGCTTGACAAAGAAATTCCTTCCTGTTTCCCCCAGAAGCAAAATCAACCATAGAGACAATTGGGGTGGTCACATAGACACATTGAACTAGACTGGACTATCCTTCTAAACTGATCTTGACAAATGAATAGTGCTTTTAATGTATCATTTTAGACACTCTTTAAATACTTTTTAAATACAGAGTTATAGGCCCCCAGTACCATTCTCAAGAACGAGAAGACATGACACAGGGCATACCATTAAGCAGTTCCTGCCTGAAATTTACATCCATTTCTTATTTTGGCTGCCTTCTAATATGAAAAATATGAATGGTTCCCTAAACTTAAATACAATAATAAAACAAAAATGTAGAGTGAGGGGCTGCAGAGAGATCTCCCTTGGTGACATTTTGCTCAACTTCAGTGTTATTGGTCCAGATATACTGCCTTGTTATGACATAACTCAAAAAGGACAGAAGAAGACAAATTTCTCAGGCTTTTATAGAAAGAAATATCTGGCATTTTTTAAGATATACATTTAAATTGATATATTTTATGTTTAGCCTGCATATGGACACTCTGATACATTTCCTGCTACTTCCATATTCTACATGGTGTTATATAAGATGTTTGCTTAAAGGCATTTTAGAGAAAACAGTGACAATTTTAATGCCATCAAAGTGGGTGAGAAATACTTCCAAAGACATCTGGGCAAACATCAGAGTCACATGCATTCCATCAGTACTTATGCGCTACAGGGTCATGTCTGCCCCAGAAAGCATATGGGACACCTAGGATGGGACATCTTTCAACTCTCGACACTCCACATGCTGGAAGTGGAAATCGAACACCCAGCCCTGGAGGTGCTACCTGTTAATGCCCAATGCAAACACCCCAGAGCAATCAGGAGTTCAAAGTCTTCGGCCCAGATGAAATTCCACAACCTTACATTATGACACTTGAGAACAGATTAAAAGAGGTTAACGCTCTATTGAACTCGATCAGCAAGACAGACAGTTATAAAATACGTCTTAAATAGAGCATTGCTAATTGAATTTGAACACTGCCATCAATGTGCTGATAGACACCATCTCAGGAGCCATATCTGGATGCAAACATGTAGACGGGCAGTCAAGCTTTAACATTTTGGATTTCCTGTTTTAAGGCTGCATCATAAAATTAAGTCATCAGGAACATGATGGCTCCCTGAGGCTTCCCAGATACAGGCAGATTATTCCCTTCCACAGATATTGAGACACTAGAACCAAATTGGACATGAAGACACACTGTGTAACTCCTCTGAGTTACATACATCACCCTAAATATCGAATGCAATCTAATTCCAGCAGAACACTCTTTGCCTCAGTGCTCATACCCAAATAGCAGTCTATGGTTTGCATTCTGTAGTGCTAGTTTTGCTCTGCTTCCAGCCAAGAATAAAATCCCTGTTCCCTCCTCACATCCCAATGTCACATGACTCTATACTAGGTCTGCACAATGTGCGACATTAATAATGACATGGCATTACATACACGTGCAACTGTCACATAGTAAGGACCATGATATTTTGCTGGGTTCACTTCAGACCATAAGTTGTTCCAAAACATTGTTGATCAGTCATATGAAACAACATTTAGAAAGGTTTGCAATCTTAATGATGGCTCACCTTTTTAACATCATCTAAAATACCGTTTATTCGAGTATAACGCGCAAAATTTTATACCAAAAAAAAAGAAATCAAAGTTTGGGTGCGCGTTATAAACGAGGGCTGGGGTGGCAGTGGCGGCCGGTCCATTGAGGG
>JAABNY020000008.1:8296424-8325073 GCA_015164015.2 Brevimyrus niger | reverse complement strand
AAATGCTTTGCTGCATACCTCGGTTGTAACGAGTGGTTATTTCAATCAAAGTTGCTCTTCTATCAGTTTGAATCAGTAGGCCCATTCTCCTCTGACCTCTAGCATCAACAAGGCATTTTCGCCCACAGGACTGGATGTTTTTCCCTTTTCACACCGTTCTTTGTAAACCCTAGAAATGGTTGTGCGTAAAAATCCCAGTAACTGAGCAGATTGTGAAATACTCAGACCGGCCCGTCGGCCACCAACAATCATGCTACGCTCAAAATTGCTTAAATCACCTTACTTTACCACAACTGCCATGTGATTGGTTGATTAGATTAATGAGAATTAGCATTAATGAGAAATTAACCAGGTGTCCCTAATAATCCTTAAGGTGAGTGTATATATATATATGAAAGCCGCTAAACGCCACCTCCAAAAATGAGATAACAATGTTGAGTGAATGCTGTCCACACGTAGTATACGTAAATCAAATAATCTCTGCCTCATCTGAAATATCAATTTGTTGGCGAAATCCTTTAAACACCACTACCCTTTCGTAGCAAAATCCTCCATGTTCCGAGAGCCAATCAGAACGAATGATCGAATCATGTGACTCACCATGCTGAGGACTCGGGTTTTTGTAACCAGTGTTTTTGTGACATTAAAATCGAACATGGAGTACAACAGCATGGATGAGCCTGTCCTAATGTCAGTAAATGGACAAAGTGGCATCGCCCTAAAA
The DNA here is from genome assembly GCA_015164015.2 of Brevimyrus niger. Taxonomy (NCBI): domain Eukaryota; kingdom Metazoa; phylum Chordata; class Actinopteri; order Osteoglossiformes; family Mormyridae; genus Brevimyrus; species Brevimyrus niger. The sequence goes on along the minus strand of JAABNY020000008.1, from coordinate 8,324,349 downwards.
ACTGTTGAAAGGCGACAGAAAACCCAGTGGAAATGGCTTGGTTGCAAGTATAGCATGCACTCATAACAACTCATCGTGCACTGCTGTTACTCACACGGAAATTGACTAATCTTACATCAAGCAACAGGTCTATTACATCTGTAATAAACTCAAACAAGATGCTGTTCTGTTGTTCAAATAAATGTACTGTCATTGTGGCTATAGCCTACTGTGTGAATCTTTTTCTTAATCTTTTTATCATATATTTGGGGCTTTTGCCTTCATTCATACTGGGTAGAAGAGTGACTGCAGAGAAATTGGGTAGGATGAGCTCATGATCACAGATGCCAAATGGGTATGGAACATGAGTATGAGTTTGAATGAACCTACCCCCCCCCCAATTGCTTGTGTGTGTTGTCATTATTTTCAATGTTTCCAGTTGCATCTTAAGTGATTTTGCAACTCTTTCCTGTCTTTGTGGACGAGGTGGTTTTGCGAGAAAAGGACCTGCGGATTTACTTGGTTTTGACGCAAAAAAAGGATATTTGTTAGAAAGCAATAAATTGGCTGAAGTTACATTTCTGAAAAAATAAATAAATCACTAACTAATATCCTTATCATTGCCTTTAAAATTAAGTTAAGTCACTGAACTTGAACATAGATGCCTGATAAAAAAATGGTCTTTTAACAAAAAAGTCGTCAGACGGATTTTAAATCTGAATATACAGTGGTACCTCGGTTCTCAAATTCACTAGAACGCGAATTTCTTGAAAGTTGAACAAACCAGTTTGACCTAGAACTCGATCTGAATATCAGAAGTCAAACCGTGACCGCTGACTTAATATAAATTATACGCGCCAGGAAATTTGTCATACTACAATGCAATTCTTACTTGAATGCCTTCTTCACAGACTGGAAAATTAACCAAATAAAGCAGCACAACATTACAGTAACTAACAATAAATAAACCACTAACTTACGTTTACTATTAGAGCATTTATGTCATTTACTTAAACTTTATTTTACCAGGTAAATTAACTGAAAACCAGTTCTCACTGCTTTACATGATATTCGGGAGAAATAGATTACGCATTGGAACTGCCTGGGATACAAACGTCAAGCGTGTAACTAAACTCTTCAGCCAATAAGGGCAATGGTGTGTCATCACAAAGGTGGTTCCAGTTTGTGCAGCCGGGTGAGAGGTCGCAATACATCTAGCCATAATGCATTCCATCAGGATCAGAATGCGTTGCTTTAAGCCAGTGCTATGAGCAAGTGGAAAACACTCAATGACCGGACATTGGGAAACAAACTGAAACACGGACAATACAGAGGACTAATGACAACAACCAGAAATAGCTGATCACATGGGGATCCCACACGAGGTAAACGAGGGGGCGTGGCACATGGAAGGAGCGGATGATTGGGGCAGGACAGGGGTAATGTTGGAATAAGATCTTTATCGTTTTTGAAGCCATGTTACAGTGCCACATTCTGAGCCTAGCTTTTCTGTGGTGCCTGCTGTAGCTGTTTTTTTCTAGCCCAGGGCCATTGTTTTGCGGTGGAAATAGTCTGGCACCAGTACAACTGAGTGTAACCGTTAGCATTCAACTTAAATGCTGCAAAAAACATATCTAAAATGGGAAAGAATTGTTGTGCGTTTGATTGTATAATCAATTTAACAAAAAATATGAGATTTTTTTACAGACTGCTGAAAACTGAATAAGTAAGTATCGGATAGGGAACTTTCTATGGCCAATACCTGATTCGTCTAATAAGTGTGGATTGGTGCCAATACCGATCCAAATACCGAATCGGTGCACCTCTAATTGTATTCCCTGCCTCGGAAAAATAATTAATTCCTAAATAGTGACAGAATTCAAATTGTAAGCATAATGAAATTGTGTTTTGGCACAGCACGGACGTCTACTAGGAATCCGGGACCGTTTAGAATCACTGAGCTGCTGACTTATAATGGGGTATGTTCAGTCCAGAGGCAAAGCAAGGAGTGGCTTACGTTGGCACCTGCCAGTTGAGGCCATCACTGGCAGGCGAGATTATTTAAGCAACTTTCAGCAGGCTTTCTCTTGGTAAATGGGAAAATTTAACAAACAATTGAGGGCAAATGGCGGGTGCAGATGCAAGGCACTCGAAAGGAGCTGCTCGGCGTGGAAGATCGATCTGCACACATCGTAGATGAGGGCTGGGTGATATCGATGAGCCCAGCTAAACGGCAATAAAGCAGGCTAACTTACATCACCGGCAACCTAACGCTGACTGATGCGAGTCTCTGCTCAGCTGGAACAGATGGCATATGAAAAAAATAACAGCACTGAATCTGAGTTAAAGGTCTATGGTTATACAAAATTTTACTTCCTGGTTGATGGGCAAATGTAATAAAATAAAAAAAAGTGCTGCACACAAGCTTGCCAGTGAAATCAAACACCATAAGGCCACCATCTGCAAGCAGAAAAATTGTAAAACATCACAAAAAGGAAGAGATGCAAAATTCAAAGCTTTTGCCAGCTTATATTCGAATGCAGCACAGTAGGGGGCCTGCATGGTATCAGCCAGTTGTTTTGTGGTGTTCCCCATAAAACTTGACACTTAAAAAGCCCTGCGAGCTGAGGAAGGAAGCACTGGGGAGAGAAGCTGCAATCCTGTCATTAATGGCGCCTTTCCCACCGTGAATGGATCGCTCTTCTATGTGAGATCTTGCACATCATGTCCTGAAAACACGTCACTATCATGTCATTTTGATGATGGCTTCACTTGAAAAATGACCATCGACTCCTTAAAGGTTCTGTGCACCCTGAGCTTTGGCCTATAAATAATGCACGAAAAACAATTCAGAATTTGAGAGAACAAGTTGTCAGGAGAAATTAAAACAGATACAGTTTTAATTTTGCTTGTTACAATACATTATTGACTAAGATTAGCATCAGTCTTGCAGATCTGTCCACTGTGCTGGTTAGTCAGCTTACCACATGTGGCAATTAATAGTTAATAGACTGGAGGAATTGATACTTTCCTGAACAATTTGCTAAAACTGTTTTGTGACATTATGTTTAGAAGAGCATTTTCTGTCCACCTGCATACCTGTGGAACTCAACTTTGACCTAAAAGGTAACTCCACTACGTTCTCTCTAGTAACCTCACTTGAACACACCCCTTTGGATTATCTCCACGTGAAAGCTGGCTCACTTTGGGAATTATTTCCAGCATCCCGTTTTAAAACCACTTGTTGGTTCGCCTCATTGATTTAGAACCCTGGGAATTTCAATCATTCCTTATACCTGCACAGCATACAGTTATGAGAAGGCTGTAAGCCCTTCTAGCTACAGGAGACATTTTTTAGTTGTGACCTCAACATCATGGTATCAGACCCAGGAGCTTCACAGATGCTAATTCAGTTGACAACCAAAACAAACTGGCCATCAAATTTTTTCACGCTTGGTCGATTGCATTTTTTTCAGGTTTATTCATGGAACATAATTAAATCATGTTATGTAAACTAAAATCAAACAGAATCCCAATTGTTAAATTTGAGATTATCCAATCTGTGACATCTTCTTCGATTTTATTTAAAACATTTCCTTGAACATATGTCCCAACATTCAAAAATTCAACAATGTTTTATAACTTCAAAATGGTCCCCCTCAGAACCAAATCCAGCCGTCACAACCTATAAAGGTTAATTATTTTAATCACCTACTCAGTCTTTCTAAAAACCTCAATCTGCATAGCAGAAAACAAAGCTTGGCTTCACTGTTAGACAGCACATTGATTGCCGATCTTAAAAAGCTCTCATACAGTAAATTACCTATACAGCCATCCTTCTTACTGAGTCTCAATACCCTGTGCTGAAAGAAAAGGTAACACAACTCAATGGGTCAGCCTACAGAACCAGAAGAGGGACAAAAAAATAGAGGATGAACCTACTCCGACAAAAAAGATGGCGCAAGTTATACAGAACCTCCCACTCCTATTAAACCTTTTCATAATTTGAAAGTATTAATTGATTTAAGGTTTATAGCCTATGTTGTACAAAGGAAGCAATGCAAATGAATGCGTTCAAGGAGACCTCATGTATTAACCAAGACAGGAGACAGTTTGCCATAAGCTGAAATCAGCTGGGTTGGTTGGCCCAGTTCAGACAGTAAAGCTCCATACTGTCACTTACACTCTGAGCTCCTGACGGGTCGCAGTGCCATAAGGGACCCCAGGCTCGGCCTCATCCATGCAGGACACCCCAGCCAGCTGCTCCTCAATCTGCAGGGCAGGGGCTGGAGAGCCAGCAGACAGTGGGGCGGAGCCTCTGGAAGGGGAGGCGGCAGTGCTGTCAGTGTTTCCCTCAGAGACGGTTGGAACGTAGCCAGCGATGACCTCCAAAAGGCTGGCCTCGGAAGCTAGATGATCCAGTTGGGAACAGCAGCATGTTGCACTCTCCATTGGGTAGCTAAGGACAAAGTGAGGAGGCATTCAGAGAACAAAAAAAATCCTCATAGACACACTAAGGACCTGGACTGAAAAGCAGGCACACTCTGATGAGACATGGAAACAGCCAGTCTGACCTCAGTACGATAGCAGATAGCAAGTAGCAACTCAAAGCACTAAGTGGCTTGATTACAAGTTCCCCCCGAAAACAAGGCCTCTGCCTAGTGTCTCAGTCCCAGAAAGGCCACCTTGCTGACACATAGACCACCGAGGAACGATGCCACCAGCCATTACAGTGGCTGCGCACATCAGCAAAAGAGGACAATTGGTGCGAGATACCTTGCGAGAGCTGTGCTCTAAATGGCTGTGGCACCTATTTTAGGCTTGTCAGAAAGCAGTCCTGTGCACTTCATCACATCAGTGAGGGGAAATAAAGGAAATAAATCTGGGTACTGGCTTTATGTTTACATCCTGTGTGCTCTGTAGATTTTTTCAGGACCCCAGAGAAACCAGAGATAATAGCATACCTTGTGTATAATAAAGTTCATGTTTCGTAATACCACATCTATACCTTGGAAAATAAATTGAGCAACAGGGAAAATACCAACTTTTACGAAATTGTATTTTTTTTATGGTCAATTTTTCATATAAAAGTCTGTTGTGCTTTTTTCCCCCTTTCAGAATCCTCATAAAGCCACCAAAAAAAATATTTTCTTGACAATAATTAATAGGGATATAAAGATGCATTGATGCAACGTGGTTATTAAGGTGGCGATGCAATGCATTGATCTGTAATATGAGAATCGATTTTTAGGAGTGAAATAAAGATACTTTTTTCATGTGCTGCAGATAGATATGCAAAGTAGCAGTACCAGCACGCAAATTTCCTAAATGTAAGATGGCAGAAAGTATATGAATATTTATAAAGGAAGTACTTCTAATGCTTTTTGGGAAACTCCTCCCCATTTTATAGCACAGAGCACTCTCTCTGATATTCTAGCACAAGAAAGTAGTTATTTTTTCAAGCTGCAGTAGCAATGGTCAAGAACCTGAGATGGCTTACTATCTAGCTGGGCAAAACTAATTAGCCTTACGGATGCACAACATATTGGTATTGGTCAATATTTGTTAAAAATCAAGATATCAGCAATCAGTCTAATCTGTCTATAATCTGTATATATATATTTTTTAATTCAAAAAGTTAGCAGTACCAGAGTTAAAGACAGCTACTAAAATAATGGAGATGCTTGCATTGGAAAATCAGCCATTTTCCGTGGTGGAGAACGTCAGATTTTGTTGGCTCATTCACCAACAAAGAGATCCATTTCCATTTTTCACAGAATAAAAAATTATGTAACTTCATTCCAATAATCTGCCCTGCCAAGCTTGGCAAATTTCACCACACTTTTTACCCATGGTAATATTCATTATTATTAAAAAAAGGTTTGAATTTAGGTTATCAAAAGTAATTGAATAATTGAATCGAAATGTGATAGAAATGAACATTTCTGATGTACTAATAATAATTGCAATAATATTGAATTGCCTTGGGGCCAACAATATGCTTAAAAAAGTTTATGGGCCTTTCAAATTTACATGTGGTTTAGCTGTGACCCAAAGCCACTTTTGGGCCACTTTTGATAAAACTGGGTACTGTATTTACTAGAGCTGTCCTATTTGACATACTGTACCATAGGTGCTAAAGTTGAGCTCCTCCAAGGACTCAAACTGACAAGTTTCAATGGACAAGTATGTGACAGTTACCTTCAAAGCTATTCCACCAATGTTTACCATTACTGTCTATTTACTGCTGGGACACAATAAGACTAGAGTTAATCCCATGAAGCATAAGGCAGGGGACACCCTGGATGGCTTTACAATCACACATTAAAGATTCACCCAAATCATGTGTTTAAACTTTATGGGGAACACTGAGCCCCTACAGCAGTGTTTCCCAATCTGGTCCTTGGGGACCCACAGACAGCCCCCATTTTTGCTTAGGAGCTGGAAGGATGAAAAATGTGGACTGTCTGGCAAGGAGTTGGAAGGGAGCAAAAACATGGACTGACTGTGGGTTCCCAAGGACCGGATTGGAAAACACTGATCTAGAGGAATCCCACACTGGTCTGAGGAAACCATGCACACTGCTCACAGACAGAATAGGCAAATGAATCCACAGAGTAATGAGGCTATAGCTAGTGCTAGTCAATGAAACGCCCTGCCCAGCAAAAGCTTTAAATTACGGATAACCCATTCCACTTTAATCACTGACAAAGTAAAACTTAAAGAACTTGGCAATTAGAACAGCCAAGAGCATCTATTGATCCTTTATTGAGGGGAAGTTTAAGGCACACCTCTCACTGCAATCCCAAGCCAACCTTAAGATGTATTACTGGCAGGACCCCCTCCCCGGTATAATAGAGATGCCCAGTACAAACCCTATTCAGGAATTCTCCAGAGGGCCGGCATGTTAATAATGACATATTGTGGTAATTTGCTTTTCCACAGGAGGGCACAAATGGATGTTGTGGGGTCAGCCCATTTACAGAGTGTGTTTAATAAAAGCTGAAATCCTTCTCAGTGGGGAGTGTTACAAGTTACGCAGGAAAATACACACACTGTTTAAACTATCGGAAGTCTAGTACAATAGCTTGATGTTGCAGCACTTTTTAATCAATTTGTGAAATGATTTTTTAGAAAAATGATGAGCTTTTTATTATCACACTCCACAAACACTTGGTAGTGGCTGAGTACAGAAACTGAAAGCAAAGTAAAGCACAGCCACAAGAAAAACGGACCATCATTCATCCATCGATCCATCCACCTTTAATTCCATACCAGCTATAGATCTCACCTGTCCATCTTGTCCAGGAGAGTTTGGGTCTCCAAGGACGTCTGCAAGCTGAGAGCATTGCCACACACAGAGCAAGATTCTAGGTCCTTCCTCAAGTTGAGGGCCAGGTTCTCTTCCTCATGATCCCTGGTGGGAAAGCAGTGGCACCAGACATGCACACATATTTGAAGTTACATACTAGCAGAACAAACAGGGACGTGCAGGAGAATGTCATGGTACCTGACCCCCCGGCAAATTCAATATATCAAGGTGCTGCAATCTAATAAAACTGCATTCAGTACTGGGGCCTTTGCCAATATTGGCACAGCCACAATAAATAAGCACAGAAATAATTGTTAGCTATATTTTAGTCACGCACTGAGATTCTCATATTAATTTTTGCAAGACACAATATTTGTGTACAGCGAGTGAAGGGAGAGTAGAAAAACAATATGAAAATTATGATCTATTAATGTTCATCATTTATCACTGTCAGCTGCTCTGTCCCACCTCAGGAACTGGGCAACCTGCTCTCCAGGTCACTCCCCTGAAAGCTAGCTGAACGGGGCCCTTTGCCATTACTGAAGTCATAGAAAGTAAATTAAACCCCAATTTAATTTAAGGGGAATTTAAAACAGCCTCCTGAGGCAGCCCACCAATCAATTTGCACGCAGTGGTTCACCCTACATCCAGGCTTCCTGTAAGCTGGGATATTTCTGAGGATATAATCTGTTGTGTTATTGGCAACATGTACATAAAAGGATGGACGTTTCTGTATCCTTCCACAGTTTGCATGCCAGAAAATATAACTGCAGGCAGTTCTGACAGTCTTCTTTACTCCAGATATTTTCAGATTCATATACAGCACTGTGGAACTCCTGAGCTCACCAAAAAGCAATTTACACCACATAGACATGTAAATATCCTTGAGACTAGGATCTCTCATTAAACAGCTTTCTTTTACACATGCCGAGGTTTGCCCAGCATTGCATCACACCTTCCTCTGACCATCTGTACAACGGCAGCCTGACGACTACAAATGAGCATCTCTCACGAGCACCGGCTGCAACCATAGCTCCATCAATCATGCCAATTTACCGTCTGGGGGACTATGAGAAACTGGATTCCTCAAAATGTTTATCCCACGGCAAAAGATCTATTAAGGGTGTCGATAGATAACATGGGGTAAAATAACAGCAAAAACAAAAAGGAAGCAGGAACTCTCACTACCAGACACTGACATTATCAAATGGGATGGGGGAGGGGGGGGGGATTGAAATGGCCACAATACAAGAGTAGTGCTGTTTCCTTGGTGCAGTGTCTGCCTGCAGCTTACAAGAGTGGGCCTGACACTGTGCATCACGACACCACACACTGAACACAAAGCCAGGAATGTGTGGGGGGGAATAAGAAACAACTGGAGTTAACAAAGGCTGTCGAATGAGGGAACGGAAAGTCTGTGGAAAGAAACTGGAGCAATTCAATCCCTCCTCCAGTTCATTCAGAGAACGGCCATGGTGTCAGTGCTCAGCAGGTTTCAAAAGGTATGCGTGGGTAAGTGGCTGAGCCTACGAACCTCCCACGGGGATGTCCAATTGGACTATGCCAAACTGAGCATGCCCAGATTAGACTGCATCGAGTTAGATGTCTACATTAAGCCAGGTTGATTTGAGGAAGCGTAGGAGTAAGGAGGCTCATTACCGCTGCTGTTGTGCCTCCATTCGGCGATGCCGTTTAGCCCATGTGACCTTTGCGTGAGTACTCCGCTGCGGCAGGGCATGCGGGGGGCTGTGGTCGCCACAGTAGTCATCATCTAGGTCTTCAAAAAGACACAAGTAGGAACATGAAAATCTCAGTTGAGTTTCCTCACACACACTGCAAAGGCTGGTTTATATATACACACACATGCTCTAAAAGGCCTGGTCTTGGCATTAGGAATTGGAAATCAATGTTTCTGGGTGTGATCCCGTCATAAAACCTTCCTAAGCACCATTAATTCCACATACATGACAAACTCTCCACATGGGTAAAGGCTCCACGAGCCGAAGGTTTACGATGCTCTCATTATGAGGACATTACACAGCAGGACAGCGGCATTCGAAGCCTCAAGCTCAGAAACGTGACTGTGGAGAAACTCTGACGCTAAGGATGATGGGATACATTCCCTACCACATAAGATTAAATCAACGAATCCAGTGTATCTGGATTGCAGACCTCTGGTTTGATAATACTACTACAACTAATGGTATGCTGCTAATACAGAATTTAATACCTCAAACTTGTTCCAGCCAAAAACTACCAGAGACATCTTTTTCTAAATTACAAACATTTTCCATAACCACTTCATAGCAATCAGTAAACTACAGTAACACTGGTAAATACTGGTAAGCACCATTCTGGAAAGGATATACAGTAGCATTAAAGAAAACAGAACTATACATCAGCTTCAAACGTGAGAAGCACTATGGTGTCCAACATTAGCCATTACATGACAGACAGGAAAGGTATTACTGCCAGCAGTGAATTTATACTGTTCTTTAGTTTTTTCTCTACCTCAGAATGCCTTCTTGCAGGCTTCAAGAAACAAGGCGGGGATTGTGGCAGAATTACAACCTGACTGTCTATCCTAACAAGAGTCAAAAGGAGGAATACTGGACCCATAAGGGTTTCGGCTGCCACAGGGCCAGCGAGACGGGAGACCAGCATGAAGACAGAAGACTGCCTGTGTGTGGACAGATTCTGGAGGCTCCTGGTAATACACAGCCCTATTGAAATTCACTCGCTGCTTTAAATTAGTCAGCTGACAGCTGCAGCAAAACTGTGCCGTATTAGTAATCAGGCCACAGCAAATTTTCAAGAATCTTATGGCCAAGCTCCTACCTTTCACAATACTCTTTTTTAACCCCATTGAGGTAAATTCACCATCATCCCCATATCTAAAGTCCCTGTGTCTAACCCTAAACATAACTCCAAACCATGTGCTTCTGCTGTGTCATGTGGCTGTTTGTCATTCTAACCAAAATCACTGCTTCTGTATTTGTAGTAAGATTTCTCAAAGCTCATAATTCATACACAATAATCATGATCAGAGGGGTTGCTAGAGATTTTTGCCCCCATGAAAGCATATTATATTGCCCCCCCAACCTAGACCAATCATATGTTGCAAATTTTATACGGCCCCTGTCACTCAGGGCTCTTGGAATCATCCTAAATGTCCCCTACTTTACAGCGCCCCTGATCATGATTGTTTGATTATGTATTCATGTGCCAGAGTTATATGGGTGTGGGGGTGGGGGGGGTGGATTTCAACACAAGTAAATGCTACAACACTGACATCTAGTGGGTGGAAAAGTATACTCCACAAAATGCAGAATCCATGCAGGCACTATGGTTCACAGAAATACTACACCATCCAATATTCTCCTTCAACTTATATAATTTGACCATATTTTACGAGCCATAATGTATCATGCCAGTGCACCAGAGAGCTGAATAATTTATTCGATAGATAGATAGATAGATAGATAGATAGATAGATAGATAGATAGATAGATAGATAGATAGATAGATAGATAGATAGGCAGGCAGGCAGGCAGGCAGGCAGGCAGGCAGGATGTGGAATGGGCTTATTTTCAGTCAGAAGCTTACAATGCAATGGTGGGTGTTCACTGGCATCCTTGTGGTTCATTTTGTCCTCAGCATCATCTCCAGAACACTGAAAAACATTCATTTGATGTGAGCGAAACTGGTAAAAGTTTATAAACATAGCACTTTCTGGTGATACAGCAGAATTGGTACTCAACACCTCAATTTTCCTTCACTTCAGCTGAGAATTACTATTTATATTTCCAAGTTATCCTTGTCCTGTGGTTTAGTAACACCAATTGAACCTTAAGGAATCTTAATGCCAATAGTCAATACAACCAAGCTACCTTAACAGGGCACTGCTGCAACTTGTGTAACTCTCGGTACATTTTGCTGCATCATTTGTTTGCAGAATTAAGACCAAATATAAACTAAAACATCTCACCTCTGTGTCTTTATCTACATGTAATGCCAATAGTCTTTGTATTAGAAAATCAGCTTCATCCTTTGGAATCTCTGAAAGAAGAATAAATAGCAAAATTAGCCTTGACATGTATCCATCCATCCATCCATCTTCCTTAGCTGCTTATCCTGTACAGCAGGGTTCCCTGAATCCAGACCTGGAGGGCCAGTCGGCAACAAAGTTTGCCGATTTCCCTGCTCAAACACACCTTATTCAGCTCACCAGTTAGTTGCCAGGTTTAATAGCTGTGTCGCAGCAGGGAAATCTGCAAACTCTGTTAGACTGGCGCTCCAGGACGAGAACTGGGGAATCCTGCTGTGCTGGGTCACAGAAAGACTGGAGCTTTCATTCCTACAAACTAATTCATATAAAAATCATTAAATAACAGATGTTATTAGCTGCCTACCTATCGGCAGTTCATAGTAGGTATCCAACAGAATCTTATGATGTGTTGGGTTTTCAACCCCACAGACTTCAGCTCCTTCCATTATGACAACACTGTTCAAGAGCCACCATTTTCCTGGGCCCTCCTAGGAAAAAAACTCCAGAACTTTGCAAAAAATGTTGCACAAAATTGGTTGTGACCTCCTAGAAGAAGTAGTTTGTTTTTTGCCACATAAAATTTGCCCGAGAAGCTGTACTTTTTAAATGAAATTAACATGTTCAATAACAGAAATTTATCTTGTGAGTTTTGTAGAGAATACCCAGACAGTACAAGATGATGACCTAAAGCTCTCCATAGGCCAAAACATACCTTAGTTCCATGTTCGACACTCATAAGAGGAATCCACACAGAGCCCAGGAGTGTGTCCCAGACAAACCCTTTGTCCCACACTTCCACAAAAAGACCCTTTTCCAAGTTGTTAATTTCACTGAAATAAGAAAAAACATCACTGCAAGTGCTACAATATAAGTAGTGAGACTAACAGTAGGCTATACAGTGTGTAAGTCTACAAACCACTGCTGCCATGTTCCAGTGACTATGGTAATGCATTTAGTAATTTATAATTGCACAATTATTTAATCTTTATTACACATCACAGACCATTGTGCAAAGTCAGGTGAAGAGTGTATTCATTCCCTTCATCTGTACCTTAATACCTATCTGTTTCTTCCCCCTGCCCGAGAAAACATGCCCAAGCCTTCACTGTTGACCTTGGCATGACCCAGTGTCTGTATCTAGTCTCCTTTGTGTCCCTTCCGGTGGGCTAATGCTGAAACAGCGGTCATCCCTGACCAAATGCACCTTATTATTTCCCCCAAATAACATGTTACTTGGTTAGTTTGCCTTTCCAGTTTCAACGCAAGGGACAGGAGTTTATATATGGTTTAAACTTTCCAAAAGAATTAAGATTTAATGTAGGCAACTGCCCATGGATCATGAATGAGGCAGCAAACTGCAGCTAGATGGCAGTAATGTAAAAAGATGCTTCAAAAATCTTGAAAATTAATGGTAAAATGACCAATGATTACCCCAGTACATGAAATATGATTATTAAAAAATGCTGCTTATTTGCCAAAAGACACAGATTAGTTCATTCAGACCTAATGGGCAGCAGTTTATGCCCTGCCGTTGCTTGGCTAAGATGTTAATTCCTCATGCACAAACTTTATGGCAAACACATGCTTTTTATGGCAAGTTTTTTCTGATCACATACTTACAACATATAATCTTGTTCCCATGATGGCTCATTGCTTCTTATCGGTCCAGTAATGCTCTTTAAATTCTGGACTTCTACTGTAACATACACATTGAACTTATCTGAGAAGCAAAAATACAAATGTGTGCATTAATAGATGTTCAACCTAATATGTCTTTTACTACACCTGAAAGGCAGAGTTACCCTCCAGATAGACTTTAACGGGTTTGTATTTTACTAAATGAGTTCACAGCCTTGTACAAGACCCAATTGAAATTTAGTTGCCTGGATACTCCCCCTAATTTCTATGTTAAATTAATTTGCCTTCTTTGTATCTGGGCATTGCTCTCCCTGGGATTCTGTAGCTTGAATGATTTATAACAGCAAGACCTTAACTGTATATGATGTCTTGGCAAAGTCCCTGCCTTTATCACAAAGCTATTGGAGATCACTATCTACAGGGGCTGAGGTCATATCCCAGGACTGTAGCCAGCGTGATGGCGTTTTACCTTCTCATTTCTCTAGAAGCGGTGGCAGTCGAAGGCTTTGCCTTCATTTAGGAACATATCTTTTGCTCACTTCCACTGACCAGGCATACATATTTTCTAAGTAATTATTATTGAGAATAACATGAGCCTGCTAGTTCTCCTGGCCAAGAAGCAGCATTTCATGAAAAGGTTTTTATTCAATTTTATCCCGACTAAGGGAATTAATTTCCCCCTAAAAATCGTAAATATACGAAGCACCAGGCAAATGCAGCCTGGTTTTGAGTTTATTTTTTCTTGTCCTAAATATTCCATATAGTATGAAACGGATAACAGTTGAGCCCCAAATCAAAACTAATTTGGCTTACCAGGCGGTCCATTCAGTTTCCCTCTTTTTACTGAAAAAGAAATAAAATTGCATTGCATAATTAAAACACCTAAGGCGACGTGCAAAGAAGCCTTTTATTTAACTAGATAATACGAGCGACTTGTCTAAGACATAAAAGATTCTTGGAAACATATTTGTCAAACCCAAACACTGATATAAGATATATGCGTTACTGCTTTGCTAAGGTCTCGCTTTTCGTCTCAAACGTATGTTCTTCGGTAAACCACAAATAACTTTTTAGCATGCTTCAGCATAGCAACAGATGAATCCATTATTGACCAACCAGCACAGTAATTAAACGATTAGACAAATATGCCAGGAGGACAATATAATATTATTAATATATCAATTTAATATTACAAGCGTCTAGACAAATGAACCAAATTAATCCAAACACCAGACAGCCCACTATAGAAAGCTGACGGCGTCTGTTTAATTTTGATTTAACGTTACCTTTTATGCAGAGTAAATACATCTTCGGGGATGGCATTAACGTAATAGGAAAGGAATAAGATCAAACGATCGAAGTTGCTCAGTCCGGGAGCTAGTGGGCAAAGGAGACTGACGCGCGCGCGCTCACGGCTCCACCGACGGAGGGAGAGGGACCGCAGCGACGAAGGACGATCCGGTACGTAGCCCATAATAACCTACAGTCCTGAAAATGATCCCCAAATGCTGAATCCACTTAGGAAATGCTGACTGACTCCCCCTATCTAACTACAGTTAGGCAGGAGAGACAGGCTCAAATGTTGGCCTCATACGGATATTCTAGAAAATGAACATTCAGCAGTTTATGAACGACTTCAAAAGAGTAACCACGGAGCAAATCCATACATCTGGTAGGATGACCATACATCCTCGTTTTCCCGGACTTGTCCTCTTTTTTGGGACCAAAATGCCTGAAATGTCCGAGATTTCGCTTTGTTTCTTGTTGACATTTGCTTTCTAGTCAAAATAATTTCCATGTGTTTATTTGAGTTGCTTTGACGTCTCCGCGCGTCCCACAACCTGACGTCCTCTTTTTTGTTGGGCGTGCCACATAACAGTACTTATCACCCACTCCATCCTGAAAATTACCAGGGAAAATTAAAAAATGAGAATGAATGAAGGATTCCTGGAACCAGGAGCTATTCTAAGATTTGGAAATTAGGGGGGGCTCACTCTCCTTAATACAAACTAAACATATTAGACATGTTTTGCAGTGGGTTAATTTAGAAAAATATTAGTGGAAAAATATGCTTCTTAATCCAACTCACAATGACAATGGGACGTATGCTGTTCAGCCAGACCCTATATTACTGCGAACTACAGCGCGCGAGACGCTGAAAAAGGCGGGAGGCAAAATTCAACGTAAAATTCACCCCGGAAACTGATCGTTGGTTTTTAAAACTTCACGTAAATGTTTTTAAAATTTATGTACTTATCCGTATGAGTTTATGATCAATTCTTTCTGAATAAAAAAAAAATTAGAGAGGCATAAAACCTTCCATTCCCTTAGTTTCTGAAATGACAAAATACATCATTTCAGTCTTGTACAGATAAGAATGGTTATTATTATGATTAGCGTTATTTGGGATATTTTTCAAAGGTTATTTTTAAACATGCTGATTCTTAACATGAGATCGAAGCTCCTGTTATTGGTCTGTTTTACCAAATGTGTTTTTTTAAAGCTTCATACATTTCCCGCTTTGGCTAAAAAGTTGTCTCAGTATACCTTCGTTCTCCTTTTACACTTCTCTTCAGAAGGACCGCCACAACAGGGTGAATCATATTTCGCCCTTGATACAAAAACTCAAGGTTTAAAATATTATTAACCAAGGTTGTTTGGGCCTGGCGTAAATCCACTAATAAATAAATATGTAAATATTGCGTACATGGCAAAAATAGAGAAATAAGCTGTTCTGAGATTAATCTATTCCATGTTCATATTTAAAGTAGTTTAATATTGAACAATAAATGGAACAATCAAAATTCTTGACTGGTAACTTTGATTTTTTGATGGACTACCCTACAGTTGTAAGCTATTGAGAGTGAATCTGAATAAATGTGACAAAATGGACATTATAGCTTTTCTGACAGGTTACTCGAGTTTGCTTCTTAGCTTGCTTAAAAATAAAACATAGGTCTTGTACCTTTTTTTAGCAACCAAAGACTGACTGTGTTATACTGTATGCATATTTCTTTATTTGTTCAAACTGAAATTACAATGTGCAACATAAAACAGAATGAATGTTGGTCGTACTGTCCATGGTTACACCAGGTAAGATAAATTCCACCACCAACTCCCCCCACATACGATGCATAGTCTATCCAGCAGAATGGTTCTGGCGCCAGGGCTGGACTTCAGCCCTGGTAAGCATGTGTATTAAAGTGCCCCTGTCTGTTTATAAAACATAAACATTTCACATCATGGTCTGTAACAGGCCCAGGAATGCAGTAGTGCTATGTCACATTTTTTGTTGTACTGTACATAATGCAATACTATGGAATGTCCTGCAGGTGGCTGTCTAGTTTTGATGCAGCCAACCAACACAAGAGTAACCACCAAATTCTGTAACTGCTTATCTAATACTGGCTCAAAATGAGCCTACAGCCTGCCTCACAAAGCACAGGATTTATGGCAGGGGGCACTGTGTATGAAATGCCAGCCCATCATATGGGTAGTTTAGAGACAACAACAGCGTGTATTTCTACTAAAGGAAGACGCATGCCGATCCAGTGAGGGAAAGTGTGTCACATTGCAAAAGATGAGCTCACAGTATGGAAGACTCATGTTCTGACTTTTACTGTCTGTGTAAACTGCATAGGGACAGGCAACTGCATAGGACAGGCAACTGCATAGGATGTGCCCCAGCCTTGTGCCATGTGCTGCCTGGTATAGGCTGCAGGACCCCCCTGTGAGTCTGACCAGGGTAGGTGCTAAGAAGATATCTGAGGAAACCACATGTAGCAGGCTGAACATTGATGACGTTTGTTTTGTCTTCATTTATTTTGAGCATTGCAATATCTCATATTACATTCTTGCAAACTTCAGGCTTGTCTTCCTTAGACCAAAATGTTTTTTAATGTAGCTGCCATATTCTTCTTTAGATGTCTTCATGTTGGGCTTATAATGGTTGTGGGCTCAGAGCGGAACTCCCCAGAGTTTCCAGTATAAATTTGTCTTTCTATATGAAATTGATTTTATGATAATCCAAATCCAATGATTACCTTGGCCATGGGAGCTGTGTCTTGAATTTTTATGAATTTTATTGTTGATGGACGAAGATGTTGACTTTGTGAGACATAATCATTGCTCTCTGTGTCAGTTGTGTTTTACTGGCAAAAGAAGCACATTCCTTTTCATGCACATTTACCCAGCTTCAATCAGTCCTGAAACTGTGATAAATTTTTAGAGACACATTTTTTACCTAAACAAGGAATAGAGTGGATTGGATGGTTAGAAGTTTATACAGCATAACTGTAGCCATACATGTGACATAATAATAAAAGATTGTAATTATAATATCTGCAATATAAAAAGTGTGTAGCATTGTAGTGTGTAATTAGGGGTGTTGTAGGGACATGGATATCCTGGATAATTCTGGGGTCCCAGTACTTGACAGGGGCCCTTGCCTATGTCAAATCTTGTATAAAATTGCATTGGGGACCCACAGCGATATTTGGTCAGAGGGCCCAGAATTTCTAGGTACAGTATGCTACTGTGTGTAATACAGTAGGATGTGTTACTTATGCAGTAATAATTTGTTATTTCTGTTTGCATTGTTTCTCTTTAAATTTATTTTCGAATATATAAAGGGAAAGGTATTACTCCGCAAAAAAATTATCACGAAGAAATAGGAATACTGTTTCATTTACATATGTAACCACTAGGTGGGGACCTAATACCATTAAAAGTACACTACCTGTACCCTCAGTACATGCCCATCCTAAACACACCAATGCAGGGTCACAGTGACGTAAAGGCTTATCTCAGCAGAGCATACCACACCATCACAGGACTCACCCACACACTTACTACTATTAAGAGCAGTAAGTGTGATACAGGTTGACCTGAGTGAATCCAGCAAAGGTGACAATGAGTAGAGAGCTTCTCACATACTTATGTGCAGTTTGTCTGCTGCTTGTAATTAAAGAAATTTCTTCCAGAATTTTTGCTTTAACGTGATGTAATTATGCAATAAAATATGCAAAATATACAGTTTTGTTTTCATGAGAATTGCTTTAGCTCTGTCCAGTTAGTTGAAAAATAATCTGCTGTTTTGACTAGAGACTTCTGATGGATCAGGATTAATTAAGGCACTGTAAGAACCGGAGTGGATTGTGGTGATCAGCTTAGAAGCTGAGAATGATGTGATGGAATTGTCCTCTGATCTGTGCATTTTTAAATCCCAGACACATAGCTAACAATAGTGATCCGTGCTCATTAGCTAATTTACTGCAACATTCCTGTATGGAAATTCATTTTGTTGTTAATTTTTCTTTGTGGAAGTAATCCAACAGCACATCTAGAGACCTAAAAATTTACAACCATTATCTTCTCCCAAGAATTACTGAATGTATTTAATATAATTTTTGTGAAAGGTTAGGGTAAGGGTTCTGTTCAAATTAAGTGTTTTACTTTATTGAGGTAAGAAAATTACTGTGGTTTTCCTGAAGATTATTGTTTAAAGTTTGCTTCAAAAATGAAAAGAAACCTTAAAACATTGGCTAGTTACTTTGTCTGTACAATCCAGATGCTCTTTCTCAAAGTAGTTGCAAACTGCATATGATAGGGAGGTGCAAGGCAGATGCGCTTCAGGCATCCACAAAGACACCCCCCCCCCCTCCTGGATTGTCAGCAGTGAGGGGCTGCCTTCTGTTTTGCAAGGCTGCTGTGCAGATCTGCCCCAACCAGGCTTGTCCTGGCAGTGTTTCTAGAGTTTGGGAGGCAATATGAAGTTGAGGGGATAGCCCCCGCCCCCCACATGCCTCCCAGGCAAGGCAGATGCGGTCTTGGTGAATAAAAAAAAAACGCCAGCTGGCTGACAGGTGGGCTCAGAAAGGGGGAACCGAAGTGCAGGTACGAGATGAACTTGGGGAGGTTTATTAAAGGAAATGGCACCATGTCACACGCCATCAAAGGGCCCAAACAAAACCCAGAGCTGCTGCAAGATTTGTGTGGAGAGCGGGAGTGCGGGGCCTTTGTGTAGAACAGCGGGGGACAGAGAGATGAGACCATCCATGCAGAACTGGGCAGCTGCGGCTGAATCTTGGGGTGAGAAGTGGGGGGAGATAGCAACATCTTAGCAATCCCAAACATTAACATGCAGATCGCAGAGAAATTCCACTCATCAGTTTTAATCCTCCAACACTTCATAAAGGCTGTTCAGAACTGCACTAAATGACTGTTTAATTTGCTGATTAAAATAGAGTGCTTGCTGATATGGATGGTGGGCCGGATCATTCCAGTCTGGAGTCTCCGTCAGAATGAGGGGGACAAGAGAGTAGCTAATTGGAACAATCGCACAATCGGGTTCTAAAGCTGCAGAGCGATTACAGGATACTAGTCCTGAGCCACTATTGTGAACAGAAAGATTCTTTTTGTCTAAACCCCCCAGACGGCAATTCCATCTGCTGGACGTCCCACAAAATCAACTCTTTCACCTCAAATTCAATGACATGTTATCTTCATTTCTGTTATCATTAAAAAAACACACAGATCCATAGAGTGGCTTGAATTTAGTAGCTTCTGTTTACACCTTGCTGTGTCAGCAAGCTTCTCAGGGATTGTGTGTCATCACCCTTTTTTTCATTTAATAGTCTGTGGGGTCCCAAATTCACCCTCAGAGGGATGGCCGCTAGGTTAGGACCCCCTTCAGTCACTTTGTGAAGGTGCTTCCGAAGGATTTAGACCTTTGGACAAAGCACACAGCAAAAAGGCTGTGTTGTGTGTATGTGTGGGGTGAGGCAGTGGGGAGGGGGGATCCCAAAGGAGCATACAGCTGGGAGAAATCCATTTCAAACACACCAGCAAAGTGTGTTCTCTACACACACTTTCAGCACATATACTGTAAGATTAAAGACCTTATGACTCATTCTTCAATCCTCTGGTTTCATTCCTCTGATTTTACAAATGGGACATAAAATTGTATTATACTTCAATTTTTCTGCAGTTATATAATAGCATTTTACCTTTGAGTATCTGAACACCATCCCTGCCAATCTCAACATCACAACATGACGTTTCTCTCTGGAAAGCAATGGATCCCGCCACTGTCACCTCTACTGGATTTTCTGTTTGACTTTATCACTTCTGTTGTATGGTTGATCAAATCCCAGATATTAGTTTTCCTTTTATGAGAAAAAGCAGGCCTCGAGCTGGCAGAGCTCTACTGTTTTCTGAAAATGGTGTCTGACAGGTCGTCATGCCGACTGTTCCCAGGGTGCGATGCAATCGATGGCCGTGGGTCGCTCTCAGCAGAGGGGTTCCTCTATAAGTGTTCTCCTGCGGTTCCTCAAAGCTAGGTTGGAGGATTCAGCTGTGAGAAGGTTCAGCCCCTAAAAATGAAGGAGCTTGTGTCTTCCTTGATGGCTTTTCTCCCTGCACCACTAGGAGGCTTGAGCCCATTAGTTAGACTCCAGAATCATTATGTTGTGCGTCCTCTGGTATCTTTGGGCCCTTGTGGTGACATCTCACCATTTAGGTGCAGCTGCAGGCCCATCTTTTGTGCCGCACTGGCTTTTAAAACCAAATGTACTGTAGATAAAATCCATAGGGACATTCACTCTCTGGGGTTACTGGAAACAGGTCCTAATTAGCCTAGCAGCAGCTGAGTGGACCATATTCAACAGCAGTGCAGGACTGACATTTCCCTTGGCTGATGTGTGGGTTTGGGACAATGACACTTTGCTGAACAGGTACAAAGTGTAATCCCCAACCATGGAGGTTGTTTTGAAAACCTTCAGGTTTACGTAAGTTCTTTGAAAAGCTGCTCAATTATTATCAGCAAAACAAAATTATCAAATAAAATGCTAACCTAATTATTAAAGCCTCTAAAAATGAACAAACAGGCAGTGCAAGACAACATGTCTCTTTTCTCCATCCATCTTCCAACCACTTTTGATGTTCAGGGTCAGAGAGTAAAAATCCAGACCAGTATTTTGTTTCAACCAAGCAATTGAGTATGAAGAGTACGTTTTGGACCTGAACTACCGACCTGCAGTCAAGGTCACCTACAGCCAATCCCATACAGCAGGGGGCATCACACTGGGGTACACCCCGGAGGTTATGCCAAACCACTGGTGGGCACCCACCCACTACAGATATTTTAGAGATACTAATTAGCCTATGCATTTATTTGCACTGTAAACTCTGTAGAATTTGAACCAACAACCCTAGAAATGTGAAGTAACAGTATTACCCTTTAAACCATTCATGCCCCCTAGCTGAAATATTTGTATACTCCAAATAGCTCCTTCAGGATTGGGCATATTCCTTGCTTAATATTAATGGAATCCAGAAGTACAGCCCTTGTTGATGATAATACTTGTGCCTACTGTGAGGTGTAAGATAAAGTGTCCTTCCTCTGTTTACAGACGAAAGCAGAAATTAACAAAAAAATCTAAGCCAAAAAAAAATCAATAGCTGAGAAATGTTTCAAATATGTCTTCAGAAAAAGAATACACTGTTGTAAGCCACACTTTGTCAGTCCATCAGCATGACAGGTTTCTGGGCCTTACTGAGCAGAGTTATCCATTAGCTGCAGATATACTGGTCTGCAGTGAATGGCATCAGTCCGTAATGGCGTTTCTGAAGCCATTTTAGGGCATTTTAGCACCCTGGACTGTAACCCACAGGACACTCTGTGTTACCTTGGGGGTCGTGTGTGTGATCTGTGGGTTGTTTACAAAGTGTACTGTTAACCCCAGAGACTTACACTGGGGTCAGTCACAGACAAACTCCAAACTGCCCTCCATGGTGAAATATGAACAAATTAAATGATGCTTTGGAATCAGGTCCCTTTTTCCTGTAAGGCAGTGTTTTCAGTCCTTAAGGACCTGAAATATTGTGGTCCCTCCTAGTTCCCTGCTAGACAGTTCAGACAGTCCATTCCTGGAAATGGGAGGGAGTAAAAACATGGACTGTCTGTGGGTCCCCAAGGACCAGGTGGGGAAACTCTGCTGTAGGGTCGTCCTAGATAAAAACATGCACTCGCCCCCCTTGCAGATTAATAAGCCCATAATGAGGGAAGCATGCTTCAACCGTGAAGCCAGGCAGGATGCATTTAGAGCATGTTGATGACCAGTCTGACCTTGAGCAAGCTCTGACACCGCCTCCAGTGTGGTGCTGAAACACCGTGGCTGGATTTATCAGCCAGGCCGCATTCCCTGCACTCAAAACATCATTCTGACCAATGACCTGGAGAGAGGTGGGGGGAAGGGTGTGTGTGCATGGACAGAGACTGTAAATCGTTCAAATATGCAAGGACAAAAGGGTCAAAATGATGGAATTAGATTTTTTTTGGGCTGCCAATAGTAGTAAACCACTCCAGCTTTGGTTAAACTGAAGTCAGTTCATTTGCACTGTATTTACATAACCATATATAGTACTTATAATACTGTACATTACTATGCATTAGCATTTATAAATGCCAAACTGTGTAGCATAGCATGCAAATCTCTAAACTCATTAATCATAAATGTATCATGCGGAATTCATTATTTTTCTGCGAAACATTCAATCAATGTAATCATTTTTTATGAGAATAAATACAGTTAATTTATAACATGTATGTTAGTCAAACAGAGGATCATCGTGAGTCCTTTATGTCTCATTATCAGATCAGGTTGTTTGCTCCAAATAACATTCCACAAACTTTTCATGAGTTTTGACGGCATTTTTTCTTATGCATTTTAAACCATATACCCTACCATGCAATTTTCTTTCAGCCAAGGACAATTCAGAGAAGCTGAAATTAAATAAGTACCCATTGATTAACTTGAGCTTGATTAACCGAGAGATGGGGTTATAGAAGTTCTGCACAACAGATTGCAGTGAAGTTTCTGTATGTTCATTGGCCCTTTTCCGCTACCAACAGGTACAGTACTATGTGTGCATGTCTGTGTCCTGTTTGTCCGCAGATAGAGGCACTTCACTTGAAAAGAATTAATTCAGAAAAAACAAGGTTATAAAACACTTTCCCGTAAATTATAAACAGGGAATTAAATTAAAACTAATCAGCCATCAATTCTAGGATGATGTAACCATGTTTTTTCTCACGTGAGAAGTTTGTACAAATGTCCTTTGACAACTGTTCTTCATTCAGTAGTAAATCTCTGTCTGTGATTTCCAGATCCTACTATTTTGGTTAATGAATCTATAGGATCAATTTGATATTTTTGAGAAATCATAAATGGGGATGTCATCATAAATGAAAGCCTTGTCTTCCATTGACATATTTTTAGTTCTGCCTTATAGATGAAAAATCCATATGAAAATTCTTATGTGGTTGAAAATGGTCCTTTAACCATAAAACAGCATTAATTAACAGTATGGGAATTAAATTTCTCATGTTATGTTCCTCAGAGTGTTCTTTTAGCCTGTAGATTCTGACCACTTCTCAGCCCCTTAAAAAAGACCAGAATAAACGATTGCTTGCGCCTGTTGACTGAAGCATAAGATGAAAAGAAGGGGAGAAAAGCCAAAGCAGTCCCCATGGGGTTTCTTGACTCTACTATTGAGGTGTATTTTTCCTTTTTCAGCCATCCATCCATCCATCTTCTACCCACTTATCCGGTCAGAGTCACAGAGGACCTGGAATCTATCCCAGGTGGCACAGGGCTGGGGACACCCTGGTTGAGATGCCTGTCTTCCGTTTTCAAAAAATACATATCTACATTTTTTTCAAATCGATATTTCAAATCCAGTTTGAAAATAAAAGTTGTCATTTGATGTTTTAATAATAATCATCATATGAAGGCAATTCAATACAATTACAATTAAGATTTATTTCTTAGTATGCAAAGGGTCATCTGTACCACATTTACATTTATTTGTATGACTGATGTGTATGACAGTGGCACAGGGATTAGTGTTATTGCTGGACCTCTGGAACCAGGGTTCGAGTTCCTACCTGGGTTCTGTGTGTGAAGTTTGGTGTTCTCCCTGTGATGTGGAGATTCCTCCAGGTACTCAAGTTAACCTTCTGCTGAGGTTGGAGTTGCCAAACTGTCCGTAGGTTTGCTTGTGTGAGTTAGTGGTGTGTGAGTGTGCCCTGCGATGGATTGGCATCCCATCCAGGGTTCCTCCCTGCATTGCACTCATAGCTTTTGAGATAGGCTCCAACCTCCAGTTACCTGAATATGGTAACTGGGTGCAGAAAATAGGTGAGTGGATTGATCTTTAGCTGACACTTTTGTCCAAAATGACATCCAATGCCATTATTTTACCCGATTGACCTTAAATATGGTATCTCTCTTGGTATCCATAACAACTGGGGGTCAAGGGCATTAGTGGTACAACAAAGTCACCTTGAGTGTAGTCTCTGCTTGTCTAATCCTGATATTGAGAGGGGTATAAGGATTTGAATGGGTTAAGTCAGAAGAACATAGAACTAGTAAAGTCCACAGAAAGCAGCACACGTTTCTGTCCGAGCAGCTGTCTCATCAGATGCCTCACCGTTCAACTGGATGACCCTATTTAAAGTGAATTTTTAGTTGGGTGGATTAATAGTCGGAGGAACAAAAAAGAGAATATCCAGGCTACAGATGTTTGTGGTACTCAGTGATATTTCAGCTTACTTTGTCCCTATCTTGTGTTTTGTAGGATTTCTTATGGATATTTCCATCCGTTTTCTGTAACCACTTTCCCAGCATAGGGGTGTGCTTCCATAAGGATGTACTGTGATGAATTTTGTGTGCGCAGTTTTGTATTATAAAATGTAACGAGTAGATATTGCTTTAAGTGGCAATTTTGAGATCATAGACTTTGTTTCATTGATACTGTGGTAAGTGCTATGTATTTGGGCTCTTTCAGAGACTTTCTATGACCCCATAATCGACTGCAGCACAGTTAAGCAAACAGACTGGGCTGAGCCAGGTCAACCAAAACCAGAGACTCCATAGGGGGTGAGTTTCCTGAAGCCTTATTAAATCTACAGTATGTCATTCATAAATTCTGTGTAGAACTTACGAACAACGTGACATTAAGAAGGCGTCAAGAAACTCACTCAGGGATGATGGGGTGTGTGTGCATGGCAGAGTACAGCTGATTCGAGGAGAGCTTTCCAGGGTCAGCGCTAAATCACACATTGTTCCGGCCCAACCACAGCAGAATTGATGACTCTTAGTTTAATTAGGAAAGCTATAGTTACATTACTGATGTGGCCCGACCAGATCACTCCAGTTTCACTGTTAAGTTGACAGATCAGAATACACGGTAGCAAAGTAGATTACAGCAGGGTGGGGGGAGGTGGTAAAATAAACTGCCAAAAGTTAGAAGAACCCCATGACAACTGGTAATAAATTAGCTGCAAACATTGCGACAAGCTGACCTCAGATGCCTGTCGCAGGAGCGGCACACATGTCCTTTCAGAAGCCCAGTTTGGATCATGCTGACCTTGTCTAATGCTTAGCACTGACACTATTATTGATTAGCGCAGGCAGTTCACAGAGCACTCTCTCTCATGGAGGCCATTCCAGAAAGAAAGAGAAAAAGAAAATGCCCATTTCTTCATTTCATCATGCTTCTTTCTCTAAAAAAAATAACAGAACGACAGTCTTTGGACCTGCAATAATGAAAGAAGGAAAGGCAATTCGGATAACAGGGAATTAACTGCCATGTGATCTAATCCTAATAAATTAAATATATATGCATAAACATTAACTGAGATACTAAATGTATAGTACATTTATTAAAAAATAAAATTATATTGGTATAAGTAGGCATACATGTATAATAGATATATTTGCTGAACACAAGAAAATGTTAACATTAAAGATTAAAATGAAACCTTTTTTAAAAGCAGCACTCCCAGCTGTGCCTGTGTTAACACCAGATAATTGTGGGTGATGTTCATGTAAGCTTGCAGTTTAGATTACATTCATATGTGACGTGTCACATGGAGGAGTGTGGTGGGTCACTAATCTGTCTACAGCTGTCTGTCTGTGATTATTGAGGAGGGAAGCCTTTCTGGACTGTTGATGATATGCTGTACTGCCAAAAATCTAACTATGTATTTTCGATCACTTTAAGCTCAAGAGATAAAATGTGTAATGAAAGAAAGGAACTAAGTTTGCTCTGAATTTCAATCTGTTAAACTGTACAGCAGTATTTTCTGTCCTAAGTAGACCAACCTTTAAAATTTCATGGCAAAAAACATGCGCGCACACACACACACACACACACACACACATATTTATATACATATATAAAACACAGATGTATATATAACCATGTAACAACAGAAGCACATATATAACATGCACCAAAATGTTAACGCCAAAAAGTCTTACTGAAATAAGTGCAAAAGTGATCACTAAACTTAAATAAAAATAAAACAGTAAATAAAATACAAATAACATAGAAATCGATGCGAGAGCTCTGCCTTTGCTGCAGTACATCAATACGCTTACATTGTCAGACCGAAAGACCACCTGTTAATAAAGCCATTGTCCTGCGAGGGAGAGCTGGGGACATTTGGGGAGCAGGGTGTGGCCACAGAGCAGCTCGAAGCTTTGCTAAATTCAAGGCCTCGCCTTCAGGCAGCCCAAGGATTAGGGATATGTGCCAGGACCTGAATGCTTTGAAAGAATAGCTGTTTGTCTATCATTAACAGTACAGATGAAAAGAATATTGACTAGCTTGTTCACTATTATATATTTTTTATTTCATAAGGAGCTATTAAAATGATTTTCCTGTTATTGAAGGAGCTGCAAAAGAGTCTTTTTCTCTATTTAAAAGATAAAACAATACATTCCAAGATATAGATCACAGAAATGGAAACTATATATGATCGGAGTTGCATCTTTTTTCCAATTAGTGAACAACAATTTGGTTTTGGAATCATTTTGGAATCATTGTTTACTAATTGGAAAAAATATGCTGCTCCAATCATTTATAGTTTTTATGTCTGCTGATTTTTTCAAGTGATAGATTTTTAAAATATATTCATTGACAAACGATGCATAATTATATAAGTATAGACTGGTATTATGCGCACAAGGCACTGTATCATGCACAGTGTGCGACCTGTATGGCTAATACACTGTGTCATTGCGGTGCTGCGCTGGAGGTGATGTGAGTGTTTGTGGGGTTCCGCGGACGTCGACAGCGCTGATGATGCTAGGCTGAGGTTTTGGGTAGATGCCTGGAGGAGGGGACAGTGTCCAGGGAAGGTTGTGGCCTTGTAATCAATGTCAGGCAGGGATCATTGATTCAGGGCCTCCTATAGCTGCAGAGAAGGAGCATGGCCCGGCCTTCTGCAGAGTGCACATCGCATGGAACATATCCCGGCCTCCTCTGCTCTCTGAAGCATTGCCACAGCCATCACTAGACTGCACAAGGTAGGAGCCTATGAATAATACTGTGGCTTCTGTATTCCTCTGCAGCTTTGATCATGTGCAGATCCTCTCTTGTGGTCACCAATGTAACCAATGAATCTCACACACTGGCGGGTGTATATGCACACAGTCAATCATGAATGCGCGACACTGTGAATGCACACTTACTGTACATGCACGTGAACGTGAACATGTAACATGCATGCGCGACACCACAAATACACAGGTTTATGTATGCCCGACACTGCAGATGTACACATGCACTCATGCCCAACACTGCAGACACACACGTACATGCATGCGCACACTCAATCACTCAGCTGGACAATAGACAGAAGTTTGGATCAGTGAAACCCTTTCGATGGTGTGGTTTGTGGTCTGGTAGTCGTATTTGTCAGAGAGGTTTCACCTGGAAGTATGAATGCAAGTGACTGACCTGAGTTTTATGATAAAACTACTATAGTATGTAGAATAAGATGTTGGATGATTCATGATCCCCCCCCCCCCCCCCCCCCCCCCCCCCCACACAAAATCAGATACGAAAAAAAATATCAACCCTTTCGTAAAACTCTA
>JAABNY020000008.1:8284629-8296414 GCA_015164015.2 Brevimyrus niger | reverse complement strand
TTCCGCCGGAAGTTTGAAGAGAAGTGACTGCCCTGGATTTTTAAAAAAAAATACCATAGAATATAAAAAAAAAGTTTTGATTATTAAGAACCCCCCCCCCCCCCCCCAATCAAAATCATCTGAATCTATCGGAGAAAAAAAACATTCATTGTGTATTAAATAACCTGAGTGTTGCTCTATATGCTGTTGTCATTATCAATGAATTGACATATGCCAGCTATTTGTTGTGATATCACTTGTGATACTATAGACAAATACAGGAGAGATTAATATTTAGTCTGGCCAAACCCAGTCAGTTGCAGTTAAAATCATTTTAGTTAAAACCATTGAGGCTGTAAGATGAAAACGTGAGTTTCTTTAGCAGAATTGACATTCTTTCAATGGCATATAAGCCTTCATGTAATGTTTCAACCAATACTGAAGCTATAAACGCTATTCAAAATGTTTTCCCTGTCTGATATGTGATCTTATAATGTGAATTTGATATATTTCATCATATTTAGGTGGATATATTTGAATTAAAGATATCTTTATATAAAACATTTAAATGAGTATAAAAGGCAGATTTTTATATTAAAATAAACAAAAGAAGGGAAAAGGGCATATACATTTTAGTATAAAATAGCTAATTTCAATATGCTTTTGAATATTTGTATTATGATATGAACAGGCAAAACAAGTACTGGTTGCTTATAAATAACAAGGAGAGTACCAAGCTGTCATGGGGGTGTTGACTAGGCTGTAGGCTGTGAACTTTCTTGAATGTTCCTCTCTTCCGCATCTTGGACAGCTGATGGTATTCCCCAGCCCACTGACACAGAGATCGGACTGGCATTATTGTGTCAGCAGAGTGGATTTTTCCCCTGATAGTTAACATTGATTTAAGTACTGTACGTTGGCATGGTAATCTCTGTCACAGGCGGTGTTTGTGGCTGAGTGAGCTTGTGCACATCAATATTGAGAGAAATACAAAAGAAACAGAAATGAATTACAATTGTAATATTACAGCGTTTTAATGGATATAGGAAGCTGTAAGAGGTGGTGGCATTCCTACAACAATATTCATAACTAACAAGAAAACTTGCCCATAATTTTTGATAAACTGTATTTCTGTCAAGCTGCAGTATTTGTGTGGTCGCTAAAATTTCAGTTCCTGTGAATACCAAAATGACCATTAAAATGCAATGTTTACATCCTAATACTGACATTGTCACTATGATTGATTGAACAAACAAAGCTTTTGATTTATAAATGAAAAATTAACAGCCATAATATTAAACAACCTTTATGTTTATATCTGCTGAAGGTTATATTTACAGTGTTATATCTGGTACAGTATAATGTTTAATTAATGCAACCAGCTTTTTTTTAATATTCTGTATTACACTAGCTTTAATTGTTTCTTAGGTAACTGAACAAAGGGGTCATACAATAAATTAAATTTAGATCATGGCAGTTTATTAAACTATATTCAGATTATAACAGTTATGCCTGTGGTTGTTTTTTTCTAAGAAAAACATCTTACAGTTAGTATTTAAATATAGTATTTTTGTAACTATCCTTAAACTTAAATAATGAGTACACTGAGTTACATGGCAGTTCAAGTGAATGGAAAATATCAAAGAATGTGATTTTGTTTTATTTTATTTTATTTGATTTTTATTATTTTTCATGCCTTCACGGTAACTTTAAAATATGAATTGAATTATATTATAAATAATAAATAAAACTATTATTATCAGTAGAATAATAACTCGTTAATAATAATAAAAAGTTAAGTAATAACGAGATTGTAATAATGTTTAAATTATTAAATTGTGTTGCCTTTATTTCCAAAACAGGCATTTCCAAAGCATGTAACTAAGAAAAAGACTTCAGCTTCAAATGTTCCATATTTCATAAAAGAGAGCATCCACTTGTGTGTGTGAGTGCATGCGTGTGTGTCCGTGCATGCATATGTGCGTGCGCATGGTGTAACGGCCGTCTGATTGTAAAAGTGAGCGAGTGTGTGTGAGTCTCCGGATGCCACACCATCGCCCATTAGGGCTTCAAAGGCGTTCCAGTGACAAGCCATTTGTCCCGGAATAAAGGGGTGGCACAATGAGAGGCTGCAGCAATTTCACACCAGTCCGTCGGCTGCGTGTGCCTCATCCTGTCGCACGTGCCGGGAGGAGGGGGGGTCCTGCAGAGCAGCCGTGGGGGGGGGGTTCTTCCGGCCCGTGTGACGAATGCGGTCCACACGTGCCCATCGCAGTGTGCCTGTTCATTATAGAAGTTTGCAGACATTAAACACACATAACCTTTACACGCACGTACACACACACATACTTTTCGCGATTTTAAAGTAGGCATTGTTCTCATTACAAAGCAGAGACTGCTCGGTGCACTGATGTGGAATACATAAGAAAAGAAAAAAAAAACTTTGGAGATGGGCTTTTGTCATGGTCACAAGTTTATCTTCAAACGGGCGATTTTTACGGCACAACTCCATTTGAATAGAGCATTGTGAGCTCACTTATGGTCCACTTGACAAGACCCTTGCAGTAAAATGGTGCAATTTGACTCCAGCTGGCAAAAAGAAGCTTTGACAGCAGCTAAACAGTACTGCGCCACACAAAAAAAATCAATATTGGGATCACGGTAACCTGCTTTTCACTGTTCTGATGATTTATACAAGACAACCCTAGTTTATTGTAGAAAGAGGCCCGAGATCGCATTCATTTGAATTACTGCTTGATAACTCTTCTGTGAAGTGCCACCTATTGTGTGAAAAAGCATCGGGGATTTAGGGTGAGATGGCCCAATGTTTGCTTGAGCACCCTTGTTTTGACAAGTCCCCCCTTCTTCCTTTGGACCTCCTTTGTCTTTGCATGGCAGCTAAAATAAATTTTAATCATGTAATTTTAATCACCAGCTCCTTGCTGCATTGATTTATTGCTGTTTGTTAGAAGCTGCTTCAGTCTAACCTAGGCCTGATAGGAGAATTTCAAAATACTCTATGATGTTTAACAGAGTTAAAGGGTACTAAAGATACTATATTTTATTTATTGTAATAATTAAATGGGCATATGATCAAAAACATCTTTGATCAATCTATCTATCTATGTATTATTTCTTTATTACTGTTTCTGGAACATTATACTCATGTTGACGCTTACATTTCTGTTAATGTCAATTTGTGTGGTAGAATAACACACATCCATCTCTTCATAAATCAAAAATACAGGTGCAACTTTCATATTTTATATCTTAATTTTTTTTTTATTTCCCAGCTGTCTAATTCAAATTAAATTGCCATATTGTATCAATCCAGACTTGCACCTATGCAATTTAATTATTAATAATGATTTATTATCTGAATATTTTTTCCGTACAGTGATAATGGTTTTTGACAGAAATGATTTCTATAATTTTCTTCTTTATATCTCAAGCCTGTTGAATATAAATAAAAAATATAATAAAATATATTTGATATAACAAGATCAGTTTCCCCCAATATTACGAAAATGATAGATTTGAAGCTGGAATATATAATCTGAAGACTGAAACCTGACAAGGTATTTGAAATACGGTAGTTTCCTTTGTCTTTGTTGTGCCTCAAATATTATTTTTACCTTTCATTCTAAAAGAGATTTATCTATCCTGTGCCATATTCCTTCTATAACAGACAGATAAAAAGGTTTCATTACCATTGCAGCTGAAGACATATATCTTTGTCCATATAAATAAAAAAGATCACTTATCACTTGTACTAATTGGGCAGCATCCCAGTTTCCTGTTGCTACATTGAGAAGACCATATATTATATACATTTAACAGCAACCTGGAGTGCTTACCATGCATATGAGCTGACATCCTAATTAAGAGCTGTAATTAGATGAATATCCTTTCAAGATGAAGTCAATTAACTCTTCCTTGAAGAGTTCATTTATATTCCAATTAATGGGCAGTGACCCACACTGTAAGTGCTTTTCAGAAAGTGGTACATACAGTACTGCAGCAGGTGTATAACGTATTTAAATGAATCTAAGAAAATCACTAACTCTAAATTTGTCATTGCTTTTTAAATTATATAATTTTGTGGAGCAATATAACAATGTTATTGTTAATATTAAATCAGTTTTATTTCTGTCCCTGTTTCAAATTAAGATTTTATCAGAACAACCATACTCGAAAATGGTTCTCAACACAACAATGAAATAAAATAAATAAATAAATAATATAAAAAAACAAACAAAAAAAAATATTTATTATCCATGTACCACATGGGGAGGGCTCCATGAAGAAGGGAGATTCCCTCCATATGTTTCCCTTAAATTGCATGGAATGGTCACGGGGCAGATCACCTTCACTGACGGAGGTCAAAGAGCCCCTTGACCCTGCAGGCAGAGCCTGCGCACTTCAAGTTCACAGAGCCTGTCGCTGACTAGTGGGAGCGCTCGGGTTCCTATGTGGCCAAAACGGAGAGGCTTTCCGCGGCTTGGTTGCTAGGAGAGACCGACAGCGGCCATGTGATTATCTTGGCCATTAGGTGGGTAAGGCGTGTCCCATTGTGAGCCCCGCAGCCTCCTCGTGAGCCGAATCCAGCAGCTGTGGGCTGAGGCCCGGCTCATTTATCTTCTGTTTGTGCTGCCAATCACCGGCCTGCTGTCCAGGCTGCATGTCTGTGGGGCAGGTTCCCTCTTTTTTTTTGTTAGGGACTGACAGGGTCGAAGATTTCACACTGGTTTCAAAAAAGATTATCAACACTTTCAATCACTGCACACAATAAGTAGATTCTTTTAATACATTTCTTTAATGATCTCTACTCTATTGATGTCTTTTTTCTTACTTACTGGCCTGGAATAGAAAACATAGCTGTGACGCGTGTTTCAAAAAACGTGTGTTAACCTCTTAAGAGACTTAACATCTGGACCGCTGGATCCTGTAGGCCTTTTACAAGCACACTTGCAATCAACTGTCGTCCCACAAAACAAGAGAATTATGCAACCCAAAGCTTTCAGGGTTTTGCCTGTATTTGGGATGGCATTGGTGGTTATAGACAAACTTGGGTTGCAGGGGGAGGCAAGGGTACTGCAGGACGACCAAAATAGGATTTACACAGAGGCTCTAATGATGGATGGCACCTCACCCTGCACACGCTTTACCTTGAGGTGTGACACCCGATAGCACAGAAGATACAGGGGGGCTCCCAGTGCATTGCTTCGGTCGAAGGTCCCTGCCTGAGCTATTGATTAACGAGGGGGGGGGGGGGGGTTTGATGAGCGATGTTGTGGGGAGCTGAAAATGGGGTTGTTTGTGACATGGGTGCAGGTTTCGCCTAAATAAAACACACCCTCCCAAAAGTAAGCCCTTTATTTTCATGCAGACTTTATGCCTGGTCTAGAGAGGTACTGAAGCATGTCCTTTTGCAAGCAGTGAAGCGATTTTGAGCCACTGTGCTAGACTTGAAAAAAGTAAATTATAGTTTTAGTGGCCCTTTCCTTCCACTTCCTGTAATGTATAGCGTGTTGAGCAAAAGCCCTTTGTTGGTTGTTCTACATTTAGTTTTCTCATGTTTAAATAACTTAAATATCACCATTAGTATAGTAATAATGGCCATATGAGCGACACTTTCAATAGTGATGATATTAATCAATGGTTATATATGTAATTATTGTGGCCAGAACATCCCACCTGTCCTTAAATGTACATTTTCTCCCTGAAGAACCAATAGTTGTGACATTTAGGAACATGAGGACCAGATAACAAATGTTATGGTTCCCCTCTGGGGTATTTTCATGGTGCTTTACCTCATACTTGTATCCTCATCCATTCTGAAGTATGAGGAGAAAACATGTGACGTACAAATAAAAGAAAATGCTCGAAAAACCAAGGAGCAGTTTCTCACGTTCATTCGAGAAGAAAGCGGCTCTTTAGAAATCTATTGTGTGCCAGAGGACATTTGGCCATAGAAAAAGGTTTAGGGGATTTTCAATTTATTTCATTTCCACTGTCGATTGTGCTGTGTTCCCAGTTTCAGGGTACTGTAATGGAGGGTCAGGAGGTAGAGCGGTCAAGCTCCAATGGATCCAGGCTAATACACTGATAATTTGATTGAACAAGCAGGATAGCCTCCAGTGGTCTCCAGCAGAGTACAGCTCCTCTGCAGGCGAAGCGGTGTAATTTCCACATTCCGGATAACTACGAACAAAGCAAATTGCCCATTTTTCAGTGGTTGTCAAAAAACATTAAAAAATGTATCTCATGCTTTTCTCAACAATTAAAAGGATAAATTAAAAGGATTTCAGGCATGAATCAAGTCACTTTGTAAATCCATTTGGAAAGGTCAAATCTTAAAATGCAAAAACAAGGTGCAAAATATCATCTTTTTCAGCACAAAATACCAATGTGTTCAATGTGCTTAAAAAGGTTTTTTGTACATCCATCTTAGTTGGTTTGCTTTTTGGGGTGTATTTAGCTGTTTATCCATTTAGCTATTGATTCACCTCTCCACACGACACCGCATTTTCCTCCATTTAAATGTTGAATGGGTCCAGGTCTTGGTGAATGCAAGCCAGGGACGGACGCTGTGCCTCTCCTGCATGGTGCCTGTGAGGATACAAATGTTGGCATTCTGTGTATGGAGGTCTATTCGTTTATTTTCCTGGAATAATATTACTTGTTTTTTCTTATAGACGATGCTCAGAGCCAAGGTATATGCTGTTTTATGTGTGGGTGGGTGGGTTTGGGGATGTGTGGAGAAAGGTAAGATAAGAGAAAACCTAAGTGTGCGCTGACAGTGTCGGGGCGGAGGTGACGGGTGGAGGGAAGGAGCTTCTGGGAGCTGTTAGCGCGAAAGGCCATGTGAGCATATGCTGTGGGGCGATAGGGGAGAGCAGAGCTCAGGGCCAGCAAGCATCTGCTGCTTTTTGACCAGCCGGGAAGGTCACAGCCTGATAAGGCAGCCCGTCAATCAGCAAGCCCTCTGCACTGCTTAGGAACTGCCAGCCCCTCCGAGGGAAAATCAAACCAGGTTTGATTCAGTGTCAGATTTGTAGCATTGAGACTGAGGCAAAAAGTGCACAAAACTTTTTTCAAGGGTTTTAGATGTCAGATGTCTCCTTTAGTGTAACTCACAGCCGGTGCTGACCATTCTCGATGGAAGGTAGCTCCATTAATTTTTCAACCACCACTAATGTATTATGTAATGTAACTAGCTGTTTTCTTTTTAGTTAACAGTGCTTCTCCCAAACTCAGAGCCAGATGTACCTTACAGACAGATGTTGGAGAGGCAGAACCACTGGCACTGTAACCGAAGGGCAGGACTAACGGATATTCTCATATGAAATTTTTTGGGATGAAAAACACTCATATAACAGTCTTCATATATATTTTTTATGATGTTTTTGTTTGTTTGAGACTTTTGTATGAAGCCTCTCTTGATAACAGTAGGCACACATCCTTTTCCCAAGCTTACACAATATCTTGTGAAAAGGCTTATGATGTTGTCATCCAGTGAAATCATTCCAAGTAGCCTTAGATTATGTCAGTTCTTCATTCAGTAAGTTTTATCGTTTGTTGTACTTTGCTAAAAAACCACCTTAAGGTATGCTAGTGCTATGCTGTAAAACCCTTTTCAGAAGTCAGAGGACAGCAGAAATTTCATAAACTGACAATTACCTTCTTCCTACTCTAAAAAAGTAAGTGCCATGCACTGGGTGGGGGAGTAGATTCATAAGTATGGTGTAATAAAGTAAACCTTGAACTACTGCCACATCTTCAATGGGTAGTTTTTCACTTGGTAACGACTCAGGCGGTCATGGAGAACCTTCAGGACATCAGTCAGTGCTTCGGCCATGACTATGGCACAAAATCAAGGCACCAAGCTCATGAAATTTGCAGCGAATGACAACTAGACGCCCAGTAAAGGGATAAATTTATTGATCCAGTTTTTGAGATTTTTTTGAGATCCAGGACAAACGATAATGAACATGAGGTGTCTGGCACTGTAACAATTATGACTGAATTCCCCATGCGTTTTTCACTGTATAGAGCAACCACACTGAATAAGCGATGGATAATTAAACTAGAGGACTTCAGTGATTATGACCACTAACGGCTGTTTTAATATAAATAAATTATCTGCTGTATGCTCAGTATTATTCAGAAAAACTGGCTTTGGAGCTATAATCTGCTTCACAGGCGTTTTCTGAAGTTCAAGCTCTTGCTTACCTTGATGTTGTGATCCATCAATTTACCCAGCAATATGTGAAATAGTCATTTATGTGTAATTACTCTGACAGGCAGTGATATACAGCATGCTTTTATCAACATGGTGACGCTACATGAGGGAAGCTAACTTCCCTTACCTGTCTTCATACTGCCTGACTAAAGGGATCCCTAAATGCAGCAGAAATTAGATTCGCTGCATATTTTTTTAAAGGTAAATTAAATTGCGGTGGCGCCACCTGTGTCTTTCACAGACTGCAAAATGACGTGCCATCCTGCAGCGTCT
The DNA here is from genome assembly GCA_015164015.2 of Brevimyrus niger. Classification (NCBI taxonomy): domain Eukaryota; kingdom Metazoa; phylum Chordata; class Actinopteri; order Osteoglossiformes; family Mormyridae; genus Brevimyrus; species Brevimyrus niger. The sequence continues at coordinate 8,287,917 of JAABNY020000008.1, read as the reverse complement.
TGGTGGAATGATTTCAAAGTTTATTTGAACATCACGAAGGCTCTTGCGTGTAAGATCTCTGTGCTGCCATAAAAATGCCTGGCACGTCAGCCTGTTTATCTTGCAGCATTTTAATGTATGTATGTTTGCATAGTTACATGTTTGATGTCATATGACTGGCTTGTGTGGCCTGTGGTGAGTGGCTTGCGTGGAGGTGACACACCTGCCTCCAGGGTCTTTCTGTTTAACTACCAAGTGAGACACAAGCAGCCAGGATTGTTTTTAACATGACCCATAGGTTTTACTGATACACTGAGCCCATACAATCCATGCAGGTTTCCAGGATAACATGAATGTGGGTTTGCATGGCATTCTTATATTTCCAGTATTTAGCCGGACACCTGTGAATATCCTTGGAAAAAGAATAGTTAGAAATGTGTTTGAGAATCTCCCTCAAGCTGCCTCTGTTAGAGTGGGCGAGATTTTCATAGTGACAGAGCACTCATGTACACACAGACATACATGTGTGGCAGACCTGCCTTTCCCTGATATCCTGTCTCTGTTACTTGAGCCGTTCCGGCCAGGCCCCCCTCCCCAGCACTGTGGGTAATGCTCCCACTTCGACAAAAGGTAAGCTGCTGCCATAGCTATGTCTAGCTCATAATAACATCTGCACACCGTGGCCGATGATCTTCCCTGCCGCAGACCATCACAGTGGCATCATTCCTGGCTTCGGGCCGAGGCATCGGGGCACACCTGTCCCCGTGACCTGGTTCTCTCCGCTTCCCGTCCCCTGCTTCCTGGTGACAGATGCAGTCACTTCTCAGTAGGTGACACTCTGGCCCTGCCATCTCTCTTTCATCTCCACAGTCCTGATGACAGCCTCCTTCTGTCCCTCGCTACTTTTGTCCAGCCCAATATCAGAAAGGGATTATGTCAACTTCCGTTCCGGGCTTTCTGCTCTAATTTTTTTGGGGCAGCGCAAACGTATGGCCGATTATTGTTCTGAGGCGTTTGGGCCAGTGTCTAATAACGGAGATTAAGATGCAGCGGCCCAGTGTGCCGGCTGACACCATCCCATTGTGGCTCATTGTGGGGAATCAGCGTGAGCCGTGGGCCGCAGTCCCAGAAAAAAAAGATTAAACGCTCCTCTGCATTAAATGGGGGGGGGGAGCAGGCACCATTCAACAGTTGCTATCAACTGTGTCATGATTTGGAGAACTGCAGCTGGTGATAGCCCCCATTGTGCCGAGTGCTCTGCCAAGGCCCAGGAGGTAAACCAGTGCGAGTATACAATGTATCTGCGGAGGGGCTGGTGATTGTTCTGCCCAGGCCCAGGAGGTGAATCAGTGTGAGCATATAGTGTATCTGTGGAGGGGCTGGTGAGAACTCCTATTGAGCGGCGTGCTCTGCAAAGGCACACGAGGTGAACCTGTGCGAGCATACAGTGTATTCACATAATGTCTGGTGATTGCCGCCATTGTGCAACATGCTCTGCCAAGGCCCAAGAGATGAACCAGAGCAAGCATGCAATGTATCTATCTGCGGAAGTCCTGGTGATAGCCCCCTTTGTACGGTGAACTATGCCAAGGCCCACAAGGTGAACCTGTGCGAGCAAACAGTGTATCCACATAGAAGCTGGTGTATGTACACACTATCACACCTGACATACTTGCCAGTCAGCAACATATGTGAGAAAACAATATTTATACCCAGTTTTCTGCTACATTCTGCAACACGTCTTCGTGCAGACTGCCCAGCTGACAGTTTTTCGTCCTGGGAATGCTTACCAAACATTACAATTAAGGTATGGAAATGTTCAAAGTATCCAGGTTTCCTGATATTCCCAGATTGTTACCCCACTACTACAATTGCAACTAAGACTAATGATATAAACCAAAGTAAGGGCATGGTAGGGCAGTGGTCCCATCGTCACTTTAAGGTCATGGGTTCAAGGCTGGATGGTGTGTTCACAGTACACATGTATAGCACTGTTCTAAAATAGTATAATAAATTAATTTCATCAACATTAATTGTTTTAAAAGGATGTTCAAGTAATAACGTTATTGTGCTTACATTGATTGAACATTTAAAATGTAAAACATGGAAATCATACTCCATTAATATTACAGTGAGATTGTTCTCTGCCAACTTTGAAAAGACCTTCTCATAATGTTAGCTGAAGTCCTAGGAGCATTCCCTGTTAGCTGGCTGGTGTCGTGTTAAAATATGCAGTGTACTGACAGTGTATCGAATAGTGTTGTTCATTTAACCTTACTGTAATATGTTTTTAAAGATAGTATCTTCTTGGATGTCTGATCTCACGCAGGAGCTAAAACAGGTGAACATATGGTATGCATGTGTGTGTGTGTGTGTTTGTATGTGTGATATAAGCAGAAAGTTACAGTGGCATGGTTGTAACCAACAGGGGCATGCAGCACCCGCCACACACCCGCCAATTGTTTATTCTGATTTTCTTTACCAGGCTGGGATCATTGACAGACCACATACTGCACACACTCATAGACATGATAAATACTGTACAATATGTAACTTTATAAATATTCAGCTTAGATTTAATTGAGAACAGCAGTGCAGGGGATGCCTTCACAGGACTAATGATGAGAAGCTATTTTTGTGGCATGATCCTGTAATGGCTGCGAGCAGCTTTTTAGCCAAAACACCAAAAGGCCTCTCCTCACGCCTCTGTCGCCATGGCTCCAAGCATGTGTGCAGCGTCCTGTCATTTCCTCAGGTATATCAATCCATTATGTGGCCTTTCCATCATGGAATTAGGTTTGAGCTATTAGGAAATAGCTCCTTCACTCTTTCTAAAAGGGGCTAGATAAAGGTCGGCCTATAAAGGTAATAAGCTTCTGTTGTCCTAGGAAAATGTTACAGAGGTCTCTCTGGCCACTTCTGTACTCTCACTCATCTCCATAAAGCAACGACCATCTGGGAGCATGAAATATCATTGTTTTAACCTTCATCAAAACAGGTTCTCATTATATTACAGTCCTTTGCTTACCAGAACTCCACAGTTATGAAGTACAGCTGGCAGGTTCCTTGTCACAATTTACAATTACATATATTCTTCTTTAGCAGGTACTTTTGTCAAAGCGATGTTTGTCCTGGATGAGTGAGATAGCACATACAAGCATACTGACTGTCTGTTGGAGAGAAATAATATGCAAGTGTCTGTAAACCTATTATAAACCTATTATCATTTCATTATGGCCAGCATTATGTTGCAAACTGCAGGGTCTGACCCAGGGCAGAAGTCACAGTTACAGAAAGACTAATGCAACA
>JAABNY020000008.1:8262304-8281137 GCA_015164015.2 Brevimyrus niger | reverse complement strand
ATATATATGCGAGTGACAACAGGCTGTGGACAGAAGGAGGCAGTCTGCAATCACCGGGACGACATGCACATGCTAGTACCTGGTTTCCATGATGGATGGGCTGGACACTCATACATGTTCAATGGGGTCCATGTTAAAAAATTTTAAAAGTTACAGATACCTATTAAAAATTGAATAATCCACAGTGTCATTATCATGACCATAAAATCTGTATTACACTTACAAATTATATTTGAACTACAACGGTAAAATAATCTTCTATTTTATTTTAATTAGTATTAATATTATAATTGGTTGCAACATAGAACTGTAATATCGAATAACAAAAAAGTTTTATATTTAGTGCTCAATATAATGATTTTGCTTCCAAAATCCAGATGCCTCAGGGATGGGAGGATAGAAAGGGCAGTTCTGGGACTTGAAGGGAATTATACAAGAACCAAAATGGCAACCTTGGAATTAGTAATGTGAATGAAACAGTGGAACAAAAATGTAATGTCTGAGGGAGTCTGACTAGCATGAGGGGAAGACTGGTGTCATTATGTCACAGGGAATTCTGTGTTACATTCACCTGAAATGAAAACTACAGCCATTTCATGCCTCTGGGCCATTTGTTAATAGCATGAATTCTGATGTCATAAAGTGGTCATTGGCTGGGGGGGGGTCACAGTGGAGGTCAGAAGAGATGGAGCCTCACATGGTTTTGACACTGAATGCTTGGAGTGTTGGAGCTGTGATTTAATAATGGCCCCCAATCCAGAGTGGTGGGTGGAAGCTTAGTCTTCTGGAGGGGAACCACCTTTTAATTTCACTGGCTAATTTAAGTTGTACCTTCCCTTTATCAGGACCAATTCAGATAAGTATGAGGCTGAATGAGTCTCAGCTATAGGTAATTAATTCTTCCATCGCTTTTTGTCATCAACACACATTCCATCCTACCTGCTCAGCTTGGAGCTGAGCTGCGTGCTTTCATTGCCGATATGTTTGCATAATGACATGTTCCGTTTTGTCTGGAAGGTCGTTGTGATATTAATAATTTAAGGGGGATGATACGAGACAGGGAGGGAAACAGGCAGTTCAACAACAGGGCTGCACCGCAACACAGAAAAGCCTCCCAAGGGTCTTGAGTGCTCCTGTGCATGGATGTCACCATCTGAAATGCGATCTGCACGTCTGGGGCAGCATTCCTGGGCAGAGAGTGCTGTGTTTTATTAAAACGTAATAGCAGAGGTTATTGTTGCTATTGTTGCTGCTACATTTTTTCAAAAACGTGTGGCTTGGGGGTGGTCACCATCAGAGGTGCAATAACATGGTCACTGGGCAGGGGGGGCATTATTAGTGGGTGTGGCAATGATAAATACAGGATTTTATTTTTCATTTTCCTGAAAGAAACAGGACGGGCGCCAACTCTAAGTTTAAAATTTTAATAAACAAAGATAGTTGGAGCAGCCTGTGTCCTGTTTGGTGCCCTGCGATGGACTGGTACCCTGTCCAGGGTGTGCCCCATCTGGTGCCTTGAGACAGACTGGCACCTTGTCCAAGCTGTGCCCTTCATGGTGCCTAGAGACAGATTGGCAACTTGTCCAAGCTGTGCCCTGCATGGTGCCTTGCGATGGACTGGAATCCTGTCCAGCCTGTGTCCTCCCTGGTGCCCTGCGATGGATTGGCACCCCGTCCATGGTGTACCCTGCGTGGTGTCCTGTGCTGCTTGGACTGGATATAGGTAGATCACTGCTACATCAGTGTCAGCAGAACACAGAGAATGTTTTCAGCAGTGTCATTTTATTTAGTCAGGCTATTTCAAGACTCCAAATCTTAATAATGAAAACTCAGCCATATCTAATTTAATATTGACTTTTTTCTGTAGCATCTAAAACTGGACTGTCGTTATGTAAACTAATTTTTCTGTGCAGCAATTTCATCTACCCAGCTGGATGTTTTTAAATTACATATCAAGGTATGTTAATGCAAACCACTAAAATATCTTGTTATTAAATGGGCATTTTTCCAAAAGCCACAACCAAGTAATCCCCATCCTTTGGAGTGAAGGTTCTTGCTTGGGACCCAGTATATATATTGAACTAAATATAATTTTAAAAACATATATGAACTGCCCCTAGAGATTTTTGAACCAGTATGACAGTCTGAATTAAACTTTAGCAGAAAAGAGAGATTGAAAATTGTAACACCAGTTAGTATCCACTCTCTGTACAAAATCTTTTTTTGTAACAACAGAGATTCTTTTTACATATTTTTTATTTTCCTTTGTTTGATTATTTGCTGTAAATTATCAAGAGTGATCATCAATTCACTGCTCCACACTGGAGATAAACTATATCTTGCTTTGTAGGAGTTCGGAAGGTTACGTAAGATAATGAATGATCTATAATACTGATCCAGCAAAAGTCAACCTGCATATTTATTGTTGGCTCATATGTATGTTTACATACATGCAAAGAAATATTTAGTTTTTTCTTCCATCTGCCTTCAGGAGCAGCCTGTGATGCTGTGATTTCACCAGTAGGAGGTGCCGGCCAGCAGCTCTGGGCCACTCATAGCACTGCAGAGCGCCAGATGTGCCAGTCGGCGTTTTCTGATTGCACCACTCATCAGCTTGACGGCCGTTTTTTCCGGGATGGGTGAATGTCAAGCTGACTTGCTGTTTATGAAGGTACCAGTGTTCCGGGATGGTGGGGGGGTGGGGGGGGGGGCAGCTTTTTGTTTAGAGAACAGTACAGCTTTACACACATTTAGGATGGAGAGGTAGTGTAAACTGGTCAATCCATATGTGACGCATCCCCATCCTGATATTCGGGCATTAGGACCATGGGGCTTGTCTGTGCACCAGGCAAGCGCTATGATACAAAGGCCAAATAATTCACAATTCATCATTTATTTATATTAATCTCATCCCACTGCCTCTCACTCAGACCACTCCTCACCTTTTATTCTACACAAAGTACCAGCGGAGAGGCTTTATCTTTGTCTCGTATTACATGCGTAAGTCCCAGGCATTGCTACGCTGTAATTGCATTAAAATCCATATTAAAAGCCAGGCACACATTTTACTGTTTTTTGGAAAAAGTGAAAATGTGGCTTGACCAGCGATGCTCGCGTATTCAGAGTGGTTCTCAAACCTGATATTTGAGAACGTCAGATGTGGAGCTCATGTCCTTTTTAGGGCCTAGGAGGTGTCAACGACACCTTGCAGGCTTCTCTCTACAGAAGAAGTCATCAGTATGGATTTCTCTAATTAATTGCGGGGCTGTCAATAAACACTTAAAAGGATCTATTTATTTCAATTTTATTATGCTGGCCCATGAGATATTTCCTCAGCATGTAGAGATCAGTAGAAAGTGTGCTGTGCTGGGTGGAGATGACCAGGTTATTTTTAGAAGCACATACTTTCTGCATTTCGGAGTCTCCACTGCTCCCATCAAACTGGCCACGCGTGACAACGGCCGCTGTACTGGGCTTGGCGCCAGGGAGCTGCGGGGAGCCGCTGACGGATGTGCCCATGAGGACTCTGACAGCCCAGGTGAGAATTGGTTCAGTGGCGGTGCTGACGTTACGGTGACAAATACGGCAAGGGTCTGGCACTCTGGGGTGGCGGCTGAGGAGGGGGAGGGACCTAAGTCACTTGGCTACCATCTGTATGTGGTGGCACTCCTAAGAAAGGAGACTGTGGGGATCATCTGTCAACTGCCTTTCTCTGAATTCCAGAACCTTCAGTGAAAACAAAGTCTATTTGTTAAGTAAAGTTTATTTATTAAAACAAAGCAGTGATGTGTCTGAGAATATAATTATTGTAGAAGGAGGTCACTGGCAGAAATTCCAGCTTTTCATGCAAGTTCTGAGTCTCCAAATTGACAGCAGGTGCTTGAAACTAGTGAGTGACGCACAGTGTCCCGGAAATCTGTCACTCTGCTATTCAGGGGACGTAAAATTAGCCGGCAAGAGATTTTATTGCCTTAGCCCCTGCACATCCTGGCTGGTGTATTTCACCACCATCTTCTAGTCCCCATCTGCGAATATTCCTGCCAGCACCCAAACCCCCCCGCCGCCAGCACTAAGCTTGAGCGGAATGTAATTTTAATACCATTGAACCATCCATACATGGTCCCACATTCAGCTAGAGATGCTATTTTGTTATTTCTCAATAAAATTTGTTGGGGGCCTATCTTTGAACAGAAATACCACAGTAATACTGTAAGTGTTTGCGTTGATATTTCTATTACTTCTGCAAGACTGGAATAAATGTAGAGATGATTGGATGCTCTTCTTATTATGTCTTTTGTTTGACACTCTGTTGTTTACCGCTTTCTATGTCTGCTCTCTGGGACGTCTGTACCCAGCTTGCTCATTCACGCTTGCTCGTAGACATAATCTGTCTTCAGAGTTCTGTGGCACTGCACATTGATAATTGCAGTAATGGCTTCAGATCCCCCCCAGCAAATCTATGTTTATGTCTCACTCACACACAATGCTGTATATGGTAAACTTTTTCAATTGTCATTATGCTCACAGCTGACAGCAACTCTGTCAATAGGTAGAGTTATAATTTATATTTCTTAGCTCTCATCTGACTAATCCTACCGTTTGCAAAAAGGCCCATCATTAAACCTGCTTCACTATGCCATGCACTCTTCCTCAACTAGGTTTCATACATGACATACGTGTCATGGGATGGCAGAGTGTCTGTGGTCAGGGTGTGGTGATCATGGTAGTCAGGGCAACAGGGACTGTGTTATTGTATCCAGGGGCAGATGAACAGTGACAGATGAGATTGACTGGTAGTGAATGATAGTAACATGGACTGTTTGCTGTTTAATTATTGTATGACCTACTATATATACCTCAGTACATGAGCTCAACAAATCTATGTCTGAAATAGGCATAAATTTTTATGTCTATAATGGATTATTAAATATATTAGCTTTCAAATGCATTACAGACGAATTACATAAAATTCCATGTGTCTGACTGGACATTAAAGCATTTATTCTGTTTTGCTGGTGGGCTATTTCAGTCGGTCTGAAAAGATTTGTCTGAGCACTGACCTTGTTTCTGGGCTTTTAATACTTGTTTTTTTAAATATCGGTGTAAATTTGAAATGGTTTAATTGGCTTGGTCACCCCCCCCCCCATCCTTGTCTCCCTGGTTCCTTCTCCAAGCCCAGTGTGCTGGTCCAGGTGTTATTATTGTGATCCCCCTATCTGAGACCTGTCAGCTTATTTAAGAGATGTCCGAATCTCCCTGCTGTACGCACCAGGCGGCAGCTGCAGACACTGCGCCCCCACCCCCCATCCCAGGGGGCACAGGGTCCACATCTTCGCACCACTGAAAAGGACACTGCTCGCATCGCATCCCCCCCCCCCCCATCAGATCTGAACAAGCTGCATGTGCATACCTCCAAGTGGGGGCACCGTGTGCGGACTTTATTTGATTGGGGAAAAAAAGAAATCCTCGCTTGCAAATTCAAGGTGCCTGGGGTGTTCAAGGTACTTGAAGCTTAAATTTTGTGCACCACGTGACAATTCAGAAAATGGGGGTGGCCAGTTACATTTGACAGTCTACAGCCATGCCTACCGTGCAGATCCCCTCTCTGTTCTCTGCATGGTTCTGATCAACAGCATCTTTTCTCATAATTATAGCAATGATGGAGAAGTAGCAAGGTTGTACCCAAGTATGAATATGGACGCATATGATTAAGTTAACTCTCTCTCTCTCGATATATATATGTATATATATATGTGCTGCAATATGGCTTCTATGCTGCCGTACAACAATGTAAGGCTGCTGTATGGTCACTTTTAGAATGGGGCAGACTCTGGCCTCCGAAGGTGTCATTTCTCCCTGCTGGGAACTCGTGGCTTGGTTGCCATGGAGACATCGTATTTCTCCAAGAATTGCTTGTATTGATCCAGGGACAGGCGTGAATGGCCGAGTAAGTGTGAGGAAAAGGATGAGGGGCAGAGACGAGGGATCACGCATGGGGTCATGGGGAGGGGGGGTGTGGTGTAGATTGGGGGCTGGGGGGCATATCGTAAAATGACCAAAGGTCACCAGTTTCAAAATGAGCTGACAGGGCGTGCCTATTTGACAGTATAGGAAGACCCCCCACCCCCTCCAATCTGTGTAGGGTGTTTACTCTGGACCTTTGTGCTGCAGTCTTTCCGCTGAAAGAGAAGGCCTGAGAGGGACTTGTTAGCCGCTTGTCAGGCCAGATCTGTGGCTTTTGTCTTGACGCCACTGTCAACCGTCCACCAGCTCCCATGGTGCCTGAGGACAAGCAACAGAAAGTCTCCAGCATTAATTATTTATCTCTTCTCTTTGTGTGCATGTGTGTGTGTTTGTGTGTGTGAATTAGGTCTATTTTACATTACATTTCTCCCACAATGTACTAAAAACCTGTTTTTTGACGTTGTGGCGATCACTTCTCAAGTCCCCACAAAGATCTGTAAATGCAATTAAAACAATTCGGATACTTATGGTTATGGTTAGAGCTGGGTAGGGGTTAAGGTCTTCATGTTAGGATTAGAGTTTCCCCATAGAAATAAATGAGAGTTCCCACAAAGATATAATTACACACCTGTATGTGTGTATCCTTGTGTGTGTGTGTGTGTGTGTGTGTGTGTGTGTGTGTGTGTGTGTGTGTGTGTGTGTGTGTGTGTTTCCACGCCACTTGCATTATCGTGCCTGCTTTGTTTTTTTTAATGATAGAATAAAATGTTGTGTTTGGCTGAAAAATAAATAACAATAAATACATTTCCTCAGCAGATGGTACTGTATTTATCCAGACTGACAGGCTAATCTTATGGGTTAAAAGTAGGAACAGAGACAGAACAAGAGAGGTAACATATAGCTAGAGTAAGGTTATAAGGTATACATAAATATAGATATAGATGGTTGCCATGTCCACATGATTAAAGGAAGATTTCAGCAGCGGGTTGGTTGTGGTTTCATAAAATATTTACGCGGTGCTCAACAAGCCATTGATTTATGATATATGAGAGTGCTCAATCAAAGGTGTTGCCCATGTGAGAGTCTTGCTTTGTTTTCATTACTGCTTCTTAGTTTACACTCCGCAAGAGAAAGCGCAGCTCGATGAGAGCGGGCCTTAACTCCGCGGGTGTACAGCCACCATAACACGGGCCCCCTACCCGCGCGTATGCCGCGGCCCAGCCCGATTGGCTGTCAGCAGGGTGATGTGGTCACTGAAGATGCTCGCCAGTCAGATTCAAATGCGGTGGGTTCTTCGTAAGATGCAGAGCCAGCTGTATCACAAATGCTTTTTAATGAACCTTAAAGCGAGAAAGTGAACTCCATTGGCCCCAGCCCTAAGGATAATTACGACAGCTAAAAATGAATGCTTGGAAAAGGGATTTATAGTAATTAACACAAAGGGCGTCATGCAGGATGCATTATGTCCCAGCGCTGCAAGCGTGGCGCCTCGCGCGGAGCTACTTCTCACGGATTGTCATTTATATCCAGCTGATTTGTTGCTTTTAGGAAACTTCCCTTTGTACTGTTCTTCAAAGTGCAGCCTGTGGCGAATCAAAGGGAAGGCTTTTCATCTCTGGATTTTCTATGCCTGATAAAGCCAGAAGGAAATCTATCTCTCGCCGTAGGTGTTTCCTGTAAAATATCATCAGCCTAAACGAATCTATCATTTGAAAGATTCTGTTTAGTGTTCGCCTGTAACCTTCCAGTGGGCCTTTGGGAGGGCCTTTTTTTCTCCGTCACAGCGGCAGCCTTCATTTCAAGGGCTCTCTGCCTCTAAACCCAGGCCTGGCCTCCCCAGCTTTTCCTTCTGACGGGAGCCTTTTTGCCCCTAGCAGATACAAGCAAAATCAATGTCAGATCTACTCGATATTTAACATTTGTCTGCACCCTCTTGTGAAGGCCCTCTGATGACAGAGCGCACTCATTACAATAAAGGCTTTCCTGGGAAACTCTTCCTCATTACTTTTGAAATCACAAACATTTCTTACATTATTTAAACCAATAACTGTATAATCAAATGAAACTTGACAGCAAATAGTTAAATTGTTAGGTGTGATACACACTTAGTGGTCGCTTTATTAGGTACACCTGCTTAATGAACACAACCCACTGCTCGAAAGAGTGAGCCATTTGGCTGCACCTGAATGGACAACCTGATTTTGCTGAGTTTGTTGTGTCCCTGGGTCTACAAGGTGTTGTACTACTTGTGTTTCACTTCTTTAACCAATCACAGTCTTCATCGTATGACATAATTTTTCAAACTCAAGGCTTCCAGCCATCCATCTTTCAGAGCAAAGAGCAGTGTGTGTCTCAGCAGGCTAAGTCACTATGCTTATAATCACACAGTTGCTGTTTGAGCCTGGTTGCTATTGTTATTATTATTATTGTCATCATGAAATAAAGACACACCCTTACATTGTCTTTACAGATAAGCATATTCCTATATTTTGTCTGTTTATCTGTGACTTTGTTAAAGTCCTTTGTGTAGGCATACACAATAAAACAGGTGCTTTGGAAATCTGTGCACTTTGTCAATTAACAGAAAACACTGGTTTCAACTAACTGGAAGTAGGACACCAGGGGGCATCGTGGTAAAAGGTGAGCTGTGGATGATCCAGGGAGTTCATTCAGTTTGGTTGTATGATGCTTGCGGTAAGTAGTTCATAGGTCAGTTTCCATGGTGGCCGTATCCTTATTATCCAATAACCTGTACAATTCCAATATACTACAGTGATCATCCACCCCTACCCCATGACCATATATACAGTGACCCTAGAGCCTGTCCTAGGACCCAAGACAGGACACCCTGATGGTGTCGACCAGCATCTTAGCAGACTTATTGTTAGCAGTGAATGAATGAAAAAGTAGGCAGGTGGCTTTGTTATAGCTGGCTTTGCTTGTTTATGTGATGAGGCTGTACTGTTTAGATTAAGCAGACCTGCCGTCCTGATGCAGACATCCCACCTCTCCCTGAAACTGACAGCAGCTCTCTGATGCCCCAGAATGTCCCCTAAAACCGTCATTCCGTAATTCAGTGGTGGTAAAATGAGGTAGCAAGAACCCTCAACCTCCCCAACTCCATCCTACCTGGTTGGCAAATTTTACCACCACCAGCACTGCTTAGGCAGTATCTAATTTCTATTACTGTACTGTCCAGACATTATACTGTGGTATTTGGTATATTGTTGACTTATCTTGAAAAGCAACGCTATTCCGATAAAAGCATGACCCCCCCCGCGTTGTCTGTCATTCATCTCCCTGTAATCAATATTCCTAAGGTTGGATATCTGTGATCATCCATGCTGTTCTTGGCCTCGGTCTGGTGTCACCTGAAGACGCCGGTCACCTGAAGCTCTCCTTCAGTCCCCATACTCAGCCAATGTTACCCAGATCCAGCCTCCCCTTGTTGCTCTGTCTCTGGACAGATATCACTTTAGGCTCCTGCCCCCCTCCCTCATTCACACTCCGTCAGGGTCTATTTCCCATCAAAGTTGTCACATCTCCAGCATGTTTGGGCCGCCTGTGGGGATTCCAGAGGCACAGCCTCCATGGGCAGGAGTGACACCAAAGGAATAAGTGAGACTGACTCCTGTCTGCAAAGCGTGCCTTTCATTTGTTTGGTGTCTGACCATTGGGGCTCTAATGGTGACATCTCACCTATCATCTCCTGAACCTTACCTGACCCCCAGAGATGTTCTAGCTCACCTGAGAGCCCACAGGTCCACTCATCAAACACACATTGCCGGGGTGTAGTCTCAGCCCTAACCCTCAAAATCACTGTGTCACTTGGCTGCCTATGTATACACACAGTGATCATGGAAAGTCTTGGGATGCTTGCTTAAGTCTATAAAAATGTTGCTGATTTGTTATTTTCATAACAAAAGCCTATTTCCAAGCAATGTTTAACATATCTACATATATTCTACACACAGATTTTCTTTTTAAGTGTTTTTTTTTTAAATTCTTTTGTGCAAATGCTTTACAAATAAAGCTGAATTAGACTGGTTTGTTTGACAGCTGCAGGCATTTGGCTCCTAAAAAGATACTAAACACAACCTGTTTTTTACGTAATTGTAAAGGTATTACTTAATAATAAGCACCTAATGAGATTGCTTGTCGATTTTTTAACACAGAAATATTTGTAGAACATATTTTAGTTTAGGTTTATTATTACTTGAAATGAATGTTATATTTTATATAAACATAAATAAAGTAATGATGTTTGTTATAAAACCAATAAATTTGCAATGTTTTTACTGAATTAAGCAAGACTTTCTGTGAGCACTGTGCATATGCATGACCAGACTGTGTTTTGATTGTTGCTTATAAATATCTATCCATTGCACAATTTATCTTTAAAGAAATAAGAGCTTTAAGAATGTTCCCTTCTTTGTTTTACCAGTAGTATGATGAAAGCTTGTATACCGTGCACTCATTGTGTGTTTATACCTAAGCTGTGCCCATACCAGACTCTTTCCCTAAGTCGGTGTCTGTGTTTAAAAGCCTATTGGAAGGAGAAGCTCCATATTTAAAGCTCTCCACTCCAACTCGCCCCGATGAGATCTGTGTGACATCATAGGAGAACTGCTGGCAGAAGCTAACAAGCTTTTGGGCATGTGGTAAATTATAGTAATTAGCAGTTGGGGGGTCATAAATATTTTTCTCTCATCTGTTCTGTGCCAGCCTTGTGTTATTGCGGTTTAACTTAACCACTGGAATACGGGAAGAAGAATTTATTCTTGCAAACTAACTACATACAATAATAAATTAATATCTAGTCATGATACTGCATCTTTGTTTTCTCCTAACAATGTCAGGTAACAGTGTTTATATTTTTAAAAAATGGAAAGCAATTTGTATTTATGTTGTGTTCATCCATCTATCCATCTATCTTTCAACTCCTTATCCAGAGTCTCAGTGGCATTCTGTCCCAAAAGCACAAGCTAAGGGTGCTGGACAAGATGTGCAAACTCCACAAATGCAGAGGGATTTGAACCCCCAACCCGGCCAAGTAAACTACACTGGCTTACCAAATGCTTAACTATATTACTTCTTGATAAATGGGGAGTGTAATTCACTTGGCGACAGGATGACTTTGCATAAAACTCAGTTGTGTACCACCACTTGCCAGCCTTACTATTACTTATTAATGCTCAATATGTTACAAGATTTTAACACATTAAAAGCTTTCATCGAGATATAAATGAACCGCAGGCTGTACGCTGTAATTTACTGTAAGGTTAATATTTCATAAAGGTTACGAGATTTGTCCCCCAACATCCTGCTCTCTGGGGAAGAAAAGGAAGCACCGGTTAATGCTTCAGGGTGAAGCACTGCATCGGTCTGTGACCTTGCAGGATGTCGGAGCAGGTAATGAATCTATATCAGTGGGAATCACCCAGTCAGCCACTTCATCTCAGGTAAAGAGTTTCTGTCAGAAACTGTAGGTTAGTAGAAACTGTGGAGCATATTTCAATTCAAAGTTGTTAGTAAAGCAATGCTTTGTTAAAGAGCAAGTTCTGTTTTCATCATCTCAATTCATCGTCATGTATATTAATCATCACAATGATAGTTTGTACTTCGACCGTCTCAACGGTAAAAAAGAACAGGTGGGAAAATAGGTCTAATACCGATATCTTTTGGTTCTGGTTTATCGTGTTTCACATCTAGCACTTTAATGAAAACATGTGTTGACAGCATGAAGTTGAAGTGGATTATCAAGCAGAACTTCCACATGCTTTGACAAGAGCTCACTAAGAGCAGGTTGTGATCTAGGTATTACTTGGTACCTAAGGCTCAACAGAGCAAATACTCCTTCTGGGTTGGGTTGTTCATCTGTATGCAGCTGTGGATGGTGAGCACTTCCACAAAAGCGCTGCAGATAGCTGTCAGGTAGCGCACTGTGTCCCCTGACTGTGAGCCAGAGAAAAATCAAAGCGCTTCGTGCAGCTTGAACGTCTTGCTCGCAGGTTACCCCTGACCTTTCCTGTGCATTTCCCAACCCAGGAGATATGATCCCAAGTCTCAGGATTTGCTCGGGCCAGTTGACGACTTTGTTTTTTATTTTTTTACTTTGTTTGTTTCACTCGTTCTGTCTTTATGTTTTATGAGCTTACCAGATCTTCCGGGCTTCACACCCTTTCTGGTTTTTATTCTTACCTCAAGGTTGTGGACCCTGCACTGAGCACAGTGTGCTGGGAGCCAGTCCTATTGCTTTAAAAAGCAGCACACTCTGCCTGAATGAGCCGGTAACCTTGACACAAAATCAATAGCAGCCAAACTCTTTGAAGAATCACAAATGTAATAAGTGTTGGTGCTCCCTGGCGGCTCTGCAAGCCTCCACCCAACAGAGAGGGATGCTCTGTGGAACAAATGGAGAGCTGCATTGTGATTTATCTGGTTTCCCCTTTTATTTCTTGTCTTTTTTGCTTCTTTTTTTTTTCTTTTACTTTTGGTGGGTGATGTTATTCCCAGCATTTAGCGATTCACAAAGTATAGGCTGTGGAATTTTACACTTTCAGGGGACGTGCAAATGGCATGTGCCCCTCTCCCGAAGGCAGCTTCAGCTTCAGGTGCTCCTAGGGTCCATGACAGACCTGCAGAGCATATCTAAGGCCACAGAGGAAAATTAAGCTAATGCTCAAAACCAAACAGCTATCTGTCTTGCTTTTCTTTTCACGGCTACTGACATTAAATGAGGTCAAAAAGGTAAGCTGTATTAAATGTATTTATAAACATGCTTCAAAATATTGCGCTCCAAAAATGGCTAACCCGAAAAATCAAGCAAGAACATTGCAATTAGACCTAAAACAATTCAAATTATAGCATCATATATAAACTTAAAAACTAAAATCCAATTGAATGTTTGTGATCTTTTTACATTATTTATTTATTTATTTTGCCTTCGTTTTGATTACACATTTCATTCCTTTTACATCATCTTAAAGTTTTAGTAATTCATGTAATTACATGAATTTATTTAAAAATTCTCTCTAGTTATTACAAAATCGAATGCGGCGTATTACATTTTTTTTTTTTAATGCTGCGTTTTAACAAAGTGATCAATAAATGTCAACTGTCTTTTAAGCCTTAATGTCTGTAGGAAACACACCGCACTGTGGTAAGGTCAGGCATGATCGAATGAATAATCAATTTACAGACTGACAGACAGGGCCTCAGCCGAAATCGTCATTGGTGTATTAAAATCAAACGTCAAAACCATCAAGATCGAGCCCAAAACATCTATCTAGACTTGAGCATTCTAGACTTTTTTGAACAAATATTTCATGATATGAAGTATCTGAAGGACATATATGACAGGAATTACTAAGCTGCTGCCATGCTTTTTTGCATTTAAAAATACAGTTAATTGATACTGGATAAGAACATCCTCTCAAACTGCAAAAGTAGCTATATAGTGGTACTGTACCTTGGTTCTCAAACTTAATTCGTTCCGGACTTCGGAATGTTCGAGTTCTAATCTAATTTTTCCCATAAGAAATAATGAAAAACTAATTAAATGGTTCCTGGCCCCCCAAAATTATACCTAAATATGTTTTTGTTTTTTTAAACACAAAATGAACAGGACAAAACAAGAAGAGCATTTTTTTCTTAATGGCTTCCAAAACAGTAAAGATCTTATCTCAACATTACCCCAGTCCTGCCCTGATCGTCCGCTTCTGTGTGCCATGCCCCCTCGTTAACCTCGTGTGGGATCCCCATGTGATCAGCTGTTTCTGGTTGTTGTCATTAGTCCTCTGTATTAAGTTCGGATTTCTGTTTGTTTCCCCAATCCGGTCATTTGCTGTATTCGACTTGCTTACAGCGCTGGCTTAAAGCAACGCATTCTGATCCTGACTCAATGCTTTACGGTTAGGTCCATTGCGACCTTTTACCCGGTGGCACAAACTGGAACTGCCTCCGTGACGACACACCTTTGCCCTTATTGGCTGAAGTTTACTTACACGTATGACATTTGTATCCCAGGCAGTTCTGATGCGTAATCTGCTATTTTAGCTAATTTACCTGGTAAAATAAAGTTTAAATGAATTATATAAATGCTCTAATAGTACATCTACGGTAAGTTAGTTTTATTTATTGATAGTTACTGTAATGTTGCGCTGCTTTATTTGGTTAATCGTCCAGTCTGTGAAGAAGGCATTTAAGTAAGAATTGCATTGTAGTATGACTCTTTTACTGGCCCGTACAATATATATTATATCAGCGTTCATGGTTCAACTTCTGATATTCAGATCGAGTTTCAGGTCAAACTTTGAAAGAAATTAGAGTTCTAGTGAGTTCGTGAACCGGGGTACCATTGTAAGTATACTGTAAATGCTGTTCTCATTAATTTGATCATTGAATCGGTAACTTTCCATTTATTTGTAAAGTAGCCTGTCCGTAGCTGTTCTGTGATTGTCTTAACTTATTCACTGCCATGGCAGGAATGGCATGGGAAAGGAATGTCTGATGAGTCTTTATGGTCTCTCCATTTCCCTCTTTGAGATGCTTCTGGCCAAGCATCAATCGTTATTCCCTTTAAGAGATGAAAGGTATCGTTTGAACAAACAAAAACAGGCAGTTTCCTGTAATCATCGCCAACGTGATTCGAACTGGATCATAGCGGAGGTTGATCAATAGTTGAGTTTTTAAATATCTTCGAGCCGGAAACTGATATCCTGCATGTGGAGGTGCATAAACAGGTCGATGGCTTCCTATTGATCTCCATTGGCGCTGTACAGCTTTCAGATACAATTAAACTGGTTTTCTTGCCATATAAAACACCAACAGTAAACAACTAATCGTGGCTTATCGTTAAAACAACTTCAAGGAGATTATGCCACCTGCATGGATGAGCTCTCAGTTGAGTGAAAATAAAAAATCCTGTTTGAAAGTGAGAGAGAGCTCAGTCTCCTCTGGGGTACTTTGCGCCATGCCCCTTATCTTGTTGTTTTTTTTGAGGATTTGAGACGGCTGTGTTATTCTACAGTCAGATAAGCAGGGGGTAAGCAGTTCCTGGAATAACTGTACTGGAAATGCTGTTTTGTAGGCTAATTAAACCCCTATGGTGCTTGTTTATAATCACTTGTTTTCTGTCATGCTATTTTAAGCGTAGAAAATTACGGTAAGATACCAGTCATTGTATTTCTTTTTATTGTGGCATCATCATGTTTCTTTATTTGATTTGATTAAAACATTCATCTCAGTAGCTTTCAATTGGAAGCCATTGTTGAGCTATAAAAAATATAATACATTATTGGACAACGTGTGCTTATGTTGGTTTGATCACATATAGATGAATGTGACTATGGAATAATGGCTTTGGCTTTTTAACAGCTGGACATATACATTTTAATACAACACCACAGTCCCCGTATGTACTGTTTGCTGTAACTTGCTTGCAATCTCAGGCAGTTAATCTCCAATTATTCTTTTCACTTTGTTCAATTAAAGAACCACTTGAATAACCTTGTCAAAAAAGTCAGCCATTTTTTAATAATCTGCATGCCAGGACAGTGAATAAATTTCTGTCGTGATGCCCTTTTTTCCTTTCTCTCCTCTCAGTATAGATTTGAATTATATTATATTACCTTTTTTCAGTTCATATGCCTTCCTGCCTCCCTATATTGATTTTCACTTATAGGTTTCCATCCCTTTCACTCCAATTTTACTGCAGCTTTTGTACCAGAAAGGCCTCATCTGCCCCTCACCTCTACTTTCCACCCTATTCAGCTTTTGTTTACAAGCCCCTTTACAAGCTATCTTCATTCCCCTTTAATTTCTTTTCTTTCTAACCTACGGCTCAAGCCGAGTTGCTGCTGACGGAGGCCCAGACTCCCTCTGACAGATCCTAACATCGTCTTAATCCACACTTCATTCTATTAGCCCATGCTTTGCGCTCATGCACATTGTAGAAATACTGAGGGTCACTCAGTGCACCTAAGATTCACTCAGGCACTTGCAAAGAGGCCTTTGATAAGTCTTTGATATTTAAAAAGTATCAATCAAGACAAGACGTTTATAACTTTAGCCATATCTTATAAGCATTATGTATTGATTTCTTCATTCATTTTACTGTAATCTGCCTTGTGCAGAATAGTCATAGCTTAACTGTTTTTTAAAGATTGCCATATTATATAGATCACCAAATTAAACATCCACATCCACCCCAATTTTAAGTAGTATTGAAAGTGGGTAGCTTTGCTGCTTCACACTGCCATGGTTGAGAGTTTCTTGTGTATGTGGAGTCTGTATGTTCTCCATGCGTTGTGTAGAGTTTGCATGTTCTCCCTGTTTTATGTGGAGTTTGCATGTTCTCCCCAGTGTCATGTGGAGTCTGCATGTTCCCCCCATGTTGTGTGGAGTTTGCATGTTCTCCCTGTGTTTTGTGGAGTTTGCATGTTCTCCCTATTTTATGTGGAGTTTGCAATTAGAAACATGGATGAATGGATGGTAAATTTTCACTGAGAAATAGAAACATATACCTGGAAATCCATTACATTCCTCTGAATATAATTTGCCAGTGGTAGTTAAACTCTTTTGTCTGTGATAACACAAGCATCCCTGAACACACAGAGGCTGCCAGTGCAGAACAGTAGGTAGAAATGAAATATCTTATCTGCTTTGAAGATCTGATCATATGACAGTGATGAAAGCTTGATTGGATTTTCAAAAACAGCTGTTTGATGTCAGCTTTGAGGTGCTTGAGTAAGTCTTGGGGGAATATCTTCATATTTGCCTCTAGGGGAAAAAATATATAAGGCTGTGCATGTGGGTGTGTGTCTGTGTGTGCGTGTCAGATGAATGTCCCCATAATGTGATGAAAGCTGTTATTTTGATGTTGTGGGGACCATTTTTTCAGTCCCCAAAAGGGGAAATCCAATTTAATAAAAATCTGTTACTGCAATCAAAAAACTAAAAATGCCATAAGACTTGTATTTTGTTTAGTTACTTATAATTAAGGTTAGGGCTGGGTAGGGGTTAGGGTTGTCATGTTGGGATTAGTGATATGCCCATAGAAATGAATGGAGAGTCCCCACAAAGATATAATTGCAGACCTGTGTGTGTGTGTATGTGTATTAGTGTAAGTGTGAGTACTTTTGGTGCTTTTTGGACAGCCTTGCAAATTGATGGTCCAAGGAGATGTTAAATTGCACAGAGCTCTGGACTGAAAAGCTATTAACACCAGTACCAAGGTCAGATCTGATGTTTCCTTCTGTTTGCGGTGTCCAAATTAAGATGCAGCTTCCCACCCCCCTTTCACAGCCTGTCTCTCTCCTCCCAAACAGACCCCTGGGCCTCCTTAGTCTTTTCAGACACCCCCGCTCTTTGCCACCCATTAACAGTCTGATTGAAAGATATCCACAGGGGCTTAAACAAAGACCGCGCCTGCCAGCCATCCTGCAGGAACGTCTGGCTGACATCGCTTCTTGACATCACTGGGGGTTGCTTCAGACCGAAGGCTTTGGCCCCTGCACCCACCTTGCATTGCCCCCGAGTCATTTTCTAGCATTTCCAGCAGGATAGATGTGTTATTTCGAACCCTTACTCCTCCGTTAGCCCACTAATACCAGTCATATTGCTTCGAACTTCACCATTATCTGTGTGATGCCTCTGACATGTTGATCATATATGGCAGAAAAGAACATTGATTTCCCTCAATGGAAACACATCCAATTTTCCCAGGGCCATAATTTTTTGTCCACAATAAAATAAAAGGGTAATTTTGTTCTGGACAGAACAGGGGAATCACAGTCTGTGATAAAAACTTCGAAAAGGCCAGCTCCAGTGACGATAACAACTTCTTTCGGACGAAAAAAAAAAAATCTCAGATGGACAGAGAAGCCTTGTCAGGCAAGACAGGTTCAGCCTCACAGGATAAAAATCGTACAATTTAGATAGTTTACTGAGCATTGTCAAAACACAAGAACAACCTTTTATGGTTTAAAAGGACTTAATGCCACTCAGCAGCAGCCATCTCCCTTCTTCTGGCTGGAGGCCAGCAGCAACTGAGTGACAGTATACGTGATGCAGCAGCAAGGCCCATTTGTACCCCTTCATCCCTGTTGAAATAAACAATTCTAAATACGTATAATCACTTCTGTAGGACGATGAAGACTGAGAACATGCAGGTCAATAAAATAAGTGCAGTACCTTTGCAGTAAGTTCTCAGAGTAATATGTTGGAACCAAAATAGGTTACACTGTCAGCATCCTCAGGAATGTAGAACTGGAGCTATTCACTGAATTACTTTTTGTTCAGTTTATTACGAAATTCTACGAAGGGCTCAGTATTGTGTCTTTATGATTTATGAATCAGCATGGATTTTTAATTGAAGGGATACACCAAGGCTTCCTGGAAGCTTGAACGCAAAGACTCACCTACATCTCTTTCTCTTTACATGGCTTCCATGCCTTTTTCTGCTGAACCTGGGGCCCGTCGGTCTGTGCTTCCTAACTAGGAACCATTTGGATTTGAAGAATGAGCCACATTTATGGCTAATCAGATTCATGATGAGTCATGTCTTATATGGAGGCTGGATTAATGCCTTTGAACAACAGGGGAAATGGATTAGGATATGCCTTGCCCCCCCCCGCCACTACAGCAGCATGTCGGTTTTGCCTCTTTCTTCTCAGAGATTGTTGATCTGTGGTGTAAGAGGGATGGTCAGAGACATTGTAACTGGTAAAAAAAAAAAAATCTAAGAATGGCATACAAAATCAGATCTTGCCTCTGAGTAAGGGGGTGGGATGAGGAGGTTGGGTGTAGAGGTGGGCGGGGGGGGGGGGGGGAGGACCTTGGCTTTTGTGGGGGGCTTTAAAATTTCC
>JAABNY020000008.1:8238084-8257658 GCA_015164015.2 Brevimyrus niger | reverse complement strand
GTTCTAATGAGGTACCACTTTGTGTGTGTGTGTATATATATATATATATATATATATATATATTAGGGCTGTCAAAATGAAAGGGTTCACATGGATTAATCCATCATCATGATTAATCTGATAAAAATTTTTACACAACTAACCCATCTGCAGTGCAGAATGACTTAAAATCCCTGAAACGTCGCTGTCAACACATTTCGGTTTTGGTGCGTTCCATTTGCCCTGTTTTGCCCGAGTCTGATTCCGGAGTTTTGAAGCTGGATGTGACGACATGCGTGGTCCCATTTCTCTGAGATCCGAGAAATATCTCAGAGCAGCACAGAGAATCCCAAGTTCGCAATCCAAGATGACTGAGTCTTTTATGAACGGAAGGGGAAGTTGTAGATTTATACTGTTTAAGCATTACTTCTCTTTTGTGGCTCATTAAATCGGTTGCACAAACTATACCATAAAACTTATCTGTGGACGTGTTGCTACAGAGTTTTATATGTAAAGCACTGCGCATAATGTGTTATCAACTGATATTGCTAACAATGTCAATTAACCCGGCTAGAATTGTATTTCATGACTAGTCAGATTATTTGTTGGATGTACGGAAGTTCTGGCTAATTGTACATGAACGAAGATAAAGACCATTTAAACGGAGGATTTTACACAGTGTCCCAACTTTTTTTGGAAAAGAGGGTTGTACCTGAATATGACACATCAATTATTCTATAGGTAATAAATATTGAAATTGAGATGCACTGTAGAACTTCAGTGTGTATGTGTGATGTCTGTGTGTTCTGTTATGAAGTCATAAGTCAGCTGTTGGGCTAAGGACATTGTTATGGTTGGGTTGACAACTAGCTCCACCTACATTAAACACCTGGAATTGATTTATGACATAGTGAAGAAACATTTTAGCAAACACCCTGAATCTAGGTTAATATTGGCAGATTTCTATGCTATACAACCAAAGGAGAATGACAGCCCTGGGTCCTATTGAATACTGTAGCTGAGTAGGCTGACAAGCACCTATAAAGAAATGGTGAAAAGATAGGGAATGTGTCTGTTGAGATTACCATGATGTTCATAAGAAATTGCATTGACCAAGACCTGTCCAGTGTGTTTAGATGTAAACACATAAGGGCATGCAGCTGAGTAACATCAACATCGGCTCATTTGAAGTGTCAATGCATTGCAAGTCATGCAGAAGTATAACATGGTGTTCTCCAGTGACAAACTGAACTGTAGTTAGGCTAAGGACTTTGAAAACTATATTTATGTGATGGAGAAACGGCTGTTCCAGCCTCCATACTGAACAGTGAAGGATGCACACCTGGCGACTCCCCAGGTGGACTGTCTGACTGCCTTAGTCGAAAACGCCATATTTAGTGCCATGGATCTAATATTTGGGTATTATAGCATCCCAGCCCATGAGGAGGACATGAAGTTGACAGCTTTGACCACTACAATGGGTCTCCATGGGTTCAACAGTGTACCACATGGGTTATGCAATGGCCCATCAAGTTTCACTCAGCAAATGATTAATATCTTTGGTGATAAAAAACTTTTTCACTATTGTGATGTCTTGAGGGCAAGTCTTTGGTCTTTGCTCCAAATAATGCACAGGCCATCAGGAGGTTGGAGCTACTCTGCAGAGGGAGTATGGGTTAGCGTTATCCCCAGAGAAGTGCAATTTTCTTGCAGCGGAGTGTTAGGTGCCTGGGTCATGTCATTAATGAGAGGGGGGTAGCCATTGACCCCAAGAAGGAAGAGACCATTATTGCCATGACTGAGACAGATATCATGCTTGAGGATGGAGTTACCCCATCGGCAAGGAAGATTAAATCCTCCTTCAGCATAGTGATGTATTATCAGCTGTTCATACAGAGCTGGTCTAAAACCTCTCTTCTCTTTGACAGTTGCAACAACTAGTAAGAAGAGAAATTCAAAGGCTTCATGTCCTTTCAGAAGGTTCCGTCCAGGTAATTGGGCTCACAGTAGAGGTTTCAAGCTGAAATATGCACTATAGAGTTAGTACTCCCCGACTAAAGTCGTATGCCCTTTCTACTGATACATCACTGGATGCACTCTCAGGTCTAAGAGGGAGAAAGCAAGACACATATACATTACTTTTACTAGTCAAGCTTTAAAATAAAACATTCATTTCAATTAGTAATAAACTGAAACTCAAATTACAGTTCTAAAGAGGCAGTTCTGAGTTAAAAAGTTCATTGATAAGTATCATTGGGTGCTTTGTAATCAGTGGCACCTTTTCAAGCTTCACTCCTTCCAATAGGCTTTAAACACAGACATCGACTTAGGGAAAGAGTCTAGTATGAGCACAGGTCAAAGCTTAGGTGTAAACACACAATGAGCTCACATTATCTAAGCTTTCATCATACTACTGGTAAAACAAAAAAGGGAACATTCGCAAAGCTTTTATTTCTTCCAAAAAGGAACTATGCAAAGGGAGGATATTTTTAAGCAACAATCAAAACAGACTGTACATATATATCCATACAGTGCTCACAAAAAGTCCTGCTTAATTCAGTAAAAATATTGCTAATTTATTGGTTTTATGACAAAAATCATTACTTTATTCATTTGTTTATAAAAATGTATATTACATTAGAAACAGCAAGTAGTTTTAAGTAAAACATTAATTTCAAGTAGTAATAAATTGAGACCTAGATTGTACTTCTACTAGAGCTGCTCTGAGTTTAAAAGTTCATTGACAAGCAGTGTCATTGTGTGCTTTTTAATTAGTGACCCCTTTGCAATAACACAAAACACCAGTGTCCCTTTGGGAGTCAGTGACTACGCTTGCAACTCATAGCATAATGACAACAACAGAACTGAAGTCAGGCAAAAAAATTATGACACTTACTAAAAAGAAAATGTCAGTGTCCAAGATATGTGCAAATATGTTAAACATTGTTTGTCAATGAACATTTGTTGTGAAACAAGTACATTTGCAGCATTATTACAGAAGCCAGCATCCCAAGACTTTCTGTGAGCATGCTGTATCTATATCCAGCCAAAGCACTGGGTTTGAAAGGCAGCATCATACAACTTCAGCATACAGTACATCCTGGGCAATAAAAATGTCGTGGACGTCTTGGGCAGACAGCTACTTAATAAAAAACCATGTGAGTGAGAGATTGTTAAGAGAACCTGATGGAGCTTTGCTTGCTGGCACACAGCAGATTGAAGATGACCGTGTACGCTATGCCAGCAAGTTAGACCACTACGACAGGACCATGACATAGGATGTTGTTCATTCTGCAATGAAAAGCTCACACCACTGCTGGAAGTTCAATCTGAGCGGAAACTTGGGGAAAACAATTGCTTAGCTTACCTATGGAGATGTTAACTCTGCCAGAAGCAAAGAAGGAACTAGGAGACAGGTGGCTGGAAGATGTCACTGGCCATTCACTTTGTATCATGTGGTTGGAGCCCATCTAGGAGGGAGAAAGAAATGGAAAACACTGTAAGTAGGTAGGTCACTGTAACAGATTAATGCATAACATAACACAAAAAACCCCACGCTACATCACTCTGTAACTCAGAAGCCTTGAGACAGGTAAAATTAATAATTAATTTACAGTATAATACAAGTAGAAAATGAATAGGTGTATTCAAATGTTGATAAATTAAGATGCATGATATAGTCCCACGTAAAATTTCTATAACTGCACTGTAATTGTTGCAGTTTTCTGAAAAAATAATGTTAATGTTTTGAAACGTATTTGTAACCAATAAAGAGAGCATGCGATTGTTATGCAGGTCTTCCGGTTTGCTATAACCTTTGCTCACAATGCTGTGGGCGTGCTGCTCTTTGGTGTACGGTCAAAGGATCCATCCTATTGCATTATTTAATATTTGAAATATATCATATATTGTGAAATTTAAGTGTAATGTGATTATTATATATAGAAGGTATCTATAGAAAGGATATAGTTGTATGAGGGAACATAGCAATAAGATACATGTTTGGTAATGTGAGTATGTGTATATGACAGATATTGTGTAAGAATTAAATATAGAAATTGGGGCTCATTGTGGACATTGAGAAAGACATTCACTGTGTATATGTGATGCCCAAGTGTAATACAAGCGGAAATAAAGGTACAGACCTACAGGGGACGATGACTATCAGTAACTGTGTTGGGTGTAGCATGTCACTGTAATCTGATTACATTTCTCTGTAACAAATTGGTGTAACAGATTACAATTTAAATTTTTGTAATCACATTACAGTTAATACCTTATTAAAAATTACATTACTCATGTTAGAAATCTACATTTCATTTAAATGATATCCTGCTTGTGCTTTTTGTGCTACTATCTGAGACAGCTAAATAGCACCAGGACTCGTGTGAGACAAAGATGCATAGTGTATTTGAAAATGAATAGCAATAATGAATTCAGAGGAGAGTTGGTGTTCCTTAATTAATTACACGCAAAGATAACATTACTGTGAAGTGCCAACTGTGCACAAGTACAAAGGGACTTTCCAAAGCTGTAAACTCAACAAGCAAACTATTGAAACATTTCATGAAGCATCATCTCATTGAAACACATGAACACAAGCACACCCAAGACACAGCCTAAGCATTCAGGGTAATTTTGCATGTTTCAGAAATGCAATAATAATTTGTTATTTCTTTCACTGATAAACTCAAGAATGTGGATTTTCAGAAATGTTCAAAAACGTAACTTCACATTTTTTCATTGTGTTTAGTTTTTTTCCCTTTTTGCAAGGATGTTAAATTAGTATTAAAGGACGAAAAAAGGACGAAATACTAAATTAGCATTCTCCATTTTGTGGATTCATAGTGGTTTTAAATAGTAACTTAAAAGTAAAGTAATGTTATCTGGCTAGATCTAACATATTGGTATAATATTTTCTGTAAATTACATCCTACAATCTAAATGATTCTTACCAAGATTATTGGTTGGAAACTATAAAGAAAAGATGATTGTATTTGAGGTTGACTTGTTCAGAGGGATACTGTAGCAATATCAAAAGCCTGCCATTTTTGTCTCAACAGGCCCAGAACACGTGTTGGAAACTAAATCAATGTACATAAATGGATAAATGGACAAAGTTTGTTTTTTTGTTCCACCACAGACCCATATCTTTTTAGGTGTTTGGTGAACATCCATTGGGTTTAATGAATTACCATCACTTGGGCTTTGTTATGAATGTATGGTTTACAAAAGTGTTCTAAAGTCTCTTTTAAGACCTTACCTTTCTAAGTATCTCTCCCTTCAAATAAAAGAACTCCACACATTATTTGAATGATGCATTATTATCAGAAAATCTATATGTTTTGGGGGGAAAGGGTTGTTTAATTATTAATTCATCTCTTCTTGGAATGCAGAACTTTCTCAATCACAACATTCTAGAACGGCATTATGTTTTGATGAGTGGCATAAATTTCCAGTAAATCACCCCATTGTTTCTCTGCGTTTAAATCCCTCTAGATGCTTTTCAATTAGGCCCTTAATGGCCAGGCATAAGCGGGAGTAAATGGTTAGAGGAGAAAGACTCAGGGGTCTTTTTACAAAGAGACAGAGAGGAGAAAAGACAGGGCTTCTCAGCGCTGGAGGGTTCTGATGCATAGCTTTCCAGCTGGGGTTAATGGCTTCCCCTTTCCTAAGCTGGCACTCTTTTGTACAGTAATCCATTCACACCCCTGCACCCCCAAAAGCTTTGCAGTCTTACTGGAAGCCATGGGTACTTACAGGTCTCTTTTAATATCCTGGCTATATCTGTGGCTCCATATCTTCATGTGGCTTGTGTTTTTTCTAGTTTTCTACTGTCATATTTTGAAACAAAGTCTGCCCCCAGGTTAAGAACATCTGACCTACAGACAACTCCTACTTACCAACAGGCTGCCAAAAAGTTATAGAAAACATTTGAGTTTGCATAATGATTCCTGATTACACTCTTTTGTGATAACCATGGAGATGTTTCATGTAGTTACTCCATATGTAGTTACTTTTATTATTGCTTAATAATAATAATAATAATTCATTCATCCATCCTCCAATCCGCTTATCCTACTGGGTCGTGGGGGGTCCGGAGCCTATCCCGGAAGCAACGGACACGAGGCAGGGAACAACCCAGGACAGGGGGCCAGCCTATCGCAGGGCACACTCACACACCAGCCACTCACACAGGCACACCTATGGTCAATTTAGTTTGATTTTTGAATAATTGTTATTATTTGAATGCCAGTCTGCTGCAGGGTACTATAGGAAATTTGGTCTATTCACCTGCAGCAAGAAACCGGAGTACTCAGTGCAACCCACATAACATGGGGAGAGACCATGCAAATGCCAAACATAGAGCCAATGACAGGATTCAGCCCCCACCCTGGCAGAGTGAGGCAGCTCAACCGCTCTCTGCCATTTTTATAGATATTAAAAGTATTTTTCTCTGTAAACAGGGAGACAGGCATCATGGAATATTATATGCTGTGTGCTCCAGCTTTCTTGGAAAAAAACCTGGTAAATAAGGGACATCTCTTGAGGGTGCTTATTCTTGTGAAATAAAGATTGATAGTAATGATGTCATGGGATTGTATGTGAGGTGCAAAATGATATGTAATGAGAGAGAATGAGATATCACATTTATCTTCCTGAGTAATGGAAAACTTGATAAAAACGCAGCAGTGAGACCTTAACTGAGTTTATTGTCCAGCCATAGGAGCCGAATAAAGTGGTATCTTTCTCTTTTAAATGCAGGTACATGGTCCTCTTATGGCTTATGTCTTGGGAACAGGCCAGAGATCCTGTTTCATGTCGACATGCTGCCTTAAATTCTTGTCATACTCACAGTCTGACTTGAGTGGATTTTCCACGGCTCACAGATTGGGTGGGGTCTGTGACCTTACATTTGCTCTAGGAGAGAATAGTTGTATTCTAGGTGCCAATGTTCAAGCAAGTAATTGTGTTTTCTTCACACCTCAGCCATCTATTAATTTCAGCTTCCAGCCACAATCCGATCCAGGTTGGCACAGAGAGAGAGAGGCTGAATGGGGGGGGGGGGTCTACGTCATCCATTTGCATAGGTCTTGCTGGATGCTGCATCTTCTGCCGTCAGAGCGCGGCGTGGATGTGAAACTAACAATCCATGCGGAAAATAAGCACTGGCCATTCAGCTAAGGAGTTACCGTTTGACAAATTACACCAGAGCAGAATGGACTCTTTCTCACCCTTGTAGATTTTTGACAAATGATGCCATGAAAAGTATTGATTCCGGGTGCATTGATACTGTGTTTCATACCGGTACCTTCAGCGGAGCTCAGAAATTAACGACAGCATGGGGACTGAAAAGTATTTCTGAAGCCATCTTCTCATCTGCTGGGGCTTCTGAAAACCACATCTTCCCCATATTAAATATGCATTTTTGTAAAATATTACAATATGTCACTTAAGCCACCAGAAAATAGGAACATTTAACAGTTTAATCCATCCATGTTATTCAAGTAAATTCTTTCAAATGGGGAATTCAAAACACCCTTTGGGAATTCTGGATTAAACCCGACATGTATGTGTCAGCAGTTCTTTTATTCCTGGCTTAAAGGGCATCGTGTATGAATGGGGCACAACAGCCAGGGATATTACAGGGGTTATTTAAACGATGAAAGGTTAATGCCATATTTACCAAGCGGCCCTCCCAACCAGCCACAGTTTGCATGTTCGGGGACATCCCCCTGATACCGGGATTAAAACTTCCGGAACCTGCTATTAGGATTCACAATGGCTCCATTTCATGCAGTCGTAACCTCAGGAGAGCTGCAGCACGCTGATGTATTGACCCCCCTCCCCTGCTTTGTTGAGACGTGGGCCATCTGTGGAACTGAGGTGGGTCAGGACCAGCTTCGGGGGGGTTAAAATGGTCCCGTTCAGAAACATTGCGGAGGGTAGCCCTGGTCTTGGATTAGCTGGCTTTATGCAAGCCCAGCTGAGTCCTGGGCCCCCTCTGCCATTTGACTCATCCACACAGGCATTATTTTTCTCCATCTGAGTGTAATGCACCAGCTGGCAGCAGGAAGGTCAGGGCAGCGCCAATGTTGTGTCCGACCCCTCATTAGCACGCAAAGGCTGGGGGGAGGGGCCAACACCGTAATTGCGGCGAGGCTGCTTGTCCAAGGTCAGGCCCAAACCATGCCATTGGCCTATTCATGCCAAGCCAGGGGTCATTGTTCACTGCCCCAAATCTATGGGTTTTTTTGGAACTAAGGAATAAAATTGACATCGGAGGGGGTGGCCATCATCAAGGCCCAGAGAGCGGGGGGAACGTCTGTAATCAGTCACGAGGCTGTGTAAGGCTCACCATTCTGCCCCACAGCTCTTGCGCTGACATGCGTTTACTGATCACTGCAAACAGGCCTTGATGAGGAAGACTATGCTGCTTTGCTCTGGGCCTTGTGATTTTTTTCAGACTTTTTTTCCCCCCCAGTGATACGGCCACCTTCTCTTACTGGAAGTAGTCAAACTAATGATGAAAGCGGCTGTGGATGGTAATATGAGTTTCTATCCAAATTTAGTGTTATCTCAAACATTCAGATTTATCCCTCTGTGTCCCTCTGTAATATGTGCATCAAAAGGTTCGAGAGACATTTTTGGCAAACCGAATTAGCCTATTTGCCTCTTTTAGTTTAAAACTTGCTTTCCAATATTATTTTATTTTGGCGCTCAAAGTCCCAGTCCATGGTTGTTAATTTGCTGTTAACATTTGAAGTGCCCTGTTTACATCACTGTTGGCATGCAGAAAGCAGGTAGCACGGCACATAAAGTCAGCGTCGTGATTTACTAACAGGGCCCGGTGCGGTTTACATGTGTAAAACATGGCAGACATACGGGTTTTGATTAATGAATATGTAAAGCAGGGCCTTTCCCTGGAGAGCCCTGAACTGCATGTAACAATATGTGAGGAATATAAGCCAGCTATTTATCTGAGTGATTTGTGTAGCGGAGGGGAGGTACTTGCACAGAATGTTTGATACATGGGAAAGCCCATGAATCTCTGCTGCAATCTCTACAAGGTAGAGAGTAGCCTAAATGAATGCAGAATGGAAATTGGGAATTGTATGAAATTATGCAAAGCACCCAGGTGCCAGCCTTCCATAGCAATGATATGCTAAGGAATGATTGATTGACCATGATGTGGATTGGAGGCTGCAACAAGAAACCCAACCCACCAATCAACCCTAGCCAATCAAATTAATCCTCCCAAGGTTCTAGCACTATCCAGGGTGATCCCCAGCTTTGTGCACTGTGCTGCCCCCTGTGACACTGACCAGGGTAAAACATTGGAAGACTGATGGATGTACCAGCCCACCGCAGAATGCTCACATGCAATAAGGGCCGTTTAGAGTCACCAAATCACCTAAATGTGTGTCTGTGAGCGGAAATTGCAGTACCTGGAGGAAATCCACACAACACAGGGGAAGCAAGTAAACTCCACAAACCAGGCTTGGGTACAATTTGAACCAACCACCATGGCCATTCTGCCACCCAGTTCATTCATTTATTCATTGAAAATCTAGTTACTGTAATGGGTTGGCAACAAAGTAATTCAGGTTCAGAGAGTAAAGGTTCAGACCAAGATTTTGTTTCAACCAACTAGTTGAGTATAAAGTGTCACAGTCACTGAGTACTCAACTGTTTGGCTGAAACAAAATCTTGGTCTGGACTTTTACTCTCTGAACCTCAACTGCCCATCCAGACATATTCCCTGCCTTGCACCTGTGTTTCCGACTCTGCATGAGATAGAACAAATCCTGAGCAACCCTAGAAAATAGGTTAAACACTTGCCGACTAAAGGTTCACCAGCTTGTTAGTTTTTTGTTCTCTCTGGCAGAGAATGCCAGATGCATCCAAACAGGGTTTAAGCATAATATTTCAAATAGGTCAAACCCTTTATTGATCTCTCCTCTCCGCAGATAGTGTGCACACAAGTCCACAGAAGATTACTGTAACTGTTCGATTACAGCTGATGCGGCACAATCATGAGACCCAAAGGCCCAGAATACAGATCAGGTGCCTGACCTTTAGGGAGGAGAGGATCCTGCGTGGCGGCCAGCCCGCTGTTTAACCCTGGACTGTGGCTGGAAACTTCCCCTTCATCCGGGCGGAGAGCCTTTGCTAAAGGTAATGTGGCCCCATGGCATTCCGTCCACTCACAAGTCATACTCGTCTCCGCCGTGACCTTCTGACAGGCAAGCTGGCCAGTCCATGTGAAATCCAAACACTGATTAATGTATCTCTCTTCCAGGTAACTTGAGCCCTACTTGGGCTGCTACCTGAATTTTCCAGGAATATATAACATGTCAGAGATCTCCCACAGTCCAAAAGCGTACTCTTCAGGTGAGTTGGTGTCTTCAAACTGCACTTAGGATATGCCTGTGTGTGCGCATGCATGTATATCCAAGCTAATACTTTGCTTTGTGTCCTCTGATTCCTGGAATAGACTCCAGCATCCAGGCAACCCTGAGCTGGATAAAACCTACAGGAAAGAAATAGATCATGGTGACTGTCTGCTTTGGTCATTCAGGATTCTCTGTGTGACTCATTACAGAGGTCTGCAGTGACCTGAATTTTCCTAAAAATAAGTTAAAACATATCAAATTCACAAACTTCTCAGTCTGGGGGAGCAAAAGATGGAAGAAATCTTAATGACCCCGGGGGACTCCATCGTGCCCTGGGTCCTGGCAGGACGATGCAGTGTTTCCCCCCAATGGCTCCCATTGTTCCACCACCCTGGGCAGCCACACTGCGTGTACACAGGGCTCGTGGAAGCATAGCTCAGGGGCCTTTTGGGGGATTATACACTGGTTCTGATCTGCCTTCCCTCTTGACCCAAATGTGCATTTGAAGGAAAGCATCCTGCCACCAAACCCCTGACCTGGTGACATGCAAGGTATCACATTTAGCAGAGACGGTGAGCAGTAATAGAAAAACAAGCTATATGCAGACAAATGCACCAGATGCTACAGAACTGCCTCTACAATCAGCTAGACTGATTCTGCACCCATATACAGCATAAAACAGAAAAGGCTCCAAAAGTCAGTTAATGGTATTTATAAATTAATTATCATTATTTTTTCTTTTTTTAATCTGACTGACTGTTGCAAGACCATTCCTGGAAGTGACAGTGAAAAAGGCCATGTGATCTATTTGGGATTTATTTCCCCTATTCCTGGAATGGATGGAGACCTGGGGGGGGGGTATTTCCCTAAGCAGGATTTCCTAAAATAACTTAAGCCAAATTTAAGGATTCTCTAATAGGAATGTCAGTTACCTGTCTTCCTATTGGACAGCATACACATTTGGCTTTAACTATCTAGCTACTTGGGGAATAACACCTTGTGGAACACGCTGCTGGACCTACAAAAGAGAAATGTAAACAAATCTGAAATCCAAAAGGTGGGAGAAAATTACCCATGCGACTCAAGCACAAAGGATCCCAAACACTCCAGCTGCTGCTAAGGGTCTTGGATTGGCATCAACACTTTGGTAACTGGACAGTACAAGGCATGACATACCAGGGATAACCTACACACTGAATGATGGAAAGATGAACTAAATTATAATTGCAGTCAGTCTCTCACAGTAATGAGACTCTTTTCTCATTACTGTTTTTATATTATCTTTCCCGAACCTGACTGTGAGTGTTACTGCCTAAAATAGGGGAAAATTGGCAGTTATATTGACGATGCACTGTTGAAATTGCAAATAAGTTTCTCCAAGTTCTACTGGTGCCCAAGAGCTGCTGAATCCTGTTTCCACAACAACGCTGTTCTCAGGGCGAATCAGGTCGAGGACTCCCACGGTGAGGTAGGGCTATGCTTCTCTGTACGTGACATGGAGGGAAATGCTTCAGGGAAGATGAGCACATCTGCTGACGGAAGCCTATGGCTGTAATTAGCCTCTCTTCAGCTGAAGTGTTGATGCTGGGCCCATGCAGCTCCCTGACCCATTTACTATGCAGCTTAAGGCTGGATCAAAGACGACAACGCTTCAATAAAGTACACTTTCACAGGAAGACTTCATATCTTAATGAGAATGGTTTTGTAGAAGTAAAGACCTGGGACCATGATACTGAAATGATACCACACTCCGCCTTACTCCTGCGTGGGGGGGTTGTTGCTTACCTTGGCCTGAGCTTTTACAGGGGGTTTGTGTTCAGCTGGCTCGTAGGCGTTTGTTATGAGAGGATCACAGGAGCCCATTTCGTGTTTTCTGAGCCAAACCTAGGAACACTGGGGAGGATAAACAGGCTCAGCCCTCCCTCTGAGGTGCGGATTTCGAAGACAGTTAGCTGGTTTTAGGCGATAATCCGACCCCGTTCATGGTGCACCGACATGGTCCTGCGAGCCCCAAGCTACAGCAGCGGGAACGCCAAGGGAACTGCAGCTGCCTGACAGCCTTCTCTGAATGTTAGCTGCCCTCCGCGAGCCACAGCAGGGCCAATTAGATGCTCCCCCTGCCTGCAGAGAAATGTTGCCCCTTCTCATTACGGAGCTGGCCCATGACTCGCGGCACCATGTCCCAGCTTCCCATGTCAACGCCGCCCGTGCCGGTGTCCCAGAGAGCCGTCCCCAGAGGCTCAGGCACGCGCACCGTCATATTAAAATCAATACGGCAAATCGAGCAATGGCTCCCTCACCCTTCACCGGGCAGGACTCACATCGCCGGCTTGCGCCTTCACCCATGCTCTAGTCATGCACACAATTACTAACAGGACCCTCAAGTGAGTCTGTATGCTGTGATCATCTACGTGATTATGATACCGCCAAAGCGTAGAGGGCATCTGTTTTCACTATGCCATCCAGCAGGAAGTTAATCACTGTTGTTCTGGTAACATAGAAATTTATGGGGGATAAATATTAATAAAACACTTAGGACAATTCTTTGAATACTGTGTATAGAACATTCAAATTAATAAGTGTTACTGAGGCCATGATTGGAGCCAAAAGTGCACTTGCTACAGTACAGAGCCTCTCTAGGTGACATCTTGAAAGCTTCTAGATGTTTCTACCCCTTTGCTGTTGTGAATATAACATTTTAGGTGGTGGGGGCACCACAAGAAACACCAAGATGATGCAGTTCTCCACCCTTGCATGATAGTTTGCTTGCCCATGAGCTGTTGTCATGACGCCCCGCGAGCTTCATCTGCCCCTACTCATCTAGTGTTACTTCTCAAGATGGGGAGACTGACCAGGTCATGGCTGGCAAGACTGGGCATGCTTGTTCCACCTGAGGGTGACATCAGCCAATAATAACCTTGAAACTGTTATGAGAACAGCAGCCTTAGAGACTGACTGTGCTGATCTGAGGTCAGTGAGCTATCAGAGGTCCCAGTTGTTCTGGAGGCCCACAGACGGCCAACAAAGGGTCTTCAAAACAAAAAATAATTTTTAGTTTTCACTTATTATTGGTGTATACACTGCAATTGACAGAAATGTCAAAGAGAGATATAAAGATTACTGACCAAAACAAGATTTCTATAGTATATATTATTTATAAGAATGCAGGAAATGTTGGTATTGCTTTTCTATTAAGGCTGTCATTTATAATGCACTATGAATACCTTCATGAAGCATTATAATGGTCAAAATACAGTAAGAATTAAGGATTTTTACATTACATTATAGAATAGAACTTAATAAAGCATTCATAATTCGTAATAAACATGGCTATAATGTCATGGACTGCTCCGAGGAAGTCCCTATGACATCACGCAAAGCTTCCCTGTAACACCCCTGGGGTTTCCTGAGTAGGAAGTCGAGCAGCAGCCTGAGAGCTACCTCCCTGCCTGCCTACACCTCCCTCTGAATAGCTGATAGCCATCGGGGTTAATGAAAGATCCTATGATCTTCAGCAACTTTTGTAAGTTCGAGCATTACTGTCCTGTTATTCCCGTTATCTGTCTGCACCTGTACCTACCTGTTGCCCTAGCCTCTGTTCTGCTTTTCCCAACTACAAAAATAGCCTAGCCCTCTGAGAACCAACGGAGATCGCCTGAACACCCGCCTGCCCCCAGATCCTGAGCTCTGCCCTGTCCCCTGGATTCCGACGAAGATTGCCCGACCGCTGCCCGTACCTCACTCAGATTTTGGATCTACGCTTTTGTTTTTTTTGTCTTCTGAATTCAAAAATATTGAAATCCTTTCAACGGCCTGACCTGCAAAAGTGTCCTCCTTATTTCTGCAGCCTTCATCCGTGACATATAATATGTAATGCCATATTATAAATGTTTATAGCCAGGGTTATAATGCTTTATGAATGCATTAAAATGCGTTCATAAATTCTTATATTGGTGGCCTAATGGTTGGGGAAGTACACCTGTAATCAAAGGATTGCTGGTTCGAATTTCCGACCAACAAAGTACCACTGAGGTACCTTGAGCAAGGTATCACACTCAATCTGCTCTCAGGGTGCTGAATTTGCTCCCTGCTATGCCACAATGTCACATATGGGTTAGACACATTTCATTGTTGTGCACTGTCTGCTATAGTGTGTCAACAATGACAACTAATCACTTCCACTTCACTTCACATGGCATTCATAGAAAGTGTATCCAGAATACCCCTCGATTCAGCTTTCTCAGATTGCAGCAGTAAGCCTGGTCCTTAACAGCTGGATTTGAAAATTAGTGAAACAGAAGTAGGATTATTTAGGATTATGAATACTAGCCCAGTAACACCTTTGTGGTCAGTCTGTTGTGTATCTGAAATGTGTGTCTCTGAAGTGATATTTCTCTATATTTAACAATGAGCACTGCAGACATTTTTGCAGTTAAATCTGGGCTGGAGGGAGTAAAATCCACTGCAGGCCATGAGACGTATTTCACAGCTCGACCACACGGGCCACTCTCTCACTCTGGCAAATTGATTTCTGTCCATACACCCACATCTGAAGTGACATGTAAGACGTGTAATAACAAACGGACCTCAGGGAACAGGGGCAGGTACGCTCTCGTGTCCTGGCTCACGGCTGCCTACCATGACTTATGTCTCAGATACAGAAAAGATGTGAGGTGGTGGCTTTGAGAGTTGTCTGAAGCGTTCCACCTGGAAAAGGTGAGCATCAGCAATCACAAGAGCTTTACATGCTCATTTCAGAGGGATGTTGCTGCTGACTTAATGGGCATTGGTGAGGTAGAAGAACAGACCCTTCTAAGCCCCTGTTAACCATCGATAACTGTTTAAAGTCAGTTTGTTCTATTGGTGAGGCAGAGCATCAGCTGTTTCCGGGGGGCTCTTTTAGCTTAAAGAGAAAATCGTGCCTTCGCATCATGTCCAGATAACCTACCAATTTACACCATGATGGAGTCCAAGAAAAATCTCACCATCCCTTCCTCAAGAAATCTCTGTGTCACATGGACGTGTGCGCCATGATTGAAAACACTCTGACAGCAGAAAGCAGGAAGGACTTCACTATACTGGCATTAGCACGTGGAAAGGAGAGAGCTTCTGTCCATAAGGCAGTGCTTCAATGTAAGCCACACAAACTGAGATAATATCACCCACCTTCTGTACCAGAGTGATTACCAAGGAACACACAGACTAACAATGTCCCCAGTTAGGTAACACTTATTTAGTCTTCACCAGTATTTTGCGGGCAGTTTAGTTTGCTGCTGGAATTGGGATTAAATTTAAAAATCAAATTTTTTTTGAAGCAGGAAGGACTGCACAGCCTATGTTTTGCTGGATCCCAATAACATGCGCCATTGACCTGTGACAGTGCAAAATATCCCACAATATATTTTGCGAAATAGCCACAGCACTCACTGGTTGATGTGCCAAATCCGTCACGGGGGCAGTCAAGGGCAGAGCTGGCCCCCATGGCCCATTTGTCCTCCAGTACAGAGTCCCAGGGGTGGCGGAAAGAGTTTGGGATCAAACTCAGAGCTTTTGTGCTCATATCATGGCAGCTGGCACAGGACAAAGGTCTGGGAAGAGCTAGGGAGGCTCATTCTGAAATCGATAAATACGAGATGCAATAATAGCTGAGGACCTAATGCTGCCCCCTGTAGGTCACATAAATGACTGTGTCTTATGTGCAAGCTGTGATGAGATCCGGGCCACAGGACTGGATGGCAGTTTACAACAATATTAATGTAAAAAGCAAGTACTGTATACTCATGGCTCTTGTATGACATTCACCACCGCTGTATTCATTAGCACTAATTTATTTTGGGAATTATTTGTACAAAATTCCAGTGCGTATCTTAACCAAAAGGCCTGGCAGTTTCTGCTTTAAAACACTATAAGCCCTTTATACAATAAAGCATCTAAAAAATATTCCTACACCGTGGTTATTTGAAATGTAGTGGATTACGCATTCTGATTCGTATTCTTTTGCGGTCGCGGTATAAGGGAAGTGCTTTTACTGCTAATTCAGGCTGCCACTCTTCTATAGGTCATTACTTACATTCTGCAGGTCGTACTAAACACACACTATAATGAATATCTCCACAGTTAAGGTAGAAAGATGGAACTGGCATATATGTTAAAAATGTTTATCAATGCTGTCTGTTTTTAGCTAAAGTAATAAAACACACTATACCTCGATTTTTAAAAATGCCCAAATAATATAATAAAGAATAATAAAGGGTCCAATAAAATCAGTGAGCGACAGGGGAGGGAGCCAGGCTGTCCCTGGCAGGAGGTAGAGACACAATGAGCACCGTGTTCATTCAGTCCACCTGTTCCTTGTTGTTTGTTCTATAAATGGCTGGCTCCTTTCTCTCTCTCCCCAGTAAACCTGCCCACATCTGGAGCACCTGTCCCACTCCCCATTCCCCCTGCCAGAATTAGAGTTTTGTTTGTCTTTCTTTCACTGAAATGTATTTTCTTTTTTTGTCACATTTCACTACTGTTCATGTTAACCCGATTCTTGCCCTTGTCCCCATAACCCCCCCACAAAAAAGGACACGTCCCTGATAAAAAAATACCTGTCCCCTGTCATCCCTGTGTCAGGAGGTTCTCTTCGCCAGGCGAGATTTAGCTCAAGGGCAGCATTCAGGGTTGAAATCCACGTGCCACAGGCAATTGAGGTCTACGGCACTCCAGGGCCATTTTCCTGATTTATTTCTCCTTTATTAAGGTGAAATAAATAGCAGGTGTGGCATGCCTGGCTTTTGTTTTTCAAGACTGTAAATAAAGACACTTCACCCCTTTTTTCTGGGTCATCTTCATCGCACTTTTTTTCCTTTGGTGGCCAATACCTGACTTGTTCAAGGAAGCTGTTGTACACAAGGAAAGGCATCTAACAACTCAATCTGCATGAAACATTTGATCGTGTCTGACTTAATGTGTAAGCTGTTGGCTTCTAAAGTAAGGTTAATTTGGTAATATCAAAAGGGGACTTGTAATCAGTGGAAAACCTCAGTGTGAAATGCTAGTCAAATATCGATCAAACAGTTTGAAGTTTTCATACATCATGGACATGCTCGCATGAACGGTGGTACTTTCCTCGCGTTTGATCCCTGAGGGTCCTTTCCAATATCCCAGCTGTCAATGATTGCCAATTAAACACTGAGATGGCGACAAACTCCCATCTCAACAAATTTGAGATTAGGTCATTGAGATTTTTGGTTGTTGAAAAGATGTCTGAGTCAATGCAACAGACCTTACAGATAGATGCATGATAGTAACAATGATACCATTATCATTATCGTGTGGATGTATGTGACCCTATGTATACAACACAAAGCACATTTCCATTGAGATACTCCCTGCTTACTGCAATGTGATCTTATTTTTATGGGTGTATTAGAGCTGTATGAGGTCTTGTTAGGGTCAGCACCTGTTTGTCCCAGTCTGTCCCATCTTCCCTCATTGTCCAAGTCTTCCCTTCCCTTTCTGTCCCAAATGGCCCCATGGCTCAACAAGCTGAGCATATGACTACCGGTTAACTCCTCTTTTGTGTGTTTGAAACCCACCTCTTCTGTATTTTGTTTCATTGGTTTCATCAGTTTTTCTAGTTCTTGTGGTTTGTTTTCTGTTTTGATTTCTTGCACTGTGCCTTGTTTGCATTTTACTTGTCTTTCTTATTCCCCCAGTGTTAGATTCTGTTTTCCTTGTTTCTTCGTCAGATCCTAGTTTCCTTGTTTAGTTTCTGAGTTTCTTGAGTTAATTATTAGTTTCACCTGTTTCACCCTTGTTTTTGTACCTACCCTAGTGTGTTTGCCTGATTGCTCGTTGCCCACCTGGATTGTTTAATTGTCTTC
Source organism: Brevimyrus niger (assembly GCA_015164015.2). Lineage (NCBI taxonomy): Eukaryota > Metazoa > Chordata > Actinopteri > Osteoglossiformes > Mormyridae > Brevimyrus > Brevimyrus niger. The sequence goes on along the minus strand of JAABNY020000008.1, from coordinate 8,239,411 downwards.
TCACTCCTGCTGTGTCATTATCTATTTTTGTTTCTGTATAAGTTCCTGTCTTTGGTTAGTTCCTGAGTGGGTCATTGATGTAGTTGCTGATGTTCATTGCTGTATGTTAGCGATGTTGGTCCACCTAGTATTTCTTGTGTTGCTCATAAGAAGTATTTCACTTCTTAGTGCTTATCCTACATTTTGTTTTTTGTTGCCTGCCTGCCTGCCGACCCAATCTTTTGTTATTACTGTTTTACTTTTGACTCTGCACATTCCATTTTTTTGTGTTCTTAGAGTGTTCAGTTTTGTTTAATAAGCCCCCGTGTTCCTGTGAGCCGTCAGTGGGTCATCCACATTCTGTTCCTGCCCACTTTGTGCTTCGCCGCTCGAGTCTGGGACGGGTCTGAAACTGACGACTCTCTCAGGCTAAATTTTGAACCAAGCAGACAGACTAAACAGCCAAATTTTCAGCTTTCTGGTGCTGCTTGGGCCAGTGAAGCGATACTTGCACCATTAAAATGAGATCTGTGGCCTAGTGTAGGGTGCTGACTGGGAAGAAGGATGTCAAAAAATGACTGTATACCCTTTGTCTTACAATAAAAACAAGCCTACAAATGAATCAAAATTCTGTCACCATCTTTAATGCAATAATTGCAGTTTGGAGATCGGCAAAGGACACAGATTTGGGGATCTGTCATGAAGGGTGAATGGGTGTGTTTTTTTTTTGTGACGTGGTGCAGCCTTTACCCATGCAGCAGTCTGCAAAACTATATGGAGCAAGAAAACCAAGGCGTTATCAAAGCTGTCAGCAGAGTGGATTCAGCTGGCAGGGTGGGAATGTTACTAGGCTGCAAAGCAAAATGGCTTATTAATAAATAAGAATAAATATGCCTGAGGCATCATGGCACTGTCAGCAATGCCTGTAGAGTACAGAGGGTTCGTAATGGAACATATTTCATGCACATCGGCTTCAAGCATCGAATAATAAAAAATAGTAATAATGGAGTCAATGAAATTATTCTGGCTGCCCCCACCTCCAGCCCTTCCGATTCTAACCATTAGCTAAAAACTCATTCATAATATGATTTCTTGGAGGGAGCAGAGGAAGACTTTCCTACCCTTGGAGCATGAGCTTCTTTTCCTTCATTAAAAGAGCAAAAACAGACGTTTATATTTTGAACACCATTGTAGTTGTGCCATGCAATAGTTAAGTATAGTGAAAATCCAGTAATTTTTCTAATATGTAGATAGAAAAATATAATTTTTAGGAGATCATAAGTCAGCTTGTGTGGTGGTGTTTTTTTGTGGTGGCCTCTGGGTTTAGGTTCAGTATAAAAAATGGATC
>JAABNY020000008.1:8210812-8231498 GCA_015164015.2 Brevimyrus niger | reverse complement strand
TAAAAAAAACAAAAAGACCAAAAAAACCAACCAAAGGGAGGGCCGGCCCCCCCCCCCCCACCGCATACCGGGTGGGTTGGGGTTGTGGGTGGGAAGGGGGGGGGGGGGGGGGGGGGGGGGAGCAGTGGATATCAGGGCCTCCTGGTCTCTCCTACGCACCTGGTGCCCTTCCGACTATATGTGCCACCATGCTACTCTAGAGCAGAGTCAGCTGTGAGACCTTTTCCATGGACTGGCCTTTCCAGCTGCCAAACCAGATTGATTTCCAGTCAGGCCAAATCCAGCCAGGTAATCCTGGGTCTCTGGTGCATCTCTCTGGGAAGCATAATGGTGTTTGTTCAGGGGCTTTACCAGTTTCCCTTTGGAGTTACAGAATGACAAGGAGGGAGAGAATCCTCTTGCTTTTGATCTGCACATTTGCTTGTTGTGAACCTGCTTCTCACAGTCTCTCGTCTGCCACACTTTCAGCATTGTTTGCTGATATCCAATATCCTGGCTGTTTTCCATGTTTGTCCAACAAAGTCAGTCCAGTGGATTCAACCATGAGGGATGTCAGCTCTTGTAATCTACTCCAGTTTATTCTGACACATAGTGAAACAGTCTAAGTGATCAGTGCTCTCTTTGGTCATTCACAGCCTTGCAGCCTCCGTCACATTTCTAAGCATGCAAGACCAGCTTGGCACCCTGGCTTCTCACACACCAACCCCGCTCGTTTTGTAACTGCATAACCTGATCAGCTACAATTCACACATTTATGCAAACCTAATTTGCCTTATATTTAATGATCATTTGCTAACAAACAAAAAAATATGGGAAATCATATGACATACATAAATTTACCCCACGCTCTAAACATTTGTCATCCTGTACAGATTCTGTATTTCTAAATTTTTTGAAAATGTATTTTTGCTGTATGAGGCAATTCTTTTAGCGCTAATGTTGTTCAGTGCATAATTTGTGCCCTTTGGCCTATTAGAAATTGACTCCTCATAGGGCCTGCGGGGTCACTGACCTCTGACCTAGAGGTCAGCTACACTAAACCACCTTCAATTGTCTAAAACCCCTGAGCTTGTAAATAAACCTGTATACCGTGATCCAACATAGCTAGCTAGCGAGCTGAAATTTGAAATGAACAAAAGAAACAGAAAATGTATCTCCATGATTTTCTTCCATGCATGGTAAAGAGAGAAGATACAGGTATAATCAGAAATGCTTTTCGATAATTTATTTAACAGTATTACCCGATACCTGTCTAAGGTTTCTTTCGGAATTAACAAGATGTCCTGAGTCTTTGCAAGTGAAGGTTATTTTGGGATCTGTGACTGGGAGGGAAATAATGAAGATATTTGCTACAGCAGGAACTTCAAGGTTTTTGGGGCACCATACGTTTGGTGAACAAGGTCACTGGTGCTGTCTTTGTAGCGATGATGGGAGGGGTGATGATCTGTCCTTCCCAATGCACCACAAACCCCCGAACCCCCTCGCCTCGCCAATGTCTGCGTCTCCCAGCAGATAATTATCCGTGATTGTCAGAAAGCTTCTACAGGAAAACCCATCCAGCGGGGTCCACTTTCTGGGAGGAGGAAAAAAAAAAAAGGAATCACTTCACCACATCACCACAGCTGAGGAGTTCTGAAAAGCCGCCCCTCATCAGTGAAAATTCAGAGCTATTGTGAAGAGGCAAGACCCTTCTTACAGTGAGAAAGTGTCAAAGCGTCACTGGTAATGATAAATGAGTGTGATGATAATTTAGACCTGGATGCAGCAAAACTGCATTCTTTCTGTATAGGAATGGATTTTAGTAAAGCTTTTAAACCATTTTTAATGTAATACTGAACAATGAATGACACAAGGACAAATGTATGAATGAACGTATTTGTCATTTCAGATAACTTTTACCAACTCCCATCCATCCATCAGTTTTTTTTAACCACTTTCTCTATTTAGGGTAGCGGGGGATCCAGAGCCCTTCCCAGAGGCTACAGGCGCATGGCAGGGAACAACCCAGGATGGGGTGCAAACCCATCACGAGGCACAGTCACACAAGGCACAGTAATACAGGGCATACTCACATAGGTCACCATCCTGGAATTATTAGCAGTGAGCAGTGAGACAGTTTCTATCATGTGATTATATTACATGTGGTCATGAAAGGAATGGCTACAATCGCTATTTGTGATTTATGAGTGTTATGCATCGCAAATTTAAATTTAGTTTAGTTTATAAATTAGAATAATTTTAGCTAAACACATAGTGTTGCATTATTTCATGTAACAAAAGATAACTGTGTTCATCCACAGCGTTTTGTAAGGTACAGCCTTTGACAGTCGAGCCGCAGAGAAAGTCTGTCGACCTGCTGTATTGACCATCTTATAATCTGATACAAACCTCTTTGTGTTGAACCAGGTCGTGGTGTTGGGGAAAGCGGAGCGTTTATACCCTTTTATATAAAGTGGGGGCTATGTGGGCGTCGGGCAGCTATTACCTAGGCAAAGCTATTGCATCATCGTCCCTTTTTGCTGACAGGCGGCCGCACACTTACAGATCACACGCGATACTCCTGACGGCTCCTGCGACCCGCTGTGGAGCTGGCCGCACCGGGCCAATCGAGGTGAACTACTGCCCAAGGGCACGGGAGCAGGCTCCCTGCTGAAATGTGAACGAATTACTGTCAGTTGCAGTGAAGTCCGGCTCTTTTCCTGTCAAACGGCAGGGGCCTGTCTGCCTGGGAACGCGATACCCTGGGATGGATCTGAGGCCCCTGATTCATACTGAGTAGAGGGAGGCAAGGCACAGAGCAAGTAGCTGGACCTAACGGCTGCTGACGCATACAGACTGCTCTGCGTGTGTGTGTGTATATATGTATAGATATACACACACACACACATATTTATACAGTATATACACATACATACATATACATATATATTTTGTATGCACACAAGCACATATATATTTATATACACACATATATGTGTGTGTGTATGTATATATATATAAACACATAAACATATGTATACATATATACACACACATGGTGGGCCAGTCATTAGCATTATTAGTATTATTTTGCTTTTGACACACATACCTCTAGGACCAGGGTTTGAGTCTCTGGCTCCATGTGTGTGAAGTTTTCTTGTTCTCTCAATCTTGTCATGTGTGTGCCTCCCACCCCCAGTCCAAAAACATTCTGAGGCTAACTGGGGTTAGCAAACTGCCCTTATGTGTGAGTGAATGGTGTGTGAATGTGCTCTGTGATGGGCCGCTGCCCCATCCTGGGTTGTTTCCTGCCATGCACCAGTAGCCTCGGCAATATGTTCTGGACCACCTCTGACCCTGAATATGACAAGCAGTTTCAGAAAAAAATAGTGATATATATACGCATACAAATATTTGATAAAGGTTTTTGTTGGCTTGTTTGTCCTATTCAGGGTCACACATGTTCACCACCCTGCCTCCATCCATCTACTGCCCTGGACGGGGTTTTTAGGCACCAGAGTCTTCATTCAAAAATGATTCAATCAGTTTCTCACATTATTCTTACAAAACATGAAAGAACTAGAACACTTATTTTTTAATGAAAGCATCTAGCCAACAATGATAAAGTATCAAAGAATCAGTGAGACCCATCTCTTTTACTTGCCTTGGTATTTCATACTTTCAAGGTTTCATAGTTTCAGTTCCATTTTAATGCCCCTCATTTGGTTCTGTTTTTCATTCTGGCTGTCAGAACACACAGGGCAGTGCAGCTTGCAGCGTATGGGGCTGTGTAGTCCATGCTGACCCCTGTCCACTGCAGAAAGTGCCAATAATGGCCAAGCGAGCAACAGAACTGGACCATTAAGCAACAGAAGAAGGTGACCTGGTCTGATGAATCACATTTGTGATATATGTGGAAAGTGGGGATGCATGTGTGTCATTTATCTGGAGAAGAGATGGCACCAGGATGCACTATGGGAAGAAGGAAAGCTGGTAGAGGCCCTGGGCAATGTTCCCTTCGTGGCAACAGTATTCTCTGATGGCACTAGCCTCTTTCAGTAGGATAATGTGACCTTCCACACTGCAAAAATCGCTCAGGAAAGACTTGATGAGCATGAAAAGATTTCAAAGTGTTGACTTGACCTCCAAATTCCCCAGATCTCAATCTCATTGAGCATCTGTAGGATGTACTGAATAAACAAGTCCCATCCATGGAGCCCCTATGGGTCAGATGGATCAGAGCTGTTTTGGCAGCACAAGGGGGTCCTGCACGATATCAGCAGGCAGTTTTAATGTTATGGCTGACCAGTATATGCTCTTTAGCAATGGAGTTAACCGTCATGCTTTATGTACATGCTTTGCTGCCCTCTTAATGTAATGGACTCCTTTTACATTACAATCAACTCATGGCGATAGAGAATTTAGGGCTGAACTTGGAAGTGTCGTAATAATGCTGCATCAAACATTTTAGCTTCCTTGTTAGGCTCTAGGGCAAAGATGGCAGCTGTACATGAATAAATATTTTGTAAAAGAGTCCACACTGTTGCAAAATGGCCCAAGATGTACCAGCCCAGCCATACTGCCCAGTTTTCTGCATAATGTTCCCTGTGCTTGTGAGGCAGGACACCACAGGAAGCAGGGAACCACCAGGGCTTGGAGCCACTGGCTGTATGGAAGGTTCTGGAATGAGGTGTGCAGAAAAAAGACACTAATGTGATCAGTTTGGGCCATGGATCTAAAAAACAGAAAGCCAAAGAGATCAAAAAATCTAAAATATGAACTTAGACGTAAAACAGGCTAGATGTACAAGACAGGACACTCCAGGAAGCATATAATTATACAGGTCTAAACAGGACTCACAACCCTCTATATCGAGCCTGGAACTTTGTACAATGGTACCTTGGTCCCGAACTTAATCCATTCCAGACTCCGGATCGAATTCTAAAAAATTAGAGTTGTGATCTATTTTTTTCCATAAGAAATAATGGAAAACCTATTAATTGGTTCCTGCCCTCCCCCCAAAATTACACCTAAATATGTTTTTTTAGCATTTAAACACAAAATGACCAGGATAAACCAAGAAGAGCATTTGTTTTCCTAATGGCTTCCAAAACCATAAACATCTTATCCCAACATTACCCCTGTCCTGCCCGATCATCCGCTCCTTCTGTGTGCCACGCCCCCTCATTAACCTCGTGTAAGATCCTCATGTGATCAGCTGTTTCTGGTTGTTGTCATTAGTCTTCTGTATTAAGTCCGTGTTTCAGTTTATTTCCCCAGTCCGGTCATTGGGTGCGTTCGACTTGCTTACAGTGCTGGCTTAAAGCAACGCATTCTGATCCTGACGCAATGCATTACTGTTAGATGCATTGTGACCTCTCATCTGGCTGCAGCTTTGCCCTTATTGGCTGAAGAGTTTAGTTACACACATGACGTCTGTATCCCAGGCAGTTTCGATGTTTATTCTGCTATTTCTCCCTAATATCATGTAAAGCAGTGAGAACTGGTTTTCAGTTAGTTTACCTGGTAAATCAAAGTTTAAATAAATGACACAAATGCTCTAATAGTACACATAAGTTAGTGGTTTATTTATTGTGAGTTACTGCACTGTTGCGCTGCTTTATTTGGTTAATTGTCCAGTCTGTGAAGAAGGCATTCAAGAAAGAATTGCATTGCAGTATGACTCATTTCCTGGCGCGTACAGTTTTTATTAGGTCAGCGTTCATGGTTTGACTTCTGATATTCAGATCGAGTTCTAGGTCAAACTGGTTTGTTCGACTTTCAAAAAATTCAAGTTCTATTGAGTTCAAGAACCGAGGTACCACTGTATATTGATTAGGTCCCAGGTGTGTCCTGTGAATAGAAAACACCATTTTTGCTAAAGCAGGTATCCATATTTTGTTTTTAATATTCTGAACCAAAGCCAAGTCTTATAAGCATAGTATAGAATGCTTTTGGTAATCTGCTGCTTTTGTATTCCCTGTCATCTCTTAAAAGTTTCCACATTAAATAAACCTTTCAATACAAAGCAGAAAGCTGGTTTTTACAACATTTTAGATTGTCTATAAAACTGTGCACTTCCTCAGAACTTCAGAATAAAAAAAAATTTTAAAATAGCATCATGTTTTTTTCCCAATAAAAGTCAGCGCAGTAAATTTAACTGTCAACTTCACAAAATTTTTACCCAATTTTTATTTGCTTGTAACTGTGCGAGAGCAACTCAGTTCAATTTAATTAGGCAATGAGGTAACTCAGGCTAAAGGTTTTTGTTTGCTTGCTTGCTTGCATGTTTATTTATTATGGAAGTGCAATTAATGGTCTTTTAGCTGAAGCGGAGATGGAGCTTCCTTTAGGTGGCATGGCTGGGCTTCTTGTTATTTATGTGCGCACATAGTGCGAGCTGACTGTCAGTGGGATATATGTGGATATTCCATTGTGCTAATGCAGGACAGGAGCCCGACGGTGTAACAGAGGCTAATTCCATTAGAGCCTGTGAAAATAGGGAAGAGCTGCATATTGACAACATTCCGGACAAATGAATTACCTTGACCACGAAACCGGCACCCCATCCTTGGCAATATTTTACTAAACTCCCAGTACCCTTCACCTCATTAAAACACCAGTCTCTTACTGCAGCTATGTTTGCAAACTAACCTTTGAACCCCTTCAGTTGCAGAGATATTCCTGAGAAGTCGAAGATCGTTTCCAATATTATGGCATTATTATTAATTGTCTGGAGAGAATGCTGCTTTGGCTTTTTACCGAAGTAAGTTACTAAAACGGTGTTTTCATTTTCACGGTCTTGCTATTCTCATTTCTGTCTTGGCGTGTCAGTCACATCAGCGAAACAGCTCAATTAGATTCTTGTACAATAACGGACCTAAAGCACAGGGCCCAATGTGCAAAAGCCATGCAAATACCTTTGTGGGGGAGGGAGCGGCGTGCTGGACAATGGGCAGGCCATGTGAACAGCCGTGATCAGTGGGTCATCCACTGCGCATCTCATTACCGTATACCTTGTAAAAGACGTAATACTGGAGCAAAATCCAGACCGCTCCAAAAGAGGTAAAACTAGCCAGTTCTCAGATGACGAGGTGTGGCATGCCTTTCATAAGGAGCCAATAACATCAACTCAGAACTGCCTTGTTTGGGATTCTCTGTTCAGCTGTGCAGCTCACTCAGTCCAAATCTCTACATAGGGTTCTGAGGGTACAGATGTGTGGTATGAGCTGGTACTCTGGATGTGCTGCCAGATTCAGATTCATAATCATGTTTGCCATGGAACTCAGTATAAATGAAGGCAGGTAAAATGGAATGAGTGATGATTGCACTCTAGGATGAAAAAACACCTCATAGTTCTTGACAGGGCATGAATACTTAGTAATAAGTCAGCTACTACTTAGGTACAAATCAGGAAGAAAACCTGGACAAATATAGTCCAGACAAATACCTTTGTGGGGGAGGGAGCGGGGTCCGGACAAATATATACTTGAGATAAAAGATGTAGTATTTCAGTTCTGTTAAGTAATTATTTGTTCCTTTGTGAAATTGTACCTTCAGTAGTTTACAAAGGTTTGCAGAATTAACAGATATAATATATAGTAACTGCTTAAGATGAAAGATGCATCATGATTCATTAATGATAAACAAATATGAGATCAATACTCAGACTGGTGTTATTCATGACTCGTTCCTTCAATAATTCACAAAAGTTTACAGAATTAACACAACACAATAGTAACAAATATAGTAAATGCTTGAGATTATTTAATTAACATGAGATCAGTTTGTAACTTAAAGACTTAGTTTGTGGTTAATTAATATATAAGTAATAGCATAATATTATATTATTTGCCCCGTCAAGGAAGTGTTACTGGAAATTTAAAATAAGAGATGTTTCTGTGATATCATGCTTTTCTTTTGTTCACAGTTTCCAGGATACTGATCTGTGACTATCAGCAGTGTCGCCGTATTGACTTGATACTTCCAGAATGTACCTTATCTTTTTATGGGAAGAATTACCTCATGTAATTCTCCCAAATCCTGACATGAACTGAAATTCTGAAATGCTATACGCCGGGCTGTTCAACCAGCCAACCACAAATAAACAGAAAACAATGCTGTAATATGTTTTGAGCTGTAAAATAATCTATATCCTCATCACATGTTCTGAAGCATGGGGTTATCCCACAAGGGCACTTAAGACAGTGCAATGTTTTTCTCTGTGCTTACCACTGTTATTCAGCCGTCTAATTTAATTGATTCTCATTAGCTCTACAACGTCAGTCAAGATCGTCACCCCCGGAGCAATACACTAGGAGGATTCTCACCAACAATCTTCTGGGGGGGGGGCATTTCCTGGTTGCCTGGCATCACATCTATTGATTTCTAGGCGCAGTTATCATCTCTGTGAGCTGATCGCTGAGATGGACACCGCCCTGCCCTTCCCCTGAAGACCTCAGAGTAACTGCCAAGATGGAGCAGGAGTGAGCTTTAATTGCAAAGTCTGAAGAGCTTGATGGCCTGGAGGCTCCGAAATGGAAACCAGCTTGGACTGAAGGACACTAAATCTCAGAAGATTTGCAATTCAGACTGTATCTTCTTTTATATTATCCAAATCTTCCCAATAAAACTGCACTAGATCTCTGCATTATAAATAATTTCAAATCTCAGAAGATCCAATGTGCATTGAAGTAATTCAGGTCGTATCTCCTATTCTATAATAGAAATCTCACCCTTAAACTCAAATGGGATCTGTTTATTATAAATGATGGAGAATCTCAGAAGATGCACCATCCAGTGAAAGAATTCAGGCTATATTTTGTATTATGTTATTCATTACCCCCCCCCCCAATATACTTGTTGTGGATTTCTGTATTATAAATTATGGAGAATGTTGGTGCTGGTGTTTCATCTCTACATGGTGAATGAAACATCGCAGTGATTTGGATCTCTCTCTCTCTCTCTCTCTCTTTCTCTCTCTCACTCTCTTTCTCTCTCTCGGTTTTTCTGCCTCTCTCTGAGTGTGACGAGGCTGTAATGAACTGAGCGATATTGCGTTCAGCCTGTGCTGAACTGGTTTCCACAGTGCATTCTGTGCTCATTACTTCTGGCTCAAAAGCAGCCCAGCACCTTGTCTTTTGTTGAGCTGTTGGGACACCCCTGGGCTTCACATGTGTAGATCTGTGTTAATTATCTTACTGGGAAGTGGCAGGAGAGTGACCCAAATTGTTTGGCCAAGGACATATATATCAAAATGTCAGTAGGCCTGCCTCGCGTATCACACAAAGCCATCACATAAACCGTCACAGTGTAGATGATGTGGTTTTGTTTAGGGCTGAAGCCGACGCGGTGCGTGGCCTGTAAACGTGCGACTGCCCGCCCCCTCCAGGCGCCACCTCACCGCTGACAGCTCCTCACCACCTCCCAGTGATGCAGCCCGGCCTTCACGCTTCCCGCGGCCCCGGAAGGCGTTAATTCCGCTCGGGTCTTGCCCTCCACGGCGCGCTGTGTGTTGAGTGCCGACCCTGGTGACATGTCGGGTCGTTACGCTAATTGAACCGTGTTTTATGGCCTTAACCACTTTGCCCCCCCCCCCCCCGCCACTGTTACAATAGTCCTATCTGCAAGAGGGCAAGTTCGCAAAATCGGCATCGTCTCCCCAGCCTGGCACAGAGACTCCACATCACCACAGCATCATTTAACATCGGCTCAGAATAACAGCAAACAATTACATGTATAAAAGACCACACACTTGTATAATTTATGTTCACCTGTCCTATAGTCTTAGGCAGTGAATAAAAATTATGTTTAAATAATCTTCATGTTGGTGTAAAACTATGATTTTATGTCAGTTTAGCTATTCTAAAACCTCCGATAAACTCAACCCATTATGTACAGCAACCATGTAATATACGCATGTATTTTCTGAGTTGATCACCAGCATGTTTGGATGATCAACAGCTAATTGAGTAATTTAAATGATTTAATTCATTTGGCTGGTGGTCAGATTGAACAAACACATGGAACGGCTGGGGATCCCCTGAGGGAAGGTTAGGGAACTGAGGCACCGTTCTCCTAGTTATCAAAGAAGATAACAGTGACTTTTTGGAGAACAGAAGAAATTCTTGTCAGTTTTTATTGTTACTGTTAATTGGCATATGTTCTAATGTTAAATTGTGTTGAGCACATATACACTTATTACCCCGGAAAATAGGTTTAAGGATTTTCTTTGACTGCCTCAGAATATTTTATTCAGCAGGTGCATGTGTCCATGACTGGGCCAGTAGATTACGATTCTGCACAGGCGACTGGCAGACCTGCATAATGCCACAGGGCGCATGTCCTCCAGCATGGAAGATACAGCACCAGCGTAAGCGTAAACGCAGCCTGTAAACCTGGCCGGGCTCAGCTCAGAACACCCCCCGTCCACTGTGACCGCTGCTCGCATGTGTAAACGGAGCCGCCTGCACCTGGGTGTTTGCCCAGCGGCGCCACAGCAACGGCATCCACCATCTGATGATTATTATTGATTTGCTCACCGGCCATCTCTCCTGGGATGCCGGCCATGTGCTCCTCTGATGGGCAGCAGGGGGATGGCAAGACCCACCATCCAGAAAGCCGGCTCCTTCTGAAAACGAACTCAAGCCAGGCGATGCAGGTGGATCAGGGTAAATGATGATTGTTTTAGCAAAGAGAGAAGGGAGGTGGGGCAACGGGGAGTGGAAAAGGAAAAAATCCTTTGTGAACTGTGTTCCTCAGAGTCCCACTATGTACTTTACATCAGGGATCATCTACAAAGTCCAGAACACAAATATGCAGGACCTTTTAGATTAAAATGTCAGTGCTCATCAGCCATTGATTTTCTCCTGAATGGCAAGGCTGGGTCTGGCTGAGAAGAGGGGCTGAATTCACCTGCATGCTGCCCGGCCTCTGTGGACACATGGGGCACGAAGAAGCTGCGGAGCCTCTGCCAGGATGACTCCCCGAGAGACAAAGCACCTTATAGAGTGGCAACTGTAACATGAAAAAGAGATGATGGAGGAAATGAATATTTACTTATGGAGTACATCGTTCTGGGACCACTGGAGGAAATGTGACAGCGTCTGTTTTCTTTATTGCTTTCAAAATGCATGTATATAGACTGGCCTTTGAAACTCAAACATCCTTTGTCCTTTCGTTTAGCGGCCTTTTCTCCGAGGTTATTTGTCACAGGCAAAGGTCATTTGTCACAAAACCTCAAGTAACTTTCAAGAGCTGAAGTGTACAGTTTAAATAATCTGGCGTTTTTTTCATTTAAAGATTCTCATCTTTGGGCCCGCTCTGTCGGATGTGATCCGAAAGCAAATTTGGGGACTGAATTCCGGGAAAAGGCCAATGGTGGATTTAGATTGTGCTGTTTACACTTTGGGCTGGGCGGTGCTGAAATTGCTTCGCTGTCATGAATCATGCTGCTATTTTGTCTTATTTGTCTCACCCAAAAATGTATGGGGAGCGTACACCAACGAAGCAGAGAAATCCACAGGTTTGGTACAGATAGCATCTGCTCATTGATCCACCTACCAAACTGCAATCTGTAGACCCAAAAAATTGCAAAATTAGTATAGAGAGGGAGTCCTGACCTTCCGAACTCAAATGATGAATGTGTGAGAAAAAATTGGAAAGTCCCTGCAGCTGTCAGGTGGCTTGCAGATTCACCAGGTGCCCCCTGTACCCCCCCCAAACAAGAGTCTCCTGTTAACTCTATGTGCGGCTCAGTAGTGATAAAAAATTCAAAAGGGTTAACGCAAAGACAGGACCTTGGGGCAATTCAGCCCCAGAAGGTAAATCTCTGCCATGACGTTATTATGGCTTTTTTTCCACAGGTGGACCGCTTTAAAAAATGTACAAGCCTGTCCAAAAACATAAATATGTAATATGCTGCTGCTGCCATCAAGCTAGCATGTAGCTAAATTGTGGCTGCAAAATGTTTGCAAACTAAACAGGCAGAGGGCCATATTTATGGCAGTAGAAATTAAATTCTGATAAATAAATATACCCCAGAGGTGTATTTTGGGTTTTTAGCCCACAGGATGCAGACCGAGGTCATCTGCTGAAAAACATCCTGCAGTAGAGCTGTCTGCTGATGCCAAGCAGCAGCGGCTAATGCTAACGTTTTGGTTATTCAGCTTTAACTGATTGACACTTTTCTAAATGAATCAATTCCTCATAAATGGCATCCGTTATGCAAAATGTTTCACTGAACAACATAAGCTAGCAAGTTTAGGATTTGAAAATTAAAGAAACATACCTCGTATTGAAGGTTTTATTTAACAAAACTTAATGAAGACGTCAGTGTGACGATTGCTTTAGCGTCTAGTTTTCAGTTGTCAGCACACTCTGCACAAAGAGCACATCCACCACACTTTCAGCCTAATCACAGCTTCGACACATGCAAGGCCTATTAACATAATTCAAGGCAGGCTAAAGACTCCCTGAAGGAAAGCAGCCTTGATTTTCCAGGGTCCAGCATCACATCACATGCGAGGAGGCAGGGTGTTATTAAGTTAATGACTGGCATTTATTTGTATCTGCCCTGTGTTACACGGGCTGGTAGTGGGGCAGACATATATTAATCATCCATGTATTTTACACAGAAACCCACAGTGTTGCTTACCACATTGCAGGCAGAATTAAAAAGGCAGACTTATAAATGGTGGGGGGGGGGCACATATCTCCCCAGGGTTTACCCGAAGGCAGCATCTCTTATATTGCTGATATCTATTTCAGCTCTGAAGTGAAACATCGACCTTAAACATGACAGGGCAAATAATTTTGGGGAAATGTCTGGGATGCAAAGGTGTCCATGTCCTTGTCCCCCAGTCCCAGATCAGTGGGAATTACACATCTGTAGTGGAACAAAGAATGCATATTGCGACTAAGACCCCTACATGGGGAGAAGGAAGTCAGAGCTGTGCTTAGAAGCATCATGTAGCAGCAAAAGCTGGGGGTCTATCAGATGTCAGGAAAGGTGTCTGATAATGTTCTGTGCTGGAATTAATGCCAATTGCCAGGACAACGGCAAAGGCACAGAGGAGCCATTTATTACTCTGGTTTTGAAACTGCGAGGGGAGGTGGAAAAGTTCCAGCATATTATTGCGCGTGTCTGGCCCCGGAGTCTGTCTTCCCCTGTCCGCCATGCATTATTTACTAGCCGTTTTGTGCTGTCAGTGACTCATCAGACAACTGCAGTTGCCGATGTCACGCTGAAGGCTCTCTGCCTGCCCGCGGCTCCCATAATGAAAGCCACTGAGCCCTTTGCTGGGGGATGTTGTACATTTTTCGTCCGGCTCCAGGTCAGTCGTCTCTCTGTGGAAATCTTTGGATCTCATTAGCCACCATAAAAAAGCGTGTGACGGGGAGGGCAGTTGTGGTCGTGATCGATTTCTAATGTGGAGCCGTAGTCCAGGTACCCTGACTGGACGCTATCGCAAGAAGGGGCCCTGCCAGCCTCTCCCCATAGGGGGGGGCGTAGTGGGCAATATCAGCCATTCCTCTAAGGAGGGTGGGGGGAAAATGGGATGGGGGGAGGGGCTGCCTACAGACAGGTGTTTCTGCGGCACTGTTGCAGGACTGCTGGTTTGGGGAGGCAAGGAGCTGGAGGGAAGTGAGGATTTCATTAGAATGTAATAGAAATTCTTGCTTCCGGCCAAATATGGGGAGAGTGTGGACACTGTGGCCCATTTGGGTAACAGAGGAAGTAAAGAAGATGGGGAAATGGAGCAGATGAAAAAGCTATAGCAGAGTGTTTCGGGCCCCTTGAAGGCCAGGTCCTTGACCGGGGGTGAACTGGCAATCGAAATGAATGAAATAAAGGTCTTGAAAGGTATGTTTAACTACTTTGTCACATTGTGTCCTACAAAGTATTCTCATTTGGTTCCATTTATACACTTTCACATCACTCAGATTGAGTGAATAATATCCAGCTGAATACATGTTTGGTGCAAACTGTCTGGCAGCTTCAAAAAAAATTCAAGAGGAAATCCTAGTGGTGATTGAGAAGGATTGTTCAGAGAAGATTGGCTCTTAAGCCAAGCCCCATCTCCAGTTTGAAGCCTCTGATTCAAGTGACACAAATCCAAGAAGTGCAGTTAAATCAATTATCATTTTTTTAAATTAAACCCTCATTGTCAAGTGGGGCTAATTGGAAGATTGTGGGGTTCTTTCTTTGTCTGACAACACAAGTCTCTTAGGCTCAAATCACTATTTGCTGTGCCCTAACAACTCAACAACACAAATTTTTGCACCATTCTATCATTTAGTTTAGTATGTCATCTATGATTTGACAGTGAAATTGTTGAGATCTTACCTACAGCAATCACGTTTTTAAAATCTCCTGAGATCTTTTGAGACTCTTCTAAGACCTTGCAATTATCAACTAGATGTAACTCAATGTGAAGAATTTCTTAATTTTTAAAAAATGAACGAACTTCTATATGTGAGATCCAATATTTAGATGGGAATGTATTTGTCATCAAAGACTCTACAGCTAGTGGTCATTATGCCTTGCTGATCACTGAGTTTCAGTTATGCCAGGGAACCCTTTCCAAAGGTGGAATTTTTGTGGGCCATAACTTGAATGGAACTGGTGTCTTGTGGCATATATTGATGAATGTGACCCCCTCCCACCGTCTTTTGCCACCATTGTTGTCCATTGACCGGGAGAGCACACACAGACACACACAAACACACACACACATGTAGGGTAAACATATCCTTATGGGGACCACTCATTCATTTCAATGGGAAAAATGCTAATGCTAACTATGACAACCTTAACCCCTACCCTGCCCTAACCATAACCATAAAAAGACTTTTTGCATTTTTAGTTTTTTTATAGCAGTCACCGATTTTTATAAAATAGAGTTTTGCCTTATGGGGACCAAGAAACCGATCCCCATAAGGAAAAAAAAATTATATTTATCATGTTATGGGGACATTGTGTCCCCATAAGGATAGGTAAACTCGCTCACACACACAGACACACACACACACACACAGACAACACACACATGTTGGTGTACCTATCTAAATGGGGACCGTCCATTAATTTCTATGGGAAAAACCCTAATCCCAATCATGGCACCCTTAACCTCAACCCATCCCTCACCTCCAAAGATGTCCCCAAAAGTAGGGAGAGTTCAGGTTTTACTACACTTTGGGGACAATTTGGTCTATGCACCCCCCCCCCCC
Organism: Brevimyrus niger; assembly: GCA_015164015.2. NCBI lineage: Eukaryota > Metazoa > Chordata > Actinopteri > Osteoglossiformes > Mormyridae > Brevimyrus > Brevimyrus niger. The sequence goes on along the minus strand of JAABNY020000008.1, from coordinate 8,216,288 downwards.
CCCCCAAAGCTGTCCCCCAAAGGGGGGGGGGTGCGGGTTTTATCACAATTGGGGGCCATTTTTTTCTCGGCCCCCCCCCCCCCCCCCCCACACACACACACACACAGGTTTGTAAATATATCTGCAAAATTGGGTGGACCCTCCATTTCTACGGGTAAAACTCAAATCCCAACATGATAACCTTAACCCCTACCCACCCCTAACCTTAACCATAAGTAACCAAACAAAATATGCGACAAGGCATTTTTAGTTTTTTGATTGCATTCTCAGATCTTTGTGGGTACCTGAAAAATTGTCTCGACAAATCAAAATAACAGGTTTTTATTAAACTTTTAGGGACATATGGTCCTCACAATCTAATATCAACCTAATCTACTCACTCACTGATCCATTCACACACACACACACACACGTGACTTTTCACACACACATGTGAGTCACACATACACACACATGCGCAGTCACACACACATATACACAAATGTGCAATCACACACCCACACACAGACACACACACACATACAAGGATCATGACCCCCTCTTTATCTGGCCAGGGGCCACCATTCATGAATATCACCTCCTCAGGGGATTATAACCAAACCAGCTGGAAGAACAAAGGCAAGAAGCAGGAAGGAGACACATCATGCTGTGACATTAGACCTCTGCACCTCCCAGCTCTCAGCCCTGCTCTCCTCTGCATGCTGCTCCTTCTCCTCCGAGTTGCTAAATGGGAGATCATATCCTTAAAATGCAAGATCAAATCCTTAAATGCGAGATCCTTTTCTGATTATTCCTGGCGAAGGGCAACAGGCCTTTGTTTCCTTTTCATGTCGACCTTTTTGTCTGCAGACGTGAAGTAAAATTCTGTGGCGTGTAGCTTGATTTCAGCCATTTTGATTTCAGCATTATAGGTGCATGTTGCTTTTGCAAAGGGGCATATAGATGTTACAGCATGTGATCAGAATTAATAAGCAAGGAATGGGCCGATAGCTGAAACAAACGACCTGGCAAAATTTAATTCTTTTGTAGCTACACGTAAATGTACACGTTCTTTTTGTTAATTTATTTTGTGAAGGAATTATTTAATTATTCAAACTCTGTTTTTAAATTTGGTTTAATTTTAATCAGTTTCCGATTGTTTTACGGCCAGTGTCAGAGCTAATTGGCTAATTAGTAATTACACCTGCTCCCTAAAGGTTAAATACAGGTGTGAGTGAGGGAAAACGGCCGTGCCGGGTTTATCCAGAGTGGGCTGTCGGTTCCTCCACCGGTCACTAAATCCAGGGCCACTTAAGTTTTGTAACCTGCTGCAGCCCTGCAGTGTCTGAGCCAATGGTAGCCCCCCCCCCCCCGCCAGGGCCGCGTCTTTGAGCCGAACACGGCAGCGTTGTCAGTATCCCAGTGTGGCACGTCTACTGGCTCTACACAGCGGCGCGAGATGCCCCAGTACGTACTGAGGTTCCCGCTGGGACCCAAATCCCAGTCGGCATAGTTCTTTAGGCCAGTTAATAGAATTGTGGATTTTCTGCTGTGTGTGAAATCATAAGTAAATCTAACAAAGCAGCATACAGTAAGGCCATGAAAAGGGGATTTTAAGGGATAGCGGGTAAAGGGAGAAGATTATCCTGTAACATGCCTTTGGGGGATTAAGTTTAAATGGACCCGATATGAGTGGTTTTCTCCACAGGTTATATCCTCATTTGCTGAAGGTCCCTCACGTGGGAGCCTGCCTCGTCCTCCGCAGAGAAGGCTGCCTGCTTTCTGCTACAAACTTGCCGCGGACTCCCTCACTTATGGAGGAGCAGATCACCTTTTCCTCCAAAGGTGACCTGGTTTCAGGTAAGTTCCTGGGACCTTCAGGTAAGTTCTGGGGCACCCCACATATGAGAAGAATCAAAGAGAAGCAAATGGGTCTCCACACAACTTGATGTTCAGCCGCTGCCCCAGAGATCAGTCCCTGTCGTCAGCAGGACGAGTCTCATTCTTATCTAAAATTTTGAGCTCAGCTGCTGGTCTAGTCACTCAGGGTTTCTCTTAAAATGAACAGAGGTTAGTTATTGGATTTTATGTAGGGAACGAGTATGAGTTTCCATAGTATATTCTGAGGAGAAGGTCAAATCTACTGAGTTGGCTAGTATTTATTTTAGAAGCATTTAAAGGCCCCAGAATCCTTTGCGGCATCCCACTCTGATCCAGTCGGCCTCAAAGTGCAGCCCCCTCCGCGAGCAAGACGCACCCGGTCCCTCCTCACACCGCAGCTCCACCTCCCACCTTCTTTTAGGGTTTAGGCAACAGTTTTGTCGACCTTAGCACTGAATCCTTATCAGCTGTGCTCGCCCACTCACACCTGGTTGCATTTCAAGCAGGACACCCTCAAAGACGAGCAATATTTGGAAGGACCTCTTGCTGATCTCCCTGGCAGCTCGAATCGAAGGTGCTTACTTGAAGTGGACTCTGTGATTGTTGATTTCATTTACAACATGGAGGTATGAGTGTGAAATATAATTGCATACCTATTAATTCTACAGCAAGATGTCTCTGGACTTTAAGAATGTTGATTTGAGTCAACTGGTAATGAAAGATAAAGATTCTCTCTCTCACGCTCTCTCTCTCTCTCCTTAAAAGGTGGGCCATCCTTGAGGCCAGCAAGACTCGTGCTCACAGGTTGGCCGAAGGCTATGCATTTCAGAAGGAATCATTCTGATGCTTCTAACCTGCCTGTGCTCCTCGGATGCAGCTCCTGGATTTCTTGCCCAGCCTCACACCGAGAAAACACCTTAGTGTTACACTTCCCGCCAGCACCTACTTCGCCGAGCTTAATGAGTCAGACCCGTGTGCCGAGCCACGCCAATCACCACGGTTCAAAACTGGGTTTTCTGCACAGCCTGAGCAGCGGTAGGCTGCACTGTAAGAGGATCCAGCTACATGCCCCATGGCTACAGCCGTACTCATTGGACGGTGGACACAGGGGAGCCTTTTAAACACCCTTACCCAATCCCACCCCCACCACCATCAAGGTAAAGCAAATTACGGTGGGCTGCATGTGACAGCGAATGGCTAACAAAGGGCTGGGGGTTAGTCAACCGCTCCCATTGTCCTCCTGCAGTGAGTGGGGCCAGCGGCTAGAGGGCGCTGTTCTCCACGGTCGTAGTTTTTGCTTTTGGCTCACCTCCTGCACCACTCTTGCCCTGTCATGAGATGGTCCTCTTCTATACTCCAAACCATAGAGATAATACAGCAATGGGGAGAGATGATTCTGCCCTGAAAGCTCTTTGCTGCTTCTTTATCTGTAGGTGTCCATCTGGAATGTAATGGGGCGGGGGGGCAGTTGTGTGTAATTTCAGCCCATCAAGTGCTTCTTAATAATACAAGCAATACATTTTACTAAAATGAGTTTTCTTTCCACCTAAAAAAATCCAGAATGGATGCCAGACAAAAAAATACCAGCCACTCCAAAAACCATTTAGGAGTAGAACTGGTTGCCATCTATGAATTGCTGGTATCCAGGCTTTTAAAGAGAAGGTATTTCTTTATATCTGCACCCCCTCACCACCCATCGCCCGCCCCCGCCCCAGGCTGAAGGCACACTGGGGAGCTGGAGAGAAGAAAGGTTAAGGAAGGCTGAGTTAGCGGGACTCAGCCCAGCCCCGGTCAGAGATGGCAGCGTGTCCCCAGGGAGCAGAGTGGGTGGGAGGGACTGTGGTCAGCCAAGGCTAGAGGGAACAATAGGCCGGGCGCCAGCCGCAGTCCGCTGGGTGGAGCAACCGCCAACTGTCCTGCGCTGACCGATGCGGTGCATCACGCTGTCAATCTGGCTGACCGCTGAGCACAGAGCAGCAGCCTGGGGAGACTCCAGAAAAGATGAATATTTGCAGTGCATATGCAGTGCATATGCAGTGCACTGCGTGCACTTCTGTCCTCCTGGCATGGCAGACAAGGTTCTCTGCTATATATGGGCGGTGACGTTTTTTTGAAGATCATAATTTGATGATAATAATGATGTCAAAATATATTTTCAAGTGAACACTGTACATGTCTCAGTATAAAATCTATATAAAAAGGTTTATCAACAGGCTTGACTGGTTGAGATTTTTGTGACAGTTAAGATGGAAATGTAGATAATAGAAGATCAAATACAAGTATTGGTTTATCTCTAACAAATAAGATAAGAATTCTTCAGAATGAGGTGCTGTCTGTGACCCTCTCTGGATGTAAGTTTGACCACAGAGAAGATGATGAAGGAGGAATATTCATGCCTTTAGATTCTGTGTTGGTGACAACTTTTAGGAATCCCACGGACTACAAGGAAAAAGAAGTGTATTCTTGATCTAATCAATCTTGCACTTACCCTTCAAGCACAAATAACCAGTTTGAAATGTGTTATTTTGGCAATATTATGAGAGGATTCAGTGCATTTGAAAAGGCCGTAATGCTCGGAAAAACTGAAGATAAAAGAGAAACACGTCCAATAACAAGATGGATGGACTCCATCATGACAACAATGAGCATTCCACTGGGATCCCTGAAGATCTGGACAGGAGACAGCACATCCTCTGTCTGAATGGTTGCCGGGAGACCACACCAACTAGGCAGCCCTTAATAATAGTGATAATACATAGTAGGTATGTGTGCAAATGTTAAATGAGTTAAATTAAGGTTTTGTTGATTTCTACAGCAACCATTTCAAACTTATCGCTGATAAAAAGGCTGTGTTGCCTCAGTAAACAAAGGGTGTTTACAGGGAAGGACTGGCAACAAAAAACAGCCCAGAATTTGCGCCCCCAGTTTGATATTTTTCTGGAAAGGACCCTTGGTGCCAGTGACTGGAAAGGGTTGGGCCCCCTTTGGTATATTTTCCCTCATCAGAGCATTTCAGCTCACCGTGTTCCCAGCAGAGGTGGAAATTTCAGATCCAGAAAGTATAAGTCCAGACAAAGATTTTGTTTCAACTAACCAGATGTGAACTCTGTGATTGTGACTCTTTATGCTCAACTGGTTGTCTGAAAGTAAATCATGGTCTGGATTTTTACTTTCTGGACCTGAAGTTACCACCTCTGGTTCCCAGCCAGTCAAGCAAGGGCTACTAGATGCACTCGAGAAACATACTAGCTGCAGACTGAATGAAGTATTACCGTCTCGTGGAGAATGCAGGCTTGCCATCAGGCCTCTGCACTGCCTTCTTTAAATGGGGGCGTGCACACAGTGAGGGACATTGATTGTATAGTCGAACCCTAACCCCCGAATGGAGCCTATCCCTCAGACAAGGGCTCGCAAACACTCCGAGGGCTATATGGGGCAGAAGGAGAGAGGGTGTACAGAGTATACAGGACCACTGAAGAGGCCACTTTAAATCATTGTTAGTGTGTCTGGCGAGAAACATTGGAAAGAAGCAGTAAAAAGTGGGGGGCGGTTGGGGGGGGGGGGGGGGGGTGAGCCACCCCCAAAATTGGAAAATCCGGGGAAGGGGTGGGGGGGA
>JAABNY020000008.1:8195500-8209453 GCA_015164015.2 Brevimyrus niger | reverse complement strand
CCCCCCCCTTGGTCGGAAAATGAACTTCCGTGAGAAATTGGCCCCCCCCCCCCCCCCCCCCAGAAGATGGTGCCCTAGGCAGCTGTCTATGTCGCCTACTGGATTCACCGGACCCGTTCACCACTCACCTTTTTTTCAGCTCCTTCCAAATGAAATGCATCTTGATTTATTTGTGATCATTCAAAAGGAGTATGTTCTGAAGAACTATGCCTGTATTTTTCTCCTAAAAAAGCATAAAAACATCGCACACCACAGATAGCATCAATGTCTGCTCACACACACTGCTCACCAGTGCTGTCAGAAGGGCCTTCACACAGAAGCACCTAAGCGGTGATGTTCATCCTGCCAAAACATGGACAAAAGTGTTCGTGGTGAGACTCACATGTGTCTATAGCAAACTATTTTTGGGGGGAAAACAAAATTACAAAGGCTATGATTTAAAATACCTTGTCCAAGGGTGTAGATTTGGATATGGACGGTTGAAACATGTCCCTGCCAAGACTGGGAGAACCGTGTGAGTTTGGGGGGGGGGGCTGGGAGATTGGCGGCTGATTGGGTCCTGAAAAATGGTTAAACCAAACCTACACCCTTGACCATGTCTGCGGTCAAAATTGCATTTTGATGTCCAGTAGATTTCAACATGGTGTTGACCCCTGCACTTAACTCATACTCACAATGGCCTATCGGATGTGCAGAACTCACACTTTGTCTCTTTTAGATTTTTTTCAAATATATATATTATCATTAACACCCCAACAACAAACATAAACACCCCAACAACAAGCATATATATATATAGCTCTAACTCATTGACATTGGTAATATTTATCACAAATAACCTTTAACAAGAAAAATAGCAAATCAAACCCAAACACTAAAGTCTTATCTTTATAATGAATACCATATTGCAACCAAGGTTCATGCCAATTTTTTTTTCTTTTCATAATACATTTTCATCACTGGTGCACCTGAGAATTTGTCTTCCAATCGTAGCTATAAATGTTAATGGCTGTGATTCATACTTAGCTGAAAAATGTTTTTATGCATGTCTGGGCTTAAACCAAGGCTCTCGGGCCTGTATCATGAAGCAGGATTTCTTTTTTAGCCAGATAACTTGTCTGGTTTAAGGTTCCCCAGTTTAAAATGACTTTGTTTGCTACAGTTAGGCCAGACTGCCTTAAATCTGAAAAGTCATCCAGCTAAGAAAGAAATTCTGCTTTGTGACCCAGGCCCCTGCCATTGCAGGACAGTCTGCCTTAACGCTGTCACCGGTGACTCTCGGCTCCAGCTAACTGTGGTATTGCAGTGTCCTGTGTGTCTGTATGCCTGCACAAGTCCATGGGTGACAGTGCCAAGTCAGGGTTAACAAACACGCAACAGTGGTCTAATTATCAATCTGAGTTAAAGTCACTACAGGCTAAACTACTGCTGCTAGGAATCCTCGTGTGAGGGATCAGATAGTTATGGTAGTCTGTCCATTCTAAGGCAGGGGTGGAGGGGTAGAAAGCACAAGCAAAGTTTGATGTTTACACTTGAGGGGGCAAAATAAATATGCATGTTGCGCATTAACACACGTACCTGATGCACACCTGACCTGTTGTTTTGTCTACCTTTAGGCAGGGGTGCCAGAGGGGCATAGATAACCTGCCTGATTCAGGGGGGCCAGCACTTTACAGGAGCCCTTCAATACATAAAATTATAAAATGATATAATGTAAGGGGGGTGGGGGGCCCCTAGGTGACGTTTTGTTAGGGGGCCCAGAATGTCTACACTGAGAAGAAAAGGGTCCTATTGCTTGTTACTGGGGCTGTACCCTTGTAATTGTACCTTTTAAGGTACAGAAATGGACCTGAGGAGCATCCCAATGGTACAGGCAGTATGAATGAGCCATGCAGGTCTTGCAAACTAATTGCAGTTTTGATTCAGTGCCCCCTGAACTCTGCCCATGATGAAAAGGTGCCACTATTACCTGCTTTGGGCTCAGAGGGTTAAATTTAAGAGCAGTATGGTGCTAGAACAGCTACGCCAGTCAGTGGAGCAGCATGTTGGCTCCTCCCTTGGCTCTAATGACCCAGCCAGACATCCCCTCCAATGTGCTGTATTGTGGCGCTTTTTATTTAGCAATCTTAATTCCATTGATCTAAGAATATATATGCTATTTCAATAGCTCCATTTTGCTGGAGCTGTGGTGTATCTGTTATGGCTAATGGTGAACCCAACTTAATCTTGCACATCACTGAAATACATGCGTACAGTGTGTAACAGGAAAGAGCAGGAGCAGGCCAATGAGCCTGCGGCCCCTCCTGACATCGCGCCATATTTACAACACCACATAATCCGATTATCTCTCATTAGCTCAAAGCTGATTATTTCATCTATCTTTGTAATTGCGACAACAAAGGCTCTCTTTAATTAAGCAGATCGGCAATTAGGTGCAAAATTTATGGGCCCTTTTAAATGCGTCTGTGCAAAAGCAGCGGGGAGAGCGTGATTGTAATCTGCGGGGTGGGCCAGGGGGGGTGACTGACTGCTTTTTGAGGTACTGTGCTTCCCCGGCTGAGGTTAATTACTAAAAGCAGATGGTTTCGGATCCAGCACCTGTCTACGTGTGCTCTCTGAGGCCCTGACCGTCGTATCTACCTCAGTGTCGCTCGTTCTCTGAGGCCCTGACCGTCGTACCTCAGCGCCACTCACATAGCCGCGGGCTCCTGGGTAATCCCAGCATTTGTATTTCAGCTCACGTCCGCAGCCAGCAAAGGAAACAAGATGTTTAGTAGGTTTTTTTTCAGTCAGTCAATAGGACTGGGTCCTCTTCGGCCTGTTAAGGTCTCATTGAGGCACCACCCACTTCATGGCAAACACACGGCGCCCGTGGAACGAGGGGGTCAGCTGCTGTCACTGGGGGTGTTGCGGGGGCTTAGAAGAAGCCCCTCTCCCATTGCATCGGCCCCGCCTTACTGGAGACCTGCGTAAAACATAAAACAAAACATTTCCCAGTGGTGCCGTGCTCCCAGCATCTCACCAGGAGAGGCGGCGATTTCTTTTGGTAATTAATTGCCAATTCTTAGGCCTCTTTTCACAATGCTTAACCTGTAACCCCAGTGACAGGGATCACAGGCCTGCTCTGGTTCCCTCTTGTCCCAGTCAAAGGGTTGGAGGTGCGGCTGCTTGATCAAGCTCCCTGTTAGGGCTCTTGCGTTTCAGGCACATGCTGCCCTCATTCCTGGTCCCACTATAACACTCCAGCACATGGGGGAGCCAGTTTTCATGTCATAACAGATCAAGTTCAAGCCAGACCATTGGCTGATTTGGCACAGGCCTGTCCAACTCTCAGGATGCTGCAATCATCAGCTCACTTATTGTTTTTGCACTTTCTTCAACTATCTTCTAATAAGTACGTTTTGAGATCATCTTTAAAACCCTCTGTAAATTTGGTACTGTATTCCCAACATGACATCATAACCCGGGATGTCAGCAGAGTATGGTGCTCTCCAGACAGAAAATTAAATTGCAAGAGCTTTTCAATCCGAAATCCGGCAACGAGTGCACTTTGACTCAGCAGGCTGTTCTTTGTGCTCCTGTCGTTTAATCTTTGCAAAATGTTTAGATGCTGCCGGCGTAATTTCATCAAGACAAAACCCCCCCACAGTCAGGCTCCACGAAAAATGTGCAGAAGTCATAATAACCTCTCCCTTTCTGTCCTTAGTGTCTTCCCTGCATCTCCCTTGCAGCCAAACACTGCGTCTTTTGGCTCTATGATTCTTTTGAATGGGAGCAACCGCGGCAACAACAACAAAAATTTTTAGTGATTTGGTGAGAATTTGCAGAAACATTTTAAATGAAAGAGAGAGTCTCTTTTTGGGTGAGGCCTTCTTTGCAAGGCTGTGTGAAGCTGGCATTGATCTGGTTATTGATCACTTGAAAATTAAATTTCAGAGGGCCTCAGAGAAGGAGGAAAATGAGCACTGTCAATTTCATATAATAATATACATACCATAGGTGCTGGAATATAATGACTTTTTGAAATATTAATAACAGTATTAACAGGACCCCATGCCAAGATGTTGACATGGGGCTTTTCTATTGGTGTTTCATTTCAATCATGATATAGTGCCTTGCAGGTCTAATGGTATATAAAGCCATTTGGATCCACAGAAGATCCCCTAACAGACATACGCTGGCACACACACACACACACACATTCACACGTACACACACAGGATTGTAATTATATCTTTATGGGACTACTCTCTGTTCATTTCTATGGGGAAAACTTCAATCCCATCATAATGACCATAACCCCTACCCAGCCCTAACCTTAACCATAAGTAACACACACACGCACACACACACCTACCTTCAAAGATTCTCCAGCTTAAAAGGGATGACCTTTTAGATGAGTCTGGTTTTTTGCTGTAAATCTGAAACACAGTGCTATCTGTAACTGGACTTTGGGTGTCCTGAGAGGCCGATGAGAGGGTTAGGGACCTCATATACATCAGCTCTGAGGGGAACAAGCTGGCTCTGACCTTATGGGAGTCAAAACGGCCAACAGCAGATGTAACGTGAGAACGAAGGTTCATATGTTATCTACACGGGCAACTCCAAGCTGGTCCCAGAGTCTGTCTGCTACAGAAACGCACGAGCAGACATTGCCACTGTTACTGAGTGAGAGCTGGACTGAAACCAGATATGAGGCAATCAGATCCAGCAGGGAGTTTCCTCTAACAAGACAGGACACGATGGACTTAAGTCCCAGCTACTCAGATGTGATTTTGCAACATATGCCGGATCGAAAGGACGAGATGTAGTGTCTCTTAGCATCGCATTTATCAATGTCTCATCCCACTCATATGTTAAAATGTTATGAAGCCGATAAACACTGTTAACATCACATCATCATATTTTTATTGAATCGTTATTCAGTGATCATTGTCTATGGTTTCCTTTTCCTTAGTTAATCACAAATCATCTCAATCTCTTACAGTTAATGGAATATGAAACTAACTATCTGTGTAGATGGAGCCCAAGAGCACTGAGCAAGGAGCTTGGATTGAACACAGCTATTGTGCTATGTGAGTTAAAACAGTGCAGCGTGATTTATGGTTTTTTATTTTCTTGTTATTTATTTATACCCTTTATTAATATCCCAAAAGGGCCGCAAAGTACACTTCAGTCACCCATATTAAGATATCAACTCTGCCAGCCAGGCTCACACATTTGACGTTTACGTGTCGTACTTGGGAGGGTAATTTAATAGGGCATCAGTAGCTTACTTAATTGGACAATGGCTATTGACAATGTCTTTAAACAGTTCTCCATTGGCCAGAATTACCTAATGGAAACCAAATAACCTGAACTCACCACATTAAAGGAAATAAATTGTATCTGTCATTAACAGGGTATTGAAATTCACTGAAACTAAGTAAGAATCTGGATTTCTGTCTACAAAGTACTAAGCAGCAGCAATTAATGTAAGAGCAAACAACGCTTTCCCCTTCCCTGCTGTTTATACAGTAAACGTGCCCATTATCAGAATGGTCTTAAGCAATAATATAATTCTCCATAAGTACAGTGAATAGGATAGAGAGGGAATGTCCCTGGGTATGGCCAAAACTGAGGCCTGTTACTCACCTGTAAGCAGTTAATAATAACTAAGGGCTAATTAGTTCATGCTTATTTATTATGCACATGTAATCATTTAGGATTTTTCACGTCAAGTGTCACTAATCACTTTCACTAATCATTATATTTTCACGTCAAGTGTATTTTTCAGTATGAATGTGGGCAAAATCGTACAAGAAAAAACACTTGTGGTGACTTGTGGTGAACGTATAAAAGAATCATGCACTGTCATATATAATTGAAATAAGAAAAATGCTTGATAGACATACATGAACCATGTAGTTTGTTTGTCTTACAGGATGTGGATGTGGCAACTTTTTCCACAGGGAAGTTCAATTGTAGGTATGTTTTAAGGCTTGCGTTATGTCTGCGGAATGTGTCAGTACAGGGTTGGTCTGGAGGTGGTCCCAGGTGGCATGAGGGATGGGTTACACCCTGCACAGGTTGCCAGGACCCACGCACACTTCAATGGGCAACTCCACCAAACAGCATGTTCTTACCCAACAGAGGAAGAACATGCCAACTCCACGCCATCAGATCTAGGGAAGAGGTGGGATTACAAGCTCTGACCCTGAAGGTGCAAAGCAGCCGTGCTTCTTGCCCGACCATATGTGCCGCCCTCTTGGCAGAATTTGAAAAATTTGGTCTTTTAGCGTATCTTCAGGTGGTACCAAAAAGATGTTGACGTTGCAACAAAAATTACACACCATGTGAAGGTCAATGTGCTGAAGATAAATGGGTGTGACATTTCTCCAGCCGCTCACCATTTTCTCTCAGAAAACCATCCCAGGAAGCAGCAATTTGTTTGAGATATCGAGGACAGCAATTTGTGAAGCATTTAGAGCAATAGGGTTTTAATAAAAGGAGGAAAATCGTGGTTTGCTGGGTAGAACAGGGGCATCCCACTTCCAGGGTGAACTTCGCATCCTGCCTCTGCTCTTGTTGCCTGTTGTTTTGCGTGATGTTTGCATGTCCTCCCCAGGTTTCTGTCTGCAGTCAAAAATCATGGTGCGGATTGGAGACTCTACATTGTCTTGCAGTAGATTGGCATCCGGTCCAAGCTGTTCCCCTGCCTTGTATCCTCCACTGCCTGAGATTGACTGCAGGTATTCCATGCCTATATAACTGGTTGAAAGATGGATATATACTTTAGATCAATTTACATTGGCTATAAGTGGGCACTGGCTATTATGTACGAAGTGTCTTAAAATTTCCATATGTTGACTTTCTGATTGCCTCACTATTATAGGATCCACATCCGGATAATGTAAAAATTGCTTGGTCACTATGTTGCATTGTATTCAGTCGATAACTGCACATATCTGCAGCTCTGGAATGTAAGTAGTCAAATATTGACTCATGGCAATCTATATCTGCAGTGAAACAGTGAGCTTTGTATTCATGTGGAGTTAAAAGCCCAACAGAGGCTTGTTGTTGCCAGCCTGTCTTTGTAATTGCAGCATGGATTTCAACAACCACAAAGGGCAAAATGGATGAGATCTCGCCGGGGGAGTCGATAGCGTATCGATTTCTCTTTTCACGGTGCCACATGAATCAAACAGATATTGTGAGATTTTATGCATATGCCACCCCGTTCCATGTTTAGCGCATTCACGTGACCCGCAAATCGGCAAGCCTCAACCGTGAGACCTTCCCTATAGGCAGGCTGGCATGGGAGGCCCGGTGTCCACAGTGGATCGCTGCCCTGAGCCAGAGGCAGCCAACCGATCTCGTGTTTCAAAGCCATAGTCAGGTGACCACCGCACTGAACGGTGACACCAAATGACACCATGTTGGACCCACCAGACACATGTTGGTGGCATGCAAACATGACCACCGACACCCATCTCTCAAGGACGTCCAAGCATTAGAGGCGGAATTTGGTGACACATGAAATGGAAACCGTCGGTGGCTGCTATTTTTTATGTAACTACTGTCGCTATAGAAACACTTCTGGAATGTTCAATCAATAGTACATTAACAAAACTGAAGATAGAGGCTTATTCTTCTGTGTTTAAGGTTGCAGTAAAGGGGAGTCTGTTTTTACCACCCTTTAGTTGGATTGCTTGCTAATTATAACTTAATAGGTTCTTGTGAATCTTTTCAGATTCACACATAATTAAGTCTGGATAGTTAGTGATGTCAAAAAAATTGCCAAAAAAAACTGTTCACTTCTTTGGTTTCCTTTAGCATAAATAATGATCATGACATCCTATGCCTGTGAAAGTATTCGCTCATGGCTTGTTAGCTAGCCATGGGAGGCCAGAAGAAAAAGTGAAGTTTGTATCTTGGAAAGTCCGTAAGACCATACGATACTCTCTGGCACTAATGGGGTGAAATCACAGCACGTTGTGAATGATCTTGCAACCTGATCCTGCTGCCCTCTGGGACGGGACTGAGGCCATTAAACAGCGCTCCTTACCTCACCCACGCATCTGTCAATTCCCCCAAGATCAATGGTCATTTCCATCTTTCCCAGAATTCCCAACTCGGGGGTGACTGTCCAGCACCTTAACATACCTTTCAATGTGCATCTTCCCCTGTTCCACTTCAAATGATTCACTGATTTTTCAGTTGCCACAGAAATTACATCCCCCCTAGATTTGCTTATCTTTTCAGAAACATTATGCTGTGTGCCATGTCTGCATTCTGCAACATGAAACTTGTGTTGTTGTGCATCTGCCAATATCTTGGATGATGCAAACCATTCTCCCAGTTACCTTTTTATCATCTAATCACATGCTCTTTGGATCCTGCTCTCATGTCCTGCTCTCTTCACACATGGCCATGTTGCTATTTACAACCCGTGGGTTGTGAACCCGCAACAGCTTAGCACAAAACTAGTGAACACTCAACCAATCCAAGAAGTCAAACCACGGAGGCTTCATTTAAAAATGTACTGGCACATCCAATCAGATTTATGTGATAGGCATTGTTTGGCGTAAAATTGCGGAGTGCACTGCATGCTTGATCATAGCGTTAATTTAGATCTGTACTTGATATAGGGTTGCGACTGAGCTGGCAGGGTAAAAATTCGGTTGTGGCGCAAAAAGGGTTGAGAACCACCGCTATACGTCATCCATACAGCTTGTGGCCAGTGAACAAATGATTGCCGATTTCTCAAGTTTCGCTATTGGTTTTTATCTCATCTTGCCATTTGTTCTGTTCACTCACTTCACATTAGTCGACGCATATCTTTTCTGTATGAGAAACTGAATATGTTCAATATGTGTCAGATTTAAACATCACACACTATTATGAAAATACATATATAGAACAATATATTCAAATATTGTATGTTCTGACATGCTGATAATTTATACTATTTGCATCATATTTTACATTTTTACATAATAAAATTCAAATATACCGATTTCCATGTGATATACAGTACTATATCCTATGTTATTCATTTAACTGATTCTTTATAAGATTATATATGTCTGTGATGGGTTAACCTGAACTCCTTGTCTTAATCGAGAGGCAGAACAAATTTAGCTAGCGCAAATAATTAAGTAATAATTATCAATGCTATATTACAATGATTTTTTTTTACAATGATTATTTTTGCGTACGTGCTTTGTTAGTGATTTCACATCAGTTTTGTTATGTTGATATGATATCTTTCATTATCTTTCAAGTGTCTCTACATCACATTATTAGCTGTTTTGAATTTTTGAATGACATTTTTTAATGTTTCCTTGGCATATTTTTGACCGAAGATCATAGCAATAAAGTGACTAAATCACAAATTGTCATGCCCCGCATTCCTTTTCCTTTGCTCTCTCCATTGTGTGGGTGTAACAAGCCACACCTGTCACTTGTTTAATCTCTCCTCTCGTTACACCCCTCGTGTGGATCACCCCAGGTGCCTCTCGTCTGCTCCCTCATCAGTGATGTATATAGTGCTTCCCTGTCTTGAGCTCCCCAGTCCAATCATTGATGTTATGGCCAGCTTGTGGTCCCCTGCTGTGTTTTCTTCCTACCCTAATTTGACCCCTAGTGGTCCATTTCCTTTCCTTTTGCTTGGTGTTTTTTGTTTAAATAAAGCCCCCTTTTGATTTTCCCCAGGCCTGCATTCACCTCCATCTTTACTTGCAATGTGACACCAATAAGTGTGTCAGTTGGATGTTTGAAGAACATTTTTGCATTAAAGGTCAAAGGATGAAAGTCATTGGCAGCAAACAACCTTCATTCTCTAATCTACAGAAAGTCCCTCTCCCTTTGCAGAGAGTGGCACACGCTTAAGCCATAAAAATACCATATTTAAATCTGTGGGAATACTATTTGCATATGTCATACATTGGTAAGAAATCACTGTCATCAGTAGGTGTCCAGTTTGGCGCCTGCTTCCGAGTCCTGGCCGCTCACCTTGATATAAATCCTGCCGTATGTTTACACGGCCGCCTGACCTTGAGTGACTTTGCCCATTGAGCTCTGGCCGACAATTTGCCGTGCCAAGCCATCACTTTGGCGCGTGCACTGTCCCCGAAAATGATCTGCTCACGGACAGTTTCACAATTTTTACAGTCTGGGGGAGGTGGAGATGCTCGCTGATGTGCTCCCCCCCATCGCCCTGAACCCCCCCATCCCCTCTCCGCGGGATTCTCTGGCCCGGCTGCCTGCTGATAATGACTGCTGTCCATTTGTCTGCCCTCTGCATTATGTAAACAGCCGAAGAATATAGATCCTTTAACAACTGCATAGTTTAATATAACTATTCCCGTCTGCAGGAAGGACGGACTGCATACTAAAGATGTAAAATATCCTGTCCTTGTATCGTTCGGTTTATAATTATCATCATCTTTTTATATGATGGTGTTGTCAATAGTGCCATCATATGCATTATTTATGGGACCGAATTGGGCCGTCATGTATTGGCTGCTGTATTAAAGATTAATAATTTTATGCAGTAGAAACCTTGTGGCTGGATGGTGGTTTGGGGGCAGGCGTGCCTATTGCACAGAGATCTACTCGCCTTCCTTTCAATAAAACCCCCACACTAATTAAGTAAAAATGTGAGATCTTCTCTTGGTATAAAGTCTGTATAATCCCAGATGGGCAAGTGGAGTGTATGAGGTAATAGGGGGTGGGGGGTCAGGGAGAAGAAAGCAGTGTCCGTTATGGCCGTTTGTGGGGCGGGGGGGTTGAATCGAGTTTCCCCTCAGGCTCAGTGACCAGCTTCCAGGTAAAGGAGGTGCACAGCAAAATGCTTAAACACTCACCTCTCACCCCTTCTGTTCTCTAAGCCAATGTACAGATAAAAAAAAAATCAATTCTTCCAATCAATAGGAAAATATTTTTAGTTGCTACTCGGGCAACATGCTCCAGCCTAACACTATAAAAGAGTGATAAAAAAATAGGGTGACAGAAAATTAGAGGTTTGTTTTACTGCCCAGCCGCGCCAACACAAATCAGATTTTATCTTTCATTTTTCCTTTTTAGATTTTGTTTTAATTGTGAGCTACGGCCACTTAGACAAAAGGTGTGCTTGCCTCTTGCAAGTAAATCCTACAAAAGTAGGTGCATTACCAAAGCAGGTTATTCCTCCTTCTGCTGGTTGGTGGCTTTCCACATCACCGGTGAGTTTTGTTTTTTAAAAAATTTGGATACACAGAGTGGAAAATGATCCCAAAAAACAGCTGGTCCTGCCATCTGCTAACAAACTTTCTCTTTAAAACATGTCAGAGACAGACACTTAGTGTGGAGCACAGTAGGTAGAAAACAAAATCCAGATGTTGCACTGCTCAGTGTACATGATCATAACTATGAACTGCACTGATCAGGCAGCTGCGGGGAACAGGACCCACAATCCGGTTCTGCTCTTGCAATCCCTGGAAATGGCTCGTTTGAAACAAAAATGAAGGAAATAAATGTGTGTTTAAATTAAATTGAAAAGTGCATCTGTTATCCAGTCCAATGTCATGCATCTTAATTAAAGCGAACCTAGGGTCAGCTCCCCATGCTTCCCACTGATACCATCACAGGGTCTAATAAAAACCCTCCTGGGTCTTCTTGCTTTTACATTTAGAGGCCTTACACCACGAGGCATGGAGGACTTCTCTGCGCCGATTGGATTTCAGCTTTCTCCCGTCGCATGCGAAACATGCCTCACTCCAGCGGCTCTTCAAATCAAATTTAAAATATAAAAATATTCCAAGCATGCTCTCAGCCCAGCCTTACGCCACACAACTTCTGGCTTTTTGTGAAATATAATAAAATACATATTTATAACACAGAATATAAATGAATCTATACAATTTGTTCTATTTTTTTACTTCCATGCATCAGAATGAAATGTGAATACAAAATGTAGTAATTGTTTATACAGTACTTTTATTTACAAAAAATGTATATAATGTTGTATATAATAAATACAATACTCCAATAAGCTTTATTTATTAAATATTCCATATATTAAATATTGTAGATATTACATATACAATATACATATTTATATATCATACATACGTCATCTATTTCTGTAGAGAACTATTTTGGTTTTCATATTTGTTATTTATGTAATAAACCTATTTTGATCTTTCAAGCTGAAAGTTTGTGAGGGTATTGTTTTATTAACTAAGTTAGTAATGCAGGAAAAACAAGCTATTAGCTATAAGTAAAACAAACAAGCAAATAAAAATAGATGCATTATATCAAACTGTTTTTATGAATCTGATGTTACAATGTGTTTGCCTGGGGGGGACATCACTAATAAAATTCATAGTTATCCCAGAGCATGGAAAACTGACCAGCGTCACCTCTGCCTGGTCCCCCCCCTCTCTTGACATGGTGTTAAGTCCTCGGCGTCAGAAGCACGTCGCTTACGGAGCGCTCACCCCGACACCTGTTCCGTCGTCTCGCCAGCGTTAGCCACGCGGTGCAGACAGAAGCCAGGGGGCGGAGCCTGGCCAGAGGCCTTTGAGGAATATCTGACAGATGTCTGCTACTAATTTAGAAGCCTTTTTATTAAGGGAAGGTCCAGCTGTTGTGTAGAGAATCCCCCGGCCAGCCTGATCGATTCGTGGCCAGCAAAAGGCATTTAGGCAGCCTTCGCTTCAATGGACCGGGCTCAGCAGGACCGGAACCGGCGGACGGCAGGCAAGGCCAGGCAGGGTGCGGGGAGCGGGGGGGGACAGGGACGACCTGCCGCCCAACCCAACCACCCCCCCCCCTACCCACCCCTCACTTCCCGCACTTTATGATGAACTGGATCTTCAGAACACTGTCAGGTCAGTGGCCTCTGATTTCATCTCAAGGTGATCGTCAGTCCGGTGGCTGCTCCTCACTCTGCCGGCCGCTTGGTCCATCCATCTCTAAGCAGCCTGACACAGGCTTCTCCCCCCATTTTACAGCCAACGAACATTTCCTATTGATTTATTGATTGCTGTCTGCGAGGAGCTGGCTACAGACTCTTTTCACTCCCACTGCCTTCCCTGCATGGATTTTTTTTTTTGTCTCTTGTCCCCTTTCCTTTCATGCCGGCCGTGTTCTCCAGTCTATGCCGGAGCCGGAATGAGACCATGCGGGAGCCCAATTTGCCAGCTCCGCCTGGGCCGGACCCACCTCCCCCCTCCGGCCTCGTCCGCCTCCCTACCTCCTCGTGCTGGTCTCCAGGAACGGCTGCAAGCTGGAAAAGGGGCCGGATTCTCGCCGGTGCTCTCATTCGGAAATCTTTGAAGGATACGATAAAGAAAATGATCATTTTGCTTGGTTTCTTTCATTTCACAGCATCCTTTATTAATCACCCTTATCCAAAGTCCAAATACGTTTTTGTTCCAACAGCTAAAATATTATATTTCATTTATTTAGTCTATTTTCAGATATTCTACTCTGTTTTTATTGCACAGAACAAATACAATGTTTTTTTCTGCAGACATAGTTATTATTTACTATTTATTTTATATTCCTATACTATGTTTAATTAACGGTTCCCTGGTGATACTCATGTGTGAGATGTAGGTAGAAGTTAGTTCGGCTCTTTGGCAGGTAACCGACTTTCCCCATCCACAGCCGAGCTAATTCTCCGGAGTGAATCATCTGAAAGCGTCTCCAGAATCCAAAAGTGTGTGAGTTTTTTTCCTGATGGATCAGGAGGCAGAAAGCCTTACTCTTATTACGCAGGGATTATTCGATTGACCTGGGTGGATGCTGGTAATTTCCCAGGGTTTTTAAAATATGAAGCGCTCTAATGGAGCACAGCAATGAGTGGGGGAAAATAAATTAATTAATAAATAAATAGAAATGAAATACATGAATGTGGTTTCTCCATTCGATCTCTGAACTCGATGACACTAGCCACGCCACACCGGTTAACAAGCCCCTCCC
>JAABNY020000008.1:8182199-8195255 GCA_015164015.2 Brevimyrus niger | reverse complement strand
CCTGACGCCACTCGCCTCCAAGGGAAGGTGTCTGTAGGCCCAGAAAATTGGATCACCGTGATTTTTTTTTCTGGTCCTGGTCATGCTGACGGCAAGACAGATCGATCGATACCCCGTGTGACACTTTCAGGATTCATTGGAAATGATGTCCCCCCCACCCCTTTTTTTTTAAAAAAACAAGACCCCCATTTTACAGAGTCTGCCCCAGCTGTAAAATCCCACAATGCATCTAATCTCTGCCCTGTACCGTATTGTATTATTTAACGCAACTTGGGCCCTTGTTGGTCATTATATTTCAGTCGCTGTTGCGGCATGTCATGCCCTCATGCCCTTATTTCTAGGCTCGTGATTTGAAACACTGTTTCCCCGTGTACAAACCAATCGGGGTTTGTCTGCCAGACAAAATATTCAGACACAATGGCTGTACCGTAAAATGATGTTTCCGGCGATTTATTTCAATTTTCAATCACAGACACAACTTTTGTGTAAATATTTAATAACCATTAAGATTAGAATCTTTCCATTTTCTGTAGCACTTTTGCAATGCACAAGGCAGTGGGCACCCTGGATGGGATGGCAGTCCATATCTGCTACACTAGGGAATCCACCAAAACCATTTTCTGGGAATGATATTAAAAAAATATTCAAACTTCTCCCACATAGTAACAGGGACAGTAACCTGCAGGTGTGCAGGCATGAGAGTCTAGTGCTCATAGCATTAAATGCCAAGCTACTGTTGTGCTACACTAGTAGGACATCATTTTAGTCCAATTATCAGCAGCTAAACATTCGCAGATCCTCTGAGGATTGGCTGTGGCGGCCAATGAGATGCAGCTCCTGGATATGTCTGCATGTTGAAAGCATGTTCCATATGAAATGTTCTGTATTGGTCTTACAACTTTGCACTATGCTAAACCAACATCAGCTACACAATACAGCCAGCATGTGTATGAGGGAGATATTCAAACTGAAATTACAGTGGTACCTCAGAACTCGAACTTAATCTGTTCAGAACTCCGAACCGAATCCTAAAAAGTTCGAGTTCTGATCGAATTTTCCCCATAATAAATAATGGAATACCAATGAATTGGTTCTCAGCCCCAAAAAATTACACCTAAAAATGTTTTTTTTTTTAGCATTTAAACATGAAATGAACTGGATAAAACAAGAAGACCAAATACTGTACTAAATACATCTAAGCACATTTATCAAAACAGTAATTTGTAAAGTAAAAAAATAAATGTATCCAAACAATGTGCAACAAAACAAAACAAAACAAAACAATGTGTCCTGTCCCAATCGTCTGCTCCTTCCGTGTGCCACACCCCCTCATTAACCCCGCGTGGAATCCCTGTGTCATCAGCTCTTTCTGGTTGTTGTCATTAGTCTTCTGTATTTAGTCTGCGTTTCAGTCAGCTTCCCCAATCCAGTCATTGTATTGTCTGTCTGCTTGGCCTGCCTTACCTGTAATTAAACCCCATATTCCCCGATACCATGATGTCTACCCCTTTGTCTCCGTTCCATCCCTGCTGGGCACGACAATATTATTATAAATACATGTATTGTTGGTTTATTATTAATATAAAAATAATTAATAAGAAATCTTTATTTTTAAATGTATTTTATTATATAATCATTTAGACAATTATAGACAGTAATAGTAATTATTATATAATAATATAATAATAATTACTATTACTGTCTATCATTGTCTAAATGTATTTTACTGTTTAAATATATGTATTCAGTTAGTGTAAACACGCACAATGCTATCACAGTGAATGCGAGGCTGAGACTGAAGCATTACCCTTTGTTTCTGCTGAGAAACAACAAAATGTGTCCTCTGCATTTAACCCATATGTGACTTTCGTGACAGCTAATTCAGTGCCCGGGGAGCAGTGCTTGGGGACGGTACCTTGCTCAGGGTACCTCAGTGGTGACTTGTTGGTGGGGGATTTGAACCTGCAATCTTTCGATTACAAGCGCACTTCCCTAACCATTAAGCCACTACTGCCCACTATTTCCTTGAGCATATAAGTTATCTTAGGTCTGCATTCCTTGTTTGACTGCTAAGATACAGATCGAGTTCTAGGTAATTTTTTTTCGAACTGGTTGGTTTGACTTTTAACAAATTTCAGTTCTAATGACTTCGAGAACTGAGGTATCACTGTATATTTAAAATGAATGTATCTAATTAAGCACACTGTGAATGACACCCTGTCCTGTACCCCTGCATAGGACAAGAGATGTAGAAGATGAATGAATGAATGAATGAATGAATGAAGCACATTCTTATGAGATATTCCACAAATTTATCAATAAATCAATGAAGCATATTTAAATCATTAGCAGAACTGTCTGGTATTTTTAAGATATCCAGGAGTTTCCAAAGAGTCCTTGGGGAAGCTCTTACTGTGTTTTGGTGACCAGCAGAACAGCAGTAAAAATCTGTTATAATTCTTATTCATGCTGTAAGCTGCTCATTTATGTCTTGTCAAATGTACCACACATACGTACTACCAAAGATGTAAAGTTCAAGCCCCAAAGGTTCAAATCCAGGCTACGATTTTCAGTCAATCAGTTGAATACTCTGTGACTGTGGCTCTTTATGCTCAACTGGTTGGTTGAAACAAAATCTTCGTTTGGATTTGTACTTTCTCAACCTGAACTTTAAACCTCTATATATTACCATACATTTTCATAAACATATATACACATTTTTTCCATTTCACATTTCCGTTTCCCATACTTTAATGCACCCTGTGATACCTTCTCCCCGCACTCACAAATGTCTCCAACCTAATTTGCCCACAGGACCCCCCCCCCCTCAATTACCTAATTGCAGACCTCCAGGAGGGAGCACCTCTTGGTCCGGATTTTAGTCTCCCTTGCTGTGTGTGTGTGGGGGGGGCTTTATGAGGTAGTGTGCATACAATGGGCAATGTCACGACAGACCCCACTCGAAGCTGCCATTTTTCTGTGTTTTTTTTTTTTTTTTTAATAGTGTCGGGGGGGGGGCTTGGGCCGACCTGATATAATCTGATGTTCCTGTTGCTGTAATTGCTTTTAGGTGTATCCTAACTCCATCAAACCCGCACCTAATGGTCCCATCATCAGAAAGCCGACTATCTTATTCATGCCTGTGACTTTAAAAAGATCGACGTCTTATTGCAATCGGAGAAAAAAGATGTTTTTATTCGCTTTCTGAACTTGCCTAAACGGAAGCAAAAACACATGATTCTGCAGGAAAATGTATATATTGCCTTTGATTCTGTCTCCTTTCACACATTATGGGATACCTTTAGCACTGTAAAAATTGATTTTTCAAGCTTTTTGTGCATTAGCGTTCAAATTTGTAATTTTATTTGCTGAGACCCTTCGTGATCAATAGGTAAGGCCCGGATTTGTAACTCCTCTGATGCCTCATTACCACCCATTTTCCTGAAAGGTCGAAATACCCAAAGTCTCCTCGATCCACTCTGCCGATCGCACCCTCTTAAAATATCACACCTTCCCCACAAACACTTACATCTACTTAGCTCTGCAAAAAGGTGCCCCTCTCTGTTTTTGTTAAATGGTGCTGATGTTAAAACTACAGGAACAGCCGTTATGGAAGTACAAGATTGTCTGAGTCTCGCCGTCCAAAATTTTACATATATTCATCAATATCCAACTTTGTGTGGGTAGATCACTGGCATGGTCTCACATGCTCATGAGGAACCTGAGGCCTCATCTCCAAGGAGCAGAACCCCACACACCCTCTGCACAATTTGCACCACACTATGCCTCTTAAAGTATCTTCTTACTCTCCATCTTCAGTTCATGCCAAGCTGACATGCACATCAAAGTCCTCCTCCTTCCAAACACTTTTTATGTCCTTCCTTTGCTGATAAATTAATCGCCACTTTTGTCTTCGTGCCTAATACACTGTTAGGACTTGAGTCCATCTCTGCCTTTGTGAAACCTCTGGAGGAAAGTCCTTTAAAAGGGTCTGTTCAGACACTTTGAGGAGTGAAGTGTAAGACTCATTATGCTCACGGCGAAGCCCTGTGGAGGGTGACCTGAGGAGTTCACTGTATGAACTGGGAGTGTAGAAAGTGTTCTGTTTTGGGAGCCATTACTGTGCTGGCGAACTTTCTGCATCGGGAACAAAAGCGGCTTCCAAGTAGATGAAAGGCTGGTGGGTCCATTTTCTTCAAACCAGATGTCATATTGGCATTTCAATAAAGGCCTTTTAATGCCCAAGAGTCTCACATTATGTCTTTTCATATCTCTTCAACTCAAGAAGTCTTTTGAAGACCAGCATCGTGGCTAAATGGGCCAGAGAACAAATACGAGTCTTTTTTTACTTCGCCTCTCCTCTTCCACTCTTCAACATCTTTATTTTCGAATCGCGTGTCGGCCATTGGCCTTGAAGAAGCTCCAGTCTTGCCTTAAAAGCCTGGAAAGAAGCAGGAGCCCTGGCGGTGCAGGACGCACACACAGGGGGAGCTAATGGCTCTCAGGATGCTGTCGTCGCAGCCCGCGGGGCAAGCCCCCCCCCACCCCCTACCGCAGTCACAAAGTAGCACCTCCGCTCTGTAAATGGAGGCACTGTTTATCTCGCTTATTGCTTTGTCCTCTTCTATTATTTATGAGTAAGGATGATGCATTGAAAACAATGAAAACATTTTCCAATATTTCTGTGAAGACATTCATGCTCTATTGTCTTCTTCTAGCTGCGGGGTGGGAATCCAGTAAAAATCCACAACAATCCAACAGGGAAAAACAAAATACATCTAATTATATAATGGCCAGCGAATTGTGTGTCTAACTTTATTTGTGTGTATGTACACAGTCAGCATACAAGCCGAGTTCCAATATAGTATCAGAGTTGCTAACTTACACATCTGGTGTGACCATCACGCTTTTGGACTCATGCAAGAAATCTTACGGCAAATCTATATTATTCTGTTATAAAGCTACTGTAAGGTCAGCTACATCAAGTGTTGGGGTAGCTTGCAAACTCTACTGACTATTTACAATGTAATTAATTGCATGTAAATGTTTGCATATGTGTACAGACTTGTCTCGAGCAGAAAATCTACCTTCAGCCAGGTGGCTAAAGTTGTCAACAGTTTGCATATACAGTGGTACCTCGGTTATCGAACTTAATCCGCTTCAGACTCCAGGTCGAATCCTAAAAAGTTTGACTTCTGATTGAATTTTTTCCATAAGAAATAATAGAAAATCAATTAATTGGGCCCCCCAAAATTACTCCTAAATATGTTTGTTTTTTTAAAGCATTTAAACACAAAATGAACAGGATAAAACAAGAAGAGCATTTTTTTCTTAATGGCTTTCAAAACAATAAAGACCTTATCCCAACATTACCCCTGTCCTGCCCTGATCGTCCGCTCCTTCTGTGTGCCAGATCGAGTTGTAGGTCAAACTGGTTTGTTCGACTTTCAAGAAATTCGAAAACTGAGGTACCACTGTATATGATAAATGTAGTATGTAGTATGCATGTTACATATATATATATCGTGTGTTGTTTGTTGTACAGATAAGTTTTGAGTTCACAAATGTAGTGTTCAAGAGTCCTATCCCTAATGTAAAAGGACAGACCTCTTCCTTTTGAATAATATAGCCCTGCATCCTTCACACTTCACAACAGCTAATTCTGCCGGCTTACACTGCAATGGTGTATGGGCGGAGGTAGGGCACCCCCCCCCCATCTGGGGATTCGGGTGGTGGGGAAACAAGGACTAGCTAAGCAGCGGTAGCCAGCTGATTCGGGCTGATTGGATGACCTGTCCGAAGGGGCCTCCTGGGAGTCCGTCATCGAGGACAATAGGAGGTCCTCTGGCCTGGCGGTCAGTCAGCCCCCTCCCCCGCAGCACTCAGCGTGTGTGCCAGTATGCCGGTGTGTGTGTACATGCGTTTCTAGGCATTCATTCATGTGAGCGAGCACATGTGGTATGTGCATGTCTGGGTAAATGAACATGTGTCCCAAGTGTCTCGTACAGTGTGTGTATGCTTGTGCAAGTGTGTGAGCGGGAATGTGTGCCTGTTTTGCGTGTGTGAGGAAGTAAGTGTGGAGACACACTTGAGGTGATGATATACATGACAAAAAATCAGTATTTTGTCACCTGTCAGTCTCTCTGCCACCAGTCCCTCAGGTACATGGAAACATGAGCAGAACCGCTGACCGGTCACGCTGAACTTGCTGATTGGTTACCAGGCCTACTGACCGATCTCGCTGAGCTTGCTGATTGGTCATCAGGTCTGCTGACCGGTCGCTACGGCAGCTGGTGACATAAAAACCCAGACGGGCCCTCCAGTGGTGAGCCTTCTGTGAAATCAGCGGCATTTCTCTTTTGCTGGTGTCGGCAAGCCTTCCTGTCCCCCTACGATCCAGCCCCGCCCGCCACAGAGCCCCCTCCCCCTCCTCAGAAAGGCACCCGCATCCTGAGCTTCGCCTTCCCGGGGACGCCGTCAGGGGGAAGCAGGAGGAGAATAAGATCTCCACCCGGAACAGGGATGAGTAACGAGAGGTGAACGGCAGCAGGACAGCGGGAGAGTCACTGGCGTGCCGGCGGCCGTAAATCAGGGCGTGGCGTCTGGCACACCCCCATCTGGCACACCCCCATCTGGCCGCCAAGCACCTCCAGTTTGTGCCCCCGCTTCCAAAATGGCAGACATTTTAGCGCTGAAACCCAGAGGATGCACACGTTCACTCTTCTGCATTTGTGTCACGTGGTTTTGTTTCATGTTGTCCTCTCGAAGATGACCGGACATGGTGTGGGCTGAAAGGCAGCGATAGATTAATATGAGAGAAGCCGTAACTGGTGGGAGCCCGAGATCACGTGAGGCGACGCTGACGGCTAATGCGGCCCCCCCCCCACCCCGTGTGAACATGAGTCTGTACACATATATACACACTGAAGATCATTTCTCTGTATTGTCGAGAGACAGAGAAGGAGAAGATCAGTTATCTTTAACTTGCTCCCGTTTAGGCAGCTGCGGTAATTGCGTGTCACCTCTGAAATTCCCCCCTGCTCTTATCAGTCTTGCTCCTCCCCCAGCCCCTGGACACTGTCCTCCCGTCTTTGCTGGGGAGTCCAGCGCTCGTTAATCTCCATGTGCTTAACATGGGCAGCCAGGTAGCTGTTAGAACCGGGGAAGGCTGCCTCCGTACCCACCTCCATGCAGAGGGTGCATAGCATGGAGTGTTATTTCAGTCTTTGAAAGAAACATTGGGCTTAAATCACCGTGGAGGGATCGTAACGGCGCTCTAATTCTGGGTGGTGGCTCATCTTCACTGAGATCTTCCCCCGCCATGCAGAGTGGAGGTTCCCGCTCCTCTCGGAGCCATAGTCAGAGTGCCACCGGCCCCTGCCTTTTTCCCCCTGTTTATCACGCCCCCTCCCCCCCGCACTCGCACTGCTAGGCTGCTTTGGCCAGGGGCGTCCCGCGGGCTACACCAGGCCATTGATTTCCCTTCTTCTTTTCTCCTTCCCTTCCTCAGTGACACCGACAGAATCATAGATCCGTGGAAACAAAGGAAAAGTGTTCCTTGACAGCAAAAATAGCTTTCATTCAAGCTGCGGCAAATGATAGCTCATCGCTAGCAAAATGGGACCATTTTAACAGCTAACCACTAGCTCAAAACCGAAAGAAAAAAATGTTAACTATCATAAATACCTGAACCCCAGCCGTGTAAAGTTACCCTGTATTACATTATAAACCCAGATGATCGGAACCAGGCCGCCGCACCGTAGTCCTGGATTTTGTAATGGTCACATTTATATTAGCATTACGGTAATGCAGTGTAGCCTGATCCAAATAAATGAAATCCAAAACAAACAGAGACACACCCAGTTAGCCTAGGAATAAGCATCCATGTTTTTTCTCTGTCCAGTTTTATATATATTCCTCGTGCCATTTTTATATTCTAATCATTTTTTTTAACAAGATTTAAGAAGACTGGCTTTGGATTTGGCTTTTCTCCATGAAAACAAACCAGAGATGTACTGGAAGATATCTTAATGTTTCAAATCTAAAAATCACAGCCTAACGTTAATAAGAATTTTTATTCAATAGACTCCTAGTCATTAAGCAGTGGGCATGGAATTGTGGAATTATGGGTTTACTTGACAGATCCCGTTAAGTCCTTTGTTTTGAATGGGTGGGAAAAATAATCAGCTGAATCTAGTCAATAGAGCTAGAGGACAATATTGATTATGGTGGTTCTCTTCTTAATACATTAGCCTTGGGTGTTTTCGAAAGACCAGTGTTTGGTCAGGGAAAAGTACTGTTTGGATACAACTGACTTCATATTCATTGTGGAGACGATTTAAGATGTTAACTGTCCTTAGGGCAGGCGGTAGGAGCCAGTGTTTGCAAACATGCTGAAAGAACGTGACCACATGTATCCTGGCATCCGTCAGGAGAGCCTTCTTCTCACCTGGGTACAGATGGTCTTGGTAAATAAACACCTAGACATTGTAGCCAATCTTGGCTACTATTGTTTGTGAAATTTGAGAATTGTTACAGAACTGCAACTCCCTTTTTAAAGGAAATAATATGTTTTTATATTTTAACTCTTTATCTGCACCTTTAAAAAAATGTGGGACCCGTTTTCAAAGTAGAATTCCAGGTTGATATATTTATGTGATCAAAGTGATCCACTTAAGATTAATGTATTTTATTGATAGTAAATTACCCAGGGATAAACATCAATTCTTTTATGGATAAACTTAAAAACCCCCAAATTGCCAGACCTCTCAATGTAATTCATCTCCAAAGCAATATGCTGAGTTAACCTTTATTGAATTGTTGCTGTAATTTGACGACTCTAAGTTGGTGGCTTGATGTACACCAATCCAATAAAAGATTACTGTAGAAACAGTGACTGACAGCCAAGCTGCAGAAAGCTGACCAATATTGTAATAAATATTTACTGATGAGCGGGATTAAGACCAGCATTGCTGAGCATAGATACCCATTTTCATGCTTTGGTGGAATGCTGTTTTTTTCACCTCCAGATACATATATGGTGCCGTAGCCGGAGATGGGCTGGTTTAATGGTGCGGCAGCGAGTCTGCCAGCAGGCTGAAGACGGTGAGTTTTTTTCTCATCTACAGATGAGGAGCCAAAAGCCACATTTGGACCCTCACGCATTTTCAGCCAAATGTCCCATCTGGTAACATTTCCACGTCCCTAGGAAAGAAATCAATAGCAATAATCTTCTTACGTCCCTCCCTCTCCCTCATCCACACACACGCATCGCAGCATTTTATTATACATATTACCAGAAATACAGATTAAAACAATATGAAGAATACTGCATGCAATTCTATTTTTGTATGATATTTAAACCTCTCTGTAGTAATATAAGCTAAACAGGGCGATCATTTTGTCTAAACCATAAACGCACCACAGTAAAGACCAATGTTCTGACTGACGTCGCGTCTTTTCTTTCACTCTCCTGCATTTCCGGCTCTTGTATCAGGACAGCGGACAGCACCGTATAACGTGCAGAGGATTGTTCTATTATTTCATGCATGTTATATTATTTGAATAAACTTTTGCCCTTTCTGTGACAGATGGGTACAGGACCAGCTTGGGCTCAAACTGGGCTACAGTTAAATGTAAAATCTGATTCGATGAAAACAAGAAAACACACAACTCCAAATGCCAAATGTACAGTGCACTTCTGCTTGTACAGTCTCAAATATTTTATTTCATTATTTTGTAATGTTATTGATTTTTTTAAAGTAAAAAATTACATGTTTACCAGTTCTCAGCTGCTTATTTTTTCATTCATTTTTTGCGTCCAAACCATTGGGTCATTTTTCCATGGTCATTACTGGGTAAGTGTACTTAACTAACTGCTGAAGGGAAACTTTTCTAAAGCAGATTAATCTGCAGGAAGACTACCGAGCCTAAATTGGTGGTTCTCTGATTAAGAGGAGGAAGTATGTAGAAGGCAGTCTCCGCTGGGCACAATGGTCTATGCAGATTAAATCACCCAGGGAGAACTTCTTATGACAGTGTTGAGTGTTGTTCAAAGACAGGTCCATCCCTAGGAGAAAATGTCTCTAGTTAAAATGTACTCCTCATATACTCAAATTTAGTTATGCACATTAAAGATTAGCACTAATGGCATCTTGCCTTTGTCTTGGGAATTAGGATGCGTCCTCAGTCAGTCCAGACAGGGGTGGAAAACGAAACCGAAAACTGTTCTGAGTGCAGGTTGCCAATTAAGTCCTGCCCAGAAACCCGATCTGTCTGTGGAATGTTCCAGAAGGTCCCCTGTGCCACATGCGTAAACACAGCTCTGAGACACCATGCATATGCGTGTGCACAGCCAAACACACGTGCACAACGGGATAACGCCCCGGTGTGTTTGGGCCGGAGTCTCCACAACGGTGATTTTCGATTTTTCAAAAGACCAACTTGCACCCATGACGATATTTGCTAAATGTCTTCTTACTTTCAAGGAAAATCTCGCCTGCCAGTCGCTCCAAAAATAAAAAACGCAACTTCCTTTGCAAAGTCATAAGTGAGTAATAAGGGCTTAATAAGGGTTTTAAATAATCAAATGCGGGGGGTATTATGCAACCTCATCTCCATAGCAACCATCTGCAGAGGTTGTGCTGATTGTCAGATAATCAGTTCTGGGTTGAGCTAATTGACATGAGGGCTTAAAAAGACTAAATGCTTTTTCACCCGACTGGATGGGACTAACTTTAGGGATCGCCACCAAGAGCTTTTACAAACATAGCAAGAATGAGCTTTAAATTGAATGTATTTTTTATTAAAGCTTCTGGATTGACGATATCTGCAATGCTGTATTGAACAGCCACAGAAATAAGACTGCATTCCCATCAATCACTGTTTCACTCGGTTTTGTCATCGATTTTCCCTGTGTGCTTTTGCGCGTGAGTTTTTCTAAACAAAAGGTATACAGATTCAGTGTGTGAGTTTGACAAAAATGTTGATAGTTAAAGTTCAGCTGTAGCAACGCTGGGGCTGAGCTCCTGTTTCTCTGTGGTTTGTCTCCATTCCAGAGAGCTGCCGCTTCCAGGGACAGTGCCTTTCTCACTGCAATGCTTATTGGTCAGGTGATGGGAAAAATTCATGTCTGGAGGTCTAAAGATTTCTTAGGTTCTTCTTAAAGCACTACATATTTAAAACAAAAGCCAGCACTGCAGTTCTGAAGTATGTCGCTGGTATAGATTACCATCCTAGAGGCTTTTAATTTTTATTTACACACTACAGAACGGATTTGTAAATTTTGTGGTTGTTTCTGAAATCTTTTGTTTAGAATGTGATATAACTTATGCTAGATATATGTCTAAATTTTCACGTCATAAACCAGGGATAGGGGAAGATTCTGGAAATACACACAGTAATGAAATAATGCGTATATGTGTCTGTGCCCAGGGTCTGCAAGGTCACAAGGCCACCGTCGTGTGTCTGTCACCTCGGCTGGCCCCTATAGGAGCCTGACCACTGACACCGCGCACAGAGGTCACTGAAATGTGGGACACCCAGCTGGCCATTTCCATATCAAAGGTGCCATGTGACAGGCTGCAGAGGCAGCTGATCACGCGTGTGCATGTACACTGGCATGAATCTGCTGTCCTGCGCATAGTCACCAGCTCTCCAGTCCAGCTGTCAGAGATGTCCGGCCCATAGCTGTCACATGGGGCTTATGCAAAGGCCTTTGGCCTTCTATTTTCCACTTGGGTCTTTTACGGGTTGCCAGTATGTTTAAGTTAAGCAATATAATCATTTAGAATCAAGGAATTTCTTTGCAACACTGCATTCATAATAGTCACAATTATCCATAAAAACTTAGAATTCGTTATTAGTAAAATGACATCCTTATCTGAATTCTTAGAGAAAGTTAATTGGTATCTTGTCCCAGATAACACAGCGTATGAGGCAGGGGTGACACACTGGAAAGTCCCCTCTGTCCACAGCCCAGAGGGGTTGACAGTAATCTTCATTCGTGAAGCAGAGCTACTGTTTTCTCTCAGCACAGCAAACACTTATCCAGTCTGCCCATGCCCCACACTGCAGTCCTATTAGGGTGGTCACTCATATTAACCAGCAGTAAGTGGACGGCAGGCATTTTTCCCTTCCAGAGACTTCAAAGCAGCGCTGCACGGAAGGCCGTCGCACATTTATCCAGAATTAGATTTTCCTGGGCCTTCTTGGGAGTAATTGAACCCCAGTTATGCCGACCACATAAAGGGAGGCCTCCGTAGTGTATTTTTGCTTTAGTGCATTAAAAAGAATATTCAATAAGGTGGATTTGTGGCTCTTCTTCACAATGCGCACATTTCAAAGCACTGTATGTTCCAAAAGATACAGGATTACAGGCTATATTTTGAGACATGTCCATTTACACACCAATACCAGCCGTCTACGGTAAACATTTATCTACAGCTGTGGTGCTTCAGGTAATTACGAATCTGTCTGGAGGGGTGGGAGGAGCAATAAATCTGACAGGAGTGACACCATAGCTGGGTACCCCACTCTCTATTAATCTCATTGTCAGCCATTGAACTTTTTATGAGTAAGGGGCTGTTGGATGGTGCTCGTCTAGAGAGTACTCAGAAACAGGCCTGAATGGATCTAAGTGGCTGAAACCAATTATAACTGTAATTAAGTGCGCGTCCCGGTATCACGACATGAATGATCTCACAGCTGCAGACTTCAGTTTCGATTACAGAGCTGCAGTTTTGAGCCAAAATGCATGTATTACGGCTGTCTCACGCTAGCTAACTGCTAATTACTACTAACAGCCTCTGGGCATTGTTGGAATATTTTAGAATATTCCGAAAGCTAAAATAATTATTTTAAAAATAGTCATACCCATGTACCGTCCTTGAATATACAAATATGACTCTAGTGAATCCCAATCACTGTGCATTCTTTGGAAGTAAGAACAGGCTGGCAGAGTGATTCAGTAACACCCTTAGCTCACACCTACAGGCTTCAGGGTTGGAATCCCTCACCTGGGTGAGTTCCCCATAGCGTACCTTTTTAAGGCTGTGA
>JAABNY020000008.1:8152922-8182099 GCA_015164015.2 Brevimyrus niger | reverse complement strand
ATAGACTTAGAGCTAATTGAGTTACCTCCAACTACCAGCAGGGGGCCCTCTTTAGATATCACAATGCTATTATCATTGGTGGGTAGTTCAGAAAGACTGTTGTTGAGTCCAGAAAGTAAAAATCCAGACCAAGGTTTTGTTTCAACCAATCAGTTAAGCATAACCAGTCACTGTCACAAAGTACTCAGCTGGTTGGTTGAAGCAAAATCTTGTACTGGATTTCTACTTTTTGGATCTGAACTCTTTACCTCTGGCTATTGTTAATTATGGGTGGGAGCAGCCCAAAAAAGCAGGAACAGCCCTGGTGGTACCCCCCGAAAGCAAGCTGTCTCAGCTCTTGCCTGCCGTGTTTACCCTCACCCCCACCCCCCAGAGGTATTCTTAGAAGGTGCAAGCAATTGCAGAATCTGCAAAGCTCATTTGCGATAGGGCAGCATTAGACTAGGGGACAGGTGACCGATGCACTCACATCGGTCGTCGCTCCTCATGAGTGCAGCCAGATACAGGTGGTCGCATTTGGAAGCGGGGAACTGGAGACGCGACTTCCCAGATCACAGACACGCCGACACCACTAGTGCCGGCTGCCCCGTCTGTAATGCAGGGCGGTCTGGCGCTCTGCAGCCTCCTGGAAACCACTGGGGATCTTCTGCATACCTCAACCACTTGGTTATTGATTATCTTTATGAGTCGCACTGAGTAAAACATTCTCCTTTATCTCCTCCCAGGCACAAAGACACAAAGCCGAACAAACATGGCGTGGAGCACAACCGACCAGCCGGGGGGGTGTGTGGGGCGCCAAGCATTTGGGAAATATCTGCGGTCAGATTTCCAACATCACAGACACATAGACAAGATGGAAAAGATAAAGATTAATGGCATACATGAATAGATCGGGCCCCTTGTCATACTTATAAACAAAAAAGTACAGTAGGCCATAATATTAAGCAACATGAAGAACGTTATGTGTACGTTGTTGTCCTTTTCAGGGTGTTTCTTCGTGGCATTCTGCATGAATTTCACAGCATCAGGGGAGAAGTTTGTTGCTGTCACATTTCTTCGCATTGTCTTTTAAAAGCAACGTGTAAAACAAGACCAATTTGTTTACTATGTGGTCAAACACCTAGGCAGGGTTCGCTTTAATAGGAAGTCACAGAGTAGCATTTCCTGCTGACATTACAGCGGCGTTTGGGCAATTATTTAACTGCCTGGGACAGAAAGAGATTTCAGGTAGTGGGCTTTGCTCTTATTTGCCCTGATTGGAGCACATTCACACATAAATTAGAGAAGGCCACTCTTTCGTGCCTAATATATTACATTGTCATTTTCAGGTCAGTGACGTTAATGCGCACAAACGTACCAGGGCACAATTTACCGCCAGGCATCCTCGGTTAATTGTTGGGGAGTGTGGGGGGGTTTTCTCGTCAGGGGGGTTTTTTGAGCCGTGATCACGCCTGCGATTTAGAGGACGGCAGACTGTCCTGTTGGAGCGGCCTGCCGAAAGTCTCCTTTCACTATTTCATTTTGACCAGCCCATAAAAGTTCCCATGTCCAAGGTGAATCCCGGCTCTTGTTGTAATTCACAGTCACATCCCGGCCTCCTCGGGGTTAGTCTGACTAATATGGGTGCAGAGAAACACTTGATATGATCCCTTCCAGTGCTAAACCACGCCAACAGTGAATTCGCAGAGGCATTTCCGATGATCAAGCCACGCTCCCATTTCTCTCAATATGGCGATAAACGTGGCAGCGCAAACAGTTAAAATAATACCAACACGTAGAATTCAAGATGATGCAAAAAAAAAGCCAATAGCTATTTAGTACTGTTCAGTAACAGGCACCTGGAGCAAAGAGGATATATCTAGTGACACATTTACGAATGCTTGTGTTTTTCTATATGGATACATGTGTATATGTACGACGTGCTTATGCATGAATTTCACTGTGAAAGAGAAAGTAACCCAGCATGCAGTTCACATCCATATGTAGCGAATTGTCAGTCTGACATTTTGATGAAGCTTGTGTCCCATCAGCTGTAAATAGATCTTCATATTACCAATGCCAATAATCCTATAAATGCTCGCTACATGACACTGGACTTTGTTAATCCCCTTTTAACGGCTGCTGTTGTTGCTTCATCTCCCCCTTGTCTCACCTTCAGCTGCATTATTCAGATCTCTTTAAAATGACCCCTTTTAAGAAGAGACTATCAAAGGAATCTCAGTGGGGAAATGGGATTTGTGTTTGTATGAAGGGAAAAAGAAAGTTATGAAACAATACATACAATAGTGATGCCGGCATTGTCATGTATATTTCTAATTAGAGAGTGATTTTGAAGAATTTATGAGTCACCTTAACCAATCTGACTGATATTAAACATTAAGGAAAATCATTGGATGAGTAATTCTGTCATGTTTTTAGATACTGCATTTGCAATAAAAGCCTGCAAACCTTACATCAACCTATGTTCCAGGATCTAATTAATTCCACAGGCTAAATTTATATATATCCATCATAATTTTATTCCCAGAGCTTCTCAGCATATTTAAACAAATTAACCAGAAAAAAAGTTTACCAGTCATGCTTATTTCTGTGAAGTCTTGTCCTGGGGGGTCAGTGACCTTCTGCCCCTCCATCAGCCACACTAAAGCCCCAGCTGAATGCCAGATGGTCAGTTTTTACCAGCAGGTCCTGAAGAGCAAAAAGAGCCAATATTTTAAAGTCTTTCAGTTAAATTATTGCTCAGCTGTTCATACTGGCTCCTGTTAGTTTACTTTGATAACTGTCATCGCTGGTGTTATCAACCTCAACGTAATAAACACTAAACGGGAATTTCATGTTTCTTATACAGTAGAATAAGAAAAACTTATTGAAATAATCTTTTATGAAATCCTTACAACAAAACATAACTGAAGGTAGATATATATA
Source organism: Brevimyrus niger (assembly GCA_015164015.2). NCBI lineage: Eukaryota > Metazoa > Chordata > Actinopteri > Osteoglossiformes > Mormyridae > Brevimyrus > Brevimyrus niger. The sequence goes on along the minus strand of JAABNY020000008.1, from coordinate 8,179,174 downwards.
TATGAATATATATATAACAGATATGGATATGATGCATTTTTTAATACTGTATTGTAATCGTCACGCACAAATAACTTACAAGACAGAGGAACAGAACCCAAATATTATAATAATAATAATAATAATAATAATAATAATAATAATAATAATAATAATAATAATAATCACTGTTTTAGAAACCATCCGAACAATGCCATATTCCTAAATTATAATTAAATTACTTTGTAATAATTTCCTGTGGAGGGAAAAAATCGTATCTTCCAAGTGCCATGCGTCTCGACTAAGTATAATTCAAATTTTATTACACGCCCTAAATAACAACAGCAGCCAGCTGGTAGTACAGTCTACTTTCCGAAAGACAAAATCAAATTTTATTAAATATCAAATATGTTCGCAACTAAAATGGGGCCTTGACGAAAAGAAGTAAAAGGCTTTCTAATGTGGTGAGAGCGGACATGCACTTCCGTTGGATGGATATTTCAGATCGAACCTTTCGATTGTAACTGGAACAATTTGCATACTGATTCCCTTCCATAGCTTTGCAGATCCATAACAACCGAGGCAGCTATTCAAATGCAAGGAGTATCGCTAAATACTCGGATAGCTCGGTCTGCTCTCGGGTTTGTGCATAAGAAGACCAGCAATCGTACATTGGATGATGATATCTCATTTTGGAAATTTAAGCAAAAAAGGCATCTTTTTTTCGCCGAGTCTCGGAGTGAAGCAGCACGCTTGCAGGGAGCGCCTGACCTACAAGTAGAAACGGAATCGTAGGCGGACGTTTATTCCGCAAACCTATAATCACTGAACGAACTTACCGGTATTTACAATGACATGTCTACCATGAGGGGAAAATCTCAATACGGAAATGAATCGTGGTTCGTTTGTTTTAAATGCAAGTTAGTGCGATTTTGCTCGGGGGTCACTGAGATGCGTCTGTCGGTCGGATGGTAAAAGACGCAACATGGCATGAAATCGACTAATATGCTACGCATCCTAGGGGTAAGCATATAAGAAACAAGATGATGGAGAGTTTATAAAAGGGCAGTAGGGTGTGTGTGTCTCTGTGTGTAGGAGATATGTGGTTTAAAGTGATGCAATGACATTTGGCACCTTGCAGAGTTCACTGCGTTTGCAGACTCCTTTTAAAGCTCTGCAGAGGTCAGCGACAGCGTCATGAAGTCTAACCAGCAATGCAGCAAACCGATCCTAATTTTTTTTTTAACTGTTGTAACGTCTGTGAAATTCAACCGTAATACCGTAATGCATTATTATCTCAAGAAACGCCACGTTGTCTGATATTTTATGTCTGAATAAATTGTGACCGTACCGATGCAAGTTGTCTGCTATGATTTTCCACGGTATCGACTTTTTATGTAGTTAGCTTATTGTAGAAAAGATGTGCTGGCTCATTTGCTTTTATTCTAAATTTTATATATAAAACGACGTTTTTGCTGATAAATGAACGTTTTAGCTAGGAAGGCGTGTTACGTTTCGAAAGTTTATAGCTCAATATAATGGTGCTGTCGTTATTTGTTTCTTATTCTGTTAACGGTAAATAAATGTTTTGCCCTGTGTTTCATATGTTAGTATGATTGAGATTTTCGGTTATAACCTGTTTTTTTCTATATAGTTAATAGCGTCATGCACCTGTCTTGGCTCGTTACTGCTGCCCCCATCCGCTGATTGTGAAGTTCGTGTCTTCACCACCCGCCCTTTCAATTTTTTCCACCTTTTTAACTCCCCTGAACTTGCCCCGTGTGCCGCACTTAACACTTGTCACTGCTTGATGACGTGAATGTGGGGTGATAAAGACAGAAACATTTACTGCACGGTAGTAAACTAGTTTAAAAATGGACCAATGTAAACATATAATAGTTGGGCTATTTTAAAACCTAGTGACGACTTCTCGAGGTAAGTTTATAGAAAAGTAGGACCACATTTACATTGAATTCTTCCCACCATCACCTAAAAAGAGATCAAGAGGTGACAAGGCATCACTGAGTTAAATTCATGTGAGAAAGGTCTCCGTTAACATGTGTTATAGGCTTGTATGTCGGTGAGAAGGCCTAATTAACTAAATAAAATTTTGAATTGAGGCTTTGCTTGGTTAGAGACAAACGCAATGTAACTTGGCCAAATTGTTTATACAGTTTACTACGGTGACGTTTTGCTAGAGAGTGAAGTCCAGAAAACTGGATTACGAAACCTCTGACCCTATAAGGTATCCAATCATAAGAACTGATGACTGGTTTATTTATTACGTATGAAATTCTCTATATTTAAGTTTATTTTGAGTTAAATTGGTAGTTATATTACGTTAAATGGAGGGCTGCTTTAAGGGGAGAAATTTTTAAAACAACTCAAGTTACTTAGAAGTCACTTGAGAAGCGACTACATGGTTCACAAAAGGCGCAACGTGCCTTGTACATTACTGGATACTCAGAATACTTTGTACATAGTCAATGTTATAAGTTCGAGTTTATTGTATTTTTCCCTCAGGCTAGTTATGTCATGTCAGATGTTTAGCCGTGAACAACGTAACACGTAACAGCTGTATACGTTTGTCTGTCGCAGATTTGCAGTGTGTAAATCAAAACGTTTTATTTTGCTTTCAAATGCTGGCTACTAATCTTATCATTTCAACTGATAGAATTATACAAAAAAGACAACACCATCAATGCAGGTAACGTTTTAACCATTGAAAAACACTGGAAACAATTCTTAATGGTTAAACTTCAAATAAGAACTATGTACACGTGCACAAAGCCCATCAATAATTATTCTTGTGTGTTATGCAAGGGAAGGTTGTGGGTTCTTCATTGTGTGGCACGTGATAAGCGTAAATCTTCTCATTTCAGATAACAATGAATGAGTTAATTCCATTCGCTTAACGCTAATTTGACGAAGACGAGTTCAGTCTATGATGAAGTAGTCTGCATCTGCACTTTACCACTTTGCCGAAGTTTTTCTTTATTGATATTATTGAATTAAACGGTTTTTTTTTTAAGTTGAATAATTAATGCGCATAAATTCTTTGCTTGATCCGATTGACCTGGCGCCTTGACAGATTGTTTATTGCTGTTTATTTTAATTTTATTTATGGATAATTATTTAACTCAGTTTCACAGTTAGTCACATTTTTACCACGCATCCTAATCAATCGAACCACGTAGAACAGTTGAATATTTTACTCTTTAAAATAACGAAAATATGCCATAAAATCAGCCAGCCAAAACAGCTAGTTTAGTTGGTATATTATTAGTTTCTTTCAGGATGCATTAATTTTTTTATTTAAGTTTAGTTCTTATAACCTTATAACTAGGTTTTGGCTCATTGACAAACCATTCTTGAAATCACATTACCCGATAGAAATATTTTAGTCACTTTGTATGAAACTGGATTCTGTTTCAACAGACAACTGCCATCACAATAATTGGGCTCTATAAGTTTACTTCCGACACCTACCCATTCACATTCTAGCTGTAAAATGTAAACATATTATTATTGCAGTGCTTGGGTGGATATGATGTAACCAGTAAATGTTTATGTAGACAAAAATAAATTTAAATACGTTTTAAATTCAGATGCGTATATATTTTTTTTTTATCATGTTTACCTTTAGAAAAATAGTTGTAAATGAGTTGTAGGCCTAGTTACCTTTTTGCTTTTAATTTAAACACAGCGAGACTCTTAACGGAATGCTCTATTCGGAAATGGTTTGAAAATAATTTACAGGTAATCAAAAATAAACACAGATAAAAGTAAAGCAGTACACTAAAACGTAGACTGTACGTATCAGGCTGCGAATACAATAATGAAACGCAAATGATTTGGGGAATTGACTACACCAGAAACGTTTGATGGTTCCCATTTGCTTATAATCCAAAACGATAGCACTGTATGACGGCCAAAAATGCAGCAACATTCAGAAATATGGCAGTAGTGAATGCTATTGAACAACTATCTATTACAAGAGTAAAATATATTTTCATATTATTTGATAATAATATGACCAAAACATTCAGAATAACAGACAAAGGATTCTATTTTAAAGATTTTTAAAGAAAATTAATGCTACACATAGTTGTCTTTATTTCTAAAAGAGGATCTAAGCAGTAGTGTTCTTTTTTGCGTATAATTACATGAGTATGCTTCACTGCGAGAGTGTTTTTATTAAGCGTTTTTACTGCCATTAGCGCCAGGATTACGAGCTATTAATAACGTCGTCATTTTTTGTACAGACTGGAGTTATTGATCCACGCTAGTACTTATCTCTACCCATATAAGACGGGGAATAATTTTCGCATTAACGTGACCCGTTTTCCTTGTAACTCATTGTTAAAGCTACAAGTAACTCTGCGAAACTCCCTGCAAAGCACCAGAGGCGCCCAATTTATGATACTTGTGAAAAGTATATGGGCAACACAATATGAATAATTAAACAGCGCTCACATTGGCGTTTTAATTTCTCGAAATGAGAGGAATTTGAGTATAGATCTGTACCATTTCTGGAAAAAAAGATTGTCATATTTATTCATTTATTCAGATAATCATCAAAACAATTTAATGTCCCGAGTGCACTATTTTGTTTTGTCGTTACAATACTATATGCCTGTACCACTGGATTAATTCCGATTATTATCACTTCCCGTGTCAGTCTACACGTTGAGTTTAATTGCATCAATTACAATTTTGCCATTTTCATCACAATATTGCAACGGGTAGACCTAAGAATGTCTCACATGCTTATAATGCAACATCTACAAACGAATCCAATAAGAAGCAATTTGCTAAATGGCTAAGACTGGAAAAATAACAAGAAATACAGGTACCGAGAAAGAAAGGTACCAAGAAAGTTCACCTGGGATGTGTCGAATGCTGGACGACTTGATGATGACATGGTGCCCTTTCCCCGGTCCCCCTGGTTGATAACTTGTTTACTGTGATTACGTTGTTATATTGCGATACAATATGTCACGCGTCTTTTTGCTTTGTTTCATTGAGAGCCAGTGAATTTACAGAAGCACCGTTTCCTCAAATCAGGCACAATGTACGCTAGACAAATTCGGGTCCCAAAACAAACACGCCTGAGCAGGCCTTCGCGAAAAGAAAATGTTCCCTTCTTTTGCAAGTCACAGAAGTGCGAATGAAAAATATCGACCACTTTCCGAGTGTCAACAGCATTTAGGGATGAGAGCCATTTTTCTTTATAGTAAAACAAATACCGAAAAACTTGATACAGTAAAATATTAACAGCTTTTTCCAAATTCATTTTCATTACTAAATTTGTTACATTTCATAGTCTTCCTTCATAGCCGTCAAATCTAATGGGAAATATGGCGAATTATTTTAGTCATTTAAAAATTAAACTTTTAAAAATACCCAACCATAATTATTTTTTGCATCCATCTACAATTCCCATTATATAATGCATTTGAATTTAATTGTAGGATATTTTCATCACCTTTGATTAAATTATTTACCGATGTTAATAATGTCATTCTCATCTTATTCTCATATGCATATTGATGATTTGTTTTTGTGTCTGTTTTTCTAAGAAACCACACTGGGAAAGTATGTTTAAAATCTACTCTCGTCACTCGACAGCTATTAGATTTGGGAGTCTTGCAGTGTCTATTCAGATGAACGGGCCCGATGCACTTTATCTCTGCAAAGTGTCGCCACTTCAGGGGGATTAAAGGGCACAAAGTGCTTTTCTATTTCCGACAAAAGTTACAAATGTGTGTTCTTCATGCTAAATCATTTGTGGTTCAATGGACTCAATATTAACGGATTATAAACGATTTTTAAAGAAAATTTATGAATAAATTACTTGCTTTCATTCCATAAAAGTATCCAGTGAGTGTTGTACATGATGTATAAGATCATGTAATTATATTAAATACACGATTTTTCTTTTATTTTAATTCCGTTTAGGTATATTTTTAGCGAAAACAGAAGCTTAATGTGATTTTATATTGTAGTTAAAACGGTGTGTTCGGTTTTATATGTATTTTTATCTTCCACATTAAAATAATACCTTCCATATTGTTCATGAACTATGTAACCGTTATTCCTATCAAATATTTTCTGTATCACTCTGAAATCAGTAAATAAAAATGCATCCATCCAACTGCAATCGTGTGCTAAATATGTTTCAATGAACGGGCTTTGGAAATTTCACGATTTCAACTGTATTGATCTGATTATAATCCGTACTTTTTCTAGTAGGCATCCAATGAAACACTACCGTTTGGTAGTATACTTATTTGCCAGTTACAATCTCTTATTCGTTTTTTTTTATTCGACACCTTGCTTCAGTAAGTTTGAAGTCCTACAGTCGCAGATTGAAATATTTCCAATGCTTTCTCTGTAGCATAGAACATTTCCTTCAGGCTTTCAGATCAATTTTTGGTGTTCTCGTGCGATCTGTTTAAATTCGGTTATATAGCATAATGTGCCGTGTCACGTAGGCCTATCCGCATACCCCCGTCTCTCCTGTCCACTAGCCTGTACCCTACTGGCTTGGTTCGTTTTTCTTAATAGATTAACAATAGAAACATCTGTCCGTGCTTGCCTTTATTTTAAAAGAAATATACCTTTATTCATTGGTGGAGTACAACATAAATGTTTTAATGTTTAACTAGTGTTCCACACATGTAATGTTCCACACATGTTCCATTTACATTTGTAACATGCATAAATATCCAGAATTTATAGCAGCGTTTTGACATCTGCATATTTTATTGTTTGATGTTAGGAAGACATCAACACACATATTGTACAACACGTTGGATTTCCTTAAAATGTTGAAAAGCATACTTAACTTTTTTCATTATCGGTTTACCTTGACACCCGGAAGTGCGTAAATTTACAACTGTGTACATATATTATTTTATATTGGGTATCTCAAAGTAGACTTCTTAACATAATTACACAGCGTTTGTTTTCCATCATGTATGATTCAGTTCGCTTTTATTTAGTAAAACAAAGCTGTACATTTATGGTCTGATATATTTTATCTAAAAATTAAGAATGATGCTAAAAGGCCTAAGTGCAAAACAAATAACAATGGGGACCGCGCACAATATAGCGGCTATTCCAGAGCCATCTACAGCCACACTTCCGTTGCGGCTGACGTCAGAGCAGAGGAGCAGTGTGCGCTCGTGTCCCTGTTGTGGGAGGGGACGCGCTAATGCGCATGAGTCTACAGCCGGAGCCGCAACAGCAGAGCCGCTGTTAGAGAAATCCAAAGAGCACGGAGACATGGCTAGAGATGGTGAGGGTACTGCGACTACGGCTGCTGATGCTCTGGTAGGCGAACGGGGGCCTTAAATTCATGTAATGCAGATAAAAAAAACAAAAAAAAACAAAAAGAGAATATATTAAAAGATATAAAAAGCGGCGTGTAAATTAAAAAATAAGAAACGTTTCGGCATCCGATACAAAGGGAGCAAGACATTACGCATGACTACTGCGAAGACTTCTGTGGACTTTTTTTGCGACGAACACCACATAGATGTTTTTTACACAAGATTGCACGTATAATGAATGCTCAGCTGTCGATGGAGAACATTGGCGATCTGCATGCAGTGAGCCATGAGCAGCTGTCCGCCACCGCTGACTTGATGAGCGGTAGCAGTCCCCATCACAGAAGCACGGTGACCCATCGCAGCAACCACTTGTCAGCCCACGCGCGCTCCATGGGCATGGCATCAATTCTAGACAGCGGCGACTATCATCACCATCGGCCCCCGGAACACGGTCTCGCCGGACACTTGCATCCAGCCATGACCATGGCTTGTGAGGCTCCCCCCGGAATGAGCATGAGCAGCACGTACACCACGCTGACTCCCCTGCAGCCGCTGCCTCCCATCTCTACCGTCTCGGACAAGTTTCCTCACCATCACCACCACCATCATCATCACCCTCACCAGCGGATCCCCGGTAACGTGAGCGGCAGCTTCACTCTCATGAGGGACGAAAGGGGACTGGCGTCTATGAACAATCTGTATAGTCCTTACCACAAGGATGTTGCCGGCATGGGACAAAGTCTTTCCCCCTTGTCGGGATCCGGGCTGGGAGGCATACACAACTCCCAGCAGGGTTTGCCGCCTTACGCACACCCGGGTGCCACAATGCCCACGGAGAAAATGCTCACACCCAACGGATTCGAAGCCCATCACCCTGCCATGCTAGGCAGACATGGGGATCAACACATGACCCCTTCTTCGGCGGCCATGGTGCAAATAAACGGAATTCACCACCACCCGCACGCGCACCTGAACCCCCAGAGTCACGGTCAGGGCATGGGCTCAACCAGGGAACCAAACCCGGGGTCTTTGCCTGGCTCGCAGGTCAATAGTGCAGGCAATTCAGGGCAAATGGAAGAAGTCAATACCAAAGAAGTAGCGCAGAGAATCACCACAGAGCTTAAAAGGTACAGCATCCCCCAGGCCATCTTTGCCCAGAGGGTGCTGTGCCGGTCGCAGGGGACCCTATCTGACCTGCTAAGGAACCCCAAACCCTGGAGCAAACTCAAGTCGGGCCGTGAGACCTTCCGCAGGATGTGGAAATGGCTGCAGGAGCCTGAATTCCAGAGGATGTCGGCGCTCAGGCTCGCAGGTGAGCCGGCAATAGCTCATTTACCGCTTGCTGTTACTTATTGGATTGCATTTTCCGTTGTGTTTTGGTAGCATATGCGAAAAAATCGTCCCAAATATAATTTAACCCTCAACTGCAAACCAGACCACTTACTTGATTTAGGAAGGCTCACTTTAACATGGTCGGTGTACCTGTTTTCTTGTATTCTCCTTGTGTTTGTACTTGTTTGGACTGTATAATAGCCGCAAGCGATATTAGCTTTTCTGAAATAATGTTTCGTATGGAAAACTGTTGTTATGCATCGGTATGGTAGATAGAAAACATATGTTATGTGTAATTGAGCATTAAGTAAGTGGTGTGTGTAATTTTCCATGTTCGTTTTGCTAATGTTTTCCCACTTACGAATCATTCTTTGATGTAGGTTAAACATTTAATATTACTTGCTCGTTTTTAGCTATTCTCTCCGGAAACTGCAGCAGCTTCGCTGTCCTAATACGAAAATTTACGTCTTCATTATTACCCTGCTACCCTCGTTCCCTTTTCCTCGTTTGAATAACCTAGTGTGCCGACTTGCTTCATTTGTAAGTTATTGCCGGATAATACGTACTGCGATTCACCTGAATTTTGAAGCTTTTTGCTACATTGCGATTAAGAAGACGCATTGAGGGCAAATTCTGCATGCGGTCAAAGCTCTAACGCCGATTGCATTCGCTCCTATATTTTGTATTTTCTGATGCTCTAACGCTACCAGATTCTGTTTATACCTTAATGACGAGGCCTTGAGTGGGGTTTTGTTAATTAACTGGTAGGTCTCCATTAATTTGTCTCTAGAGAATGAGAAAGTCAATCAGGGTGCAAGCCGGAGGCGCTCATCCATTTCAACAGACGACCAGATAGAACCATTTTTCACACGGACAAAGGATGCACTTGTTAGGAAAGTAGTTCAAGCCAAAACATGCACGGGTTTGCTTTATTTCCATACAACGCTCACTTTCCAGTGTTTCTCAATTGATTATTTGAAATAGATTATATTAGAGTTCCAATATGTAGCTCTCTCTTTCTGTAAGTCTTTTTACTATGTTAAAATGTTCATGTACGCAAAGCAATTGCATGTAGCCCGTTTGACACGTTTAATAGTCCGTTGTTTTAAACAATTTGGACGTTGTAGATTTTATTCCTGCTACTATTTATTTGAAACAAGCAAAAAAAATATTGCAGCAAAATTAATTCAGGCCTGGCAAAAATAGAATTTGAATCTAATATAAATCGAACATAAAATACACAAATGAATTTATATGCTTAATGTACCGCAGACAATTGATGTATATTACTGCAGCTAATGACAGTGCGCTTTTTCTTTTGTAATATAATTCTGTTGATTAGATGTTCTATCATTTCTATCGCAATATTAATGTCGCATTGTTATTCTAATGTACTTCTAATTAAAGTAGGCCTAATGGAATTCAGATATAAAAATCTAAATTCTACGTTTTGCGTGACTTTAATATAATTTAATGTTTTTAATTTTATTTGCCACATTTCATTTTAAATTACTTTGACGTATACACCAGCCACTAATCTACATTACAAATAAAATGAAACTGAATTTTTAAGTAGTATATTCAAGAGAAAATTCAATCGATTAATTATGCAGTTTGGGGAGGTATGTGGTTAGTCTGCAATGGAATGCAATATAAAATTAATATTGATTGATTAATCCTAAACGAAATTTCATTGGTAGAGAAAACGTTAGAAAATTATATGGATTTGTTATTTAAATTGTCTTAGCAGGTTATGGGGATGTAACGCTCATTGTAACATTTCTTGTATACGTGTTGTGTTTTTTTCTGGTGTATGATTTTGCCCGGCGGAGGTTTCTTTAACATGACAGAATATAACATACAAACCCTACTGCTGAGGACAGGTTAAACGGCAATAGATGTTGTGGCATCTTATAAATTAAAGCTGGGAGTCAGTCGCACGTCAGTCTCCCGGCAATGGAGTTCGCGCTCCTTTCTATATTTTCTTTCATTGTTTTAAACCGTATACATTTATGAATTAGCACATCGGCATCACAACGTGTGTGACTGATAGCTGTATTATTAGTCTGAATATAAGCTTATTCGGATTTCTTGTCGATCTCTTATTCTCGATGGTTAGTTTCTTTCTTGTAATAGATAATTGATTATTTTAGTATAACTTCATTAGCATAATAACAACAGCTGTATTTTGCATCTTATATTGTACTGTCTGAAATCATTAGTAGACAATGTTTATTAAACGCCATATTGTTCACAGGCCTATTTAGTGAAGAGGTACCGTGTATCCGGCGTCATTACGAAGGTGTGTATATACCTTGAGTTCCCTTTACAAGCATGTAGTGTTGTAATAACATTAGTTTATACTGTTGGACGTTGCAAACGATTAAGGTGTAGGCTATCTTATAATAATGAGTTACAATTCATATAAATCCTTCTTAGAAGCATTCCAGTTTCGTGATATATTTAATTTTGCTCAGTAGCTAGTTCACGCAGAAGTTCATCTGAAACTCAAATTCCTGAACTAAAAGCAAACGACTAAAATAATATCCCCGAAATCCCAAAGAACATCCACAAAGGTGTATTATTATTTTTGTTAAGGTAGGTTGTGAAAGGCCGGCTATACTAACACCATTACAGGCCTTACTTAGTAAACACGCAGTTATCTCCTGCCTGTATAATGATTTAGCTGGCAAACAATAACCCTGATGAGTTGTATCTGAGGACGATAAGAAGCGATACCAAGGTTCGTTGTTATTTCAGTGGGATATATGGGAAAATGCTTGGAGCTTCTGTTGTCACCGTGTCCTTGTGAAGCGACTGATTTATTACAGCAGATATACGGCCCAGTTTGCCTTTTGTTAATGTTTATCTAACGTGGCGACGTCCGTGCAAAGTGTCTGCAAACTGCAACGTCCGACATAACTTAAAAACAAACACAAACATTGTCCATCGAAGACTACACACACACGTATATATACGTGTGTGTGTGTATGTATATATATATATACAACATATTACAAAATGTAGTCACCCAGAAACAAATGTTGAATCAAAAAACATGTACATTTTTGTCTTTTGATGTTTGTATTTATGTATGTATGTATACATATACATATTAAAATGAAAAGCCTGCTTGTGGATACGTTATGCGCAACCTATTAAAATAAACACACATAAAATAATGCGGATGGTTATTAACCTTTTAAATGCGGTATTTATCAATGAAACACGCAATCGCTTCGTTTAAGAGAAAAGCTCTCCGGCTCAGAATCCTGAAAACGCAGTTGAACCGCATATTAAGCAGATGGTGAGGAATTATTTTACTTTGAATTTGTGAGCAGTGACGTCATTATTTACAGGTAACACTTGTTGTAGTGATTTATTATATACCTTTTCATTATCCGGTCATGTTACCATCGCCCCAACGGTAGCGTCACAATTAATGCCTTTTCAAAGACTTATTAGAACATAAAACAACCGTATAAAAGTTTTGTCTTAGAAATGGTTATATACGAATAATTTAGCCTACTGTAACATTTACACTTGAACGTAATGATTGAACTGTAAAGAACATTGCTGAAGTGCGTTTTGAGGTGCGTGTCTGCCCCCTAGCGGTGATACAAGTTATATTGCTGGTCGATGTCGGAGCAATGAAACAGTGTTCTAGGAGACTTCAAATGTATAGATAAAAAGCCACGTATTTCAAAAGCAAACAATTTGATCACTTAAGGACAATTTGCAAACCTATACATAAAAGCCGTTATGTACAGCGTCATCTGGAGAGATTTTATGCTTTGTGCGCATGTAATTTACTTTGAATGGCCTTTAAGACCTTCCTTTTACTTGCATCAGAAGCATTTGTTTGCTTTAATAGGAAACCTAAACTGTAAATGCATTGTTTTAAGGGAAACGTACTCCAGCAAGAATGTCTTACTGAAACATAGTGTTTTGATTATGGTTTTTTTGCCCAAATAGTATTCCTAAGTATTAGAGCTACCTCAGATATAGTCAGGGGCGTCGTAGTTGGGTGAAAAGTGGGACTAAATTACCAGGGCACCAAGTGGGGGGAGGGCCCCTGAGGAGGGAAATTTTATGCAGGTCTATAGTGTTGGGGGGGGGGGGGGTGGGGGGCATGGCCACTGCTTGTGCATAGGGCCCAGAATTTGGTGCTACGCCCCTGGATATAGTGCTTAAGCAGTAGTATGCATCACTGCCTCGGTGTCTATTAAATCAGAAGATATTTTTTATAATGTAAGCCTAATAATGTTCAACACTGAGTAGTGAATGTTTCATGCTGTCAGTCATAAATAACTATTGTTGGGCTTACAATATGCTTTTGATAGTACACGACATTACCATTTTATCGTTTTAACATAATCTATGTCTGGCACATTTTCGTGTACAGATATGGCAAGACGACAATCATTGCTTAATAAGGCGTATAAGTTAAGCACTTGGCAGTCACCCTGGAGCAGTGTTGGATAAGCACAGCAGTGCTTCAGCTGTCGAAATAATTTAATTCGCCGAATAGGCTCTGTACTGCATATTACGTGCGTTACGCTATGTGCGTAGTATTACGTATTCGTAGGAGTACGTACCTTGAGGTATACAAATGTTGCGTTTGAAGCTGCACCAGTAAACGTGCTACTGACGAGTACTGAATGATACAGCTCAACACACACAAATTCCCCCAGAAACCTAATAATAATAGCAGGTGGTTTAGATGGACTTTTCTCTTTGGGTGTCTATAAATCCTCCATCTCAGCCAGGCTTGCATCCTGTCAGCCAAGGTGATTAGGATATCCATTCTCACTGCAGTATTTGAATGTAATTGTTTAACACTTTAAATAATATATTTTAAATGTATTATTTAATAGAATAATCTCTTCATTGGGAAAAAAATGTTTTGATTCCTTTAAGAACTCTAGCTTAGTATTACCACTTTAAATTAATACATTCAATTTCTGTTTTATTTATAGTAATAGAACTAGAAGCTAGTTGTATAATATGTGGTCACATGCAGGGTAAGTTAAATTATGACAGTATACAGGGTGGTTTAAATATTGCTGCCAGCTACAACTGGCTTTTGTAACCCCATAGCATATGTAGGAGGTTTGTATATTCACACGCACACACACAAACATGCCCACACACACATGCACACACACACACATGCACACACACAAACATGCCCACACACAAACATGCACACACACAAACACCCACACACAAACATGCACACACACAAACACCCACACACACATGCACACACACATACACACACGTGTGCACACACGCGCGCAAACATACACACACACACGGGTTTGTAATTATATGTGGGGACTCTCCATTCATTTTTGTATTGAGAGGGATTTGTAACAGTGACTGAAAGTAAGTTATATGTTATTTTACAAAAATCTAAATTTTATGACCAATGCTGAGACACAGGAGGGAATAGCTTGTGGGTGTGTAAGGAGTGTTTGAATACAATAAGGGGGTCAGTCGATCCTGACGGCTGCAGTCAATTTTTAGGAAACATGAAAAAGGAAAAATCTACACCTCTTGTCCACTTTTCAGTGTCAGAAGGCATTAAGTAACTATTAGAGTTGTGTCATTTATTTGTTGTGTTAGCATTTAATATTACATCTTTATTAATTTGTTGCTCTTTCAAAAGAATTTATTTTGAAGTTTGTGTACCTGTATTTTTAGTATGCGAGTGCGAGTGCACTCAGACACACACACACACACACACACACACATGCATGTTTGTTTTGTGAACAGTACTGAACATCTTACTGAGCACATAATATAATCAGCATAATTTCCCCCCCTGTATTTTCATATTCTGCAGCTTGCAAGAGAAAGGAACAGGACCACGGCAAGGGAGAGAGGGGCGGCATCTCCAAGAAGCCGCGGCTGGTTTTCACGGACGTCCAGCGGCGGACTTTACACGCAATATTCAAAGAGAACAAACGGCCATCCAAAGAGCTGCAGATCACCATCTCTCAGCAGCTGGGCCTGGAGATCACCACCGTCAGCAACTTCTTCATGAACGCACGCCGACGGAGCCTGGACAAGTGGCTCGACGATGGCTCCAGCTCAGCAAACTCATCTTCCTCATCTAGCACTTGTACCAAAGCATGAAAGTTCCAGACTGAAATCTCGGTGGAAAAGCTTTAAACTAAAAAAAATACCTATCAAAGACCAGGACCTCTAGACAGCAGTTTTGTCCTTAATCTTGTTTGAAAGAAAAAAATGATAATAGTGATGTTTATAGTATCCAAAAAAACCAAAGACTTCTTATACTTGCGTCTTTGTTCTGCAACGCATTTTATTTAGACATCTTGCAAAAGAGAGAGAAAAAAAATCACAAAAAAATTCCCATATTGCCAGTCACACTCTTTAGCCATCTTTAACCTTCCATTTCGCACCCTTCCTGTTCCCAAACCCCCTTCACTCTCATTGGTTTAACTAAAGGTTTTTGCGATTCTTTTGATCACTGACTGATCCACGAGCCGCCACACTCTTGTTGCCACCTATACCGCCAGAGGCGTGTGACGGTAACGGGAGAGGCGTGTTGTGTACATACTTACGAGAAGAGCTCATGGAGGACCGACCCAAGTCAGGATTCCCCAGTGGTCAGATTTGAGCTTTCCTAAAACTGCTTGGGCCCTTTTTTCAACGGTTCCTCTCTTCCTCACCGGGCAGGAACCCTGAAATACTGGGTATAGTTCCAGGGTAGTAGTGCTTTCTTCCCAGTTGTTTTCATAAAAATCTAATAAAAAAAATGTCAGCTAGACCCACATATAAACACATTAATGATATAATGATAAATCACACCAAAGAAGACACTAGCTACATATTTAATTTTTTTAAAAGCAAGCACTGAATGAGAAATGAGAAATCAGCTAGGTAGACAGGAGAAATAAGACAACTATTGACTTTAAAGCATCCAGTACAAATGAATAATAGTATACCAAATTTGAAAGCTTATGAAATCATGTGTTTAATCATAGAGAATAGCTGACTCTATGATTTTCACGGTGAAGCCATCAGATACCGTAATTGAACTGCACCAGTCTGGTCCATTATTCATAAAACCCACCTAGAATATTAGCTATACAGTGTTTTTACAGTTGTTTTCTGCGATAAAACCAAAGGTAATACAATATTGTTAGACTGTTGTTATACAATGTCATATTTTGCCATCTATAACACTGGAGGTGCCCTTATATTAATATTTTGTTTCATTTAGTAAACAGTATTTTCAGGGAGTAAACAGTTCTGCATGAGCTTTATAAATATTTTGTATCAAAACTTTTTTATCAAATATGTAAGATGCTAACAACCAAAGACTGACTAACCAGCACTTTTTCATCAACATGTTTTGTTCGGTACTCAGAAAAACACATCCTGGAGGTTATTTATAGTGTCAACAAGATGTTTGATCAGCAGTAAGACACGTCATCCAAAGACAGTGTGTATTTTTAAGTTGCAGGCAGTATTTTTTTTTTTTTAATTGACAAGAGATGATTGCAGTTATTTATCTGCTTAGGGAATGACAGTTATGGAAATAAGGAAACTTACGATTTCGCAAAACATATTGTTGTTTCATTATAGGATTGAACTAAAAAGTATCTTGTCATAAAATTAGAGGCAAATGATTTA
The DNA here is from genome assembly GCA_015164015.2 of Brevimyrus niger. Taxonomy (NCBI): domain Eukaryota; kingdom Metazoa; phylum Chordata; class Actinopteri; order Osteoglossiformes; family Mormyridae; genus Brevimyrus; species Brevimyrus niger. Next base: position 8,162,858 of record JAABNY020000008.1, on the reverse strand, counting down.
TATCTCATTATGTCTGTACTTTGAAAGAAAAACTTTAATGTTTGCATAAATGGGAGCAATTTGCAGACTGAGTGGTGTCGTCCAATGATGAGCCCAGATGGTAGTGATTTTGTTTTTGTTTCGATTAGTTAGAAAACTTTAATAGGGAGTTGGGCTGATAAACGAAGAGTGCAGGGCCTTAAAATGCTGACAGCTGTACAGCGGGTGAATGGATATCAAATGCAAATTAAAGGCACCTCAGTGAAATTGTTGTGGAAACAAGTCCTGTACCAGTGCAGGGGAGCCTGGGACTCAGGACTATAAACAAACACTGATGCCTTTGTTTTTAAGCTCTGAATTGGCAGCCATGCACAGTAATAAGTAACATATTACTTACGTTAAGCACCTTTGGGTTTAAGCATGCAAAATAATTATTCCAATTGTTTTTAATTCAGTAATTATAAAATAATAGTATGATTTTAGATATACAAAAATATGTTACCATCAGACCCCATGGCTGTATCTTTTACTCATCAAATTAGTTCTACGACAAAACCAAAGATAATTTAGATCCAGGCCACAAATCGTCTTCATCATGGGGTGTATGGCTCTGCGGGCTACGCCTCTGTACCTGTGATCAGAAAGTCACTGGTTCTAGCCCGGCCTTGGCACACTTGAGGGTCCCTGAGTGAGGTCCTTAACCCCCAGCTGCCTGGGTGCTGCTACGGGTGGCCGCCCTTTGCGGCCAACTTGCTCTCACCTACAGAGAATAAGTTGGGGGAGGTGTCAAGAGAGTTGATCCATGGGGATCGATTATGTGCCAGTTACAGTTATGAATTTCTGTGCGATAATCTGCATAAACATTATGGATAATATGAAACTAATGAAATCTGCTGTTAATGAATCATGCTTTTCAAACAACCGAATAGTTACTTTGACAATATTTAGCATTAATTTATTATAAGGATATATGAATATTATACATATTATTATACAATTATACTAACTGAAAGGTTACCTTATCTCAATGTGGTATTGAATAGCTACCATATATCTGTATATTTGGTGATTATTTTTGCCACATAACCTCAGGTGATGTATGTCTGTCATGTGAATTGTTATCAATGTCTAGCAAAACGAGACAAAATTCATCCACCTTGGCCTGTTTTGTACTACAAGATACGTCATAGCTCTATGCCTTGTTTACATTATTTGAGTTGTTTATTTTTTAATGCAACCTAAGATATCTGAAAATTATTCAGTTTCGACCCATAACAATACTTCCCGTTGCGATCTTCTTCTTTAAAAGAATTTTTAGTGCAATATTAGATGTTTTGTTCGTGTTTTTGATTATCTTCATTAGTGTGCTACTGTTTTGGCTTCCTTAAGGTTAGCTTTTGTTATACAATAACCCATCAGAATTCCTTGTATTTCCTAACCAAAGCCTATTGAAAGGGGATGCAGCGATGCCTGGGACTGCAGCCCGTATGCCCCGCCCACTCACTCGGACCATGGTTGAAAAGAGCAAACTGGAACTATGCATGTCACTACTGGGAAGAAAGCACTACAAAAATCTGTCCGACATGGGGTCAGGTTCACCGAGCTGTATGAGCCTGAGGGGACACAACACCGCCAGAGCTGTTGGTGGCATGGTTACCTTCATGGAAAATATTTGGAAACTATTAACTAACATGGCGTCCACAAAAAAAAGTTTAGAAATGGCTTTCTCCTCTTGTAAAAACAGAAACAAATAGTGTAAAGATGTACTACTATGTATAGTGTGAACCAAAGACACTACCTCATTCAATTTCCATTTGTGATTCTTTTTATCACTTTAACGATACCAAAGATTTTTCTTGCACGGCCTACATGACTGGTGTGGTGGATAGTTGGCGTCTTTTTCCCTTAGATAACCCCACCCCCAGCCCTAAAACCCCGCCTCCACTTCAGTGTTTTCTACTCTGCCCCCTTTTTTCTGTCTAATTTCTCTGCATTAGTGACCTGATTAGAAAGCTATAGGCAAACATGTTGCAGATTCTGTATGACTCACAGGACGAGTGCCTTGCTTAAACCAAAGTGTTAAACCGCTCTTGACCTCTGCGTTTTCACCTTTTACTCTTTGAATACCTCAGCCTCTTGAGAAGGGCCGCTGTAGAAGAAAAAAAGGAATAATTCTTTCACCGTGGTGCTTTTGCCAGTGCAACCATGCAATTAAAACATACCAAAGGATTTTTTTCCCACACTTTTGCTGACAAACCAAAGCTGTTTATCCCCTTTTCCCTCTCTATACCTTTTCGTCTGCCCCTTGTCTCACTGTCCATGTCTGTTAGAATCTCCACCATATAGGTTGTGCATCTTTTTAACCTGTCTCTGAATACCTCATAGTAGTAAACGCTTAGAGTTATGTTGTACAAGTCTATGTAATTAAAGCAGAACTCTGCTAGTTTGATAACTATTGATGTTACTTCTGAAAACGGCTTTTTAAATTGTATTTATTTTTAAGTTTTTTGCAGAATTACTCTGTTTTGGGTCATAGGTAATATGCTCTGTGGATTGTGGTGGAGGCTAAACAGGAGGCAAACTAAAAAGCAGACCTATTTTTTATTACGACTGTGTTACGATAATATTATGACGATAGTAGTCTGTTGTTTTCTACAGGGTAAAATGAATTCTTGTGATGTGTTTTTTTTTTCTCTACAGTGTTGTAATTTGATTTAATTTAATTGCATTTTGTATCACTTAATCATTGCTTTAATTTATGCATTTGTAGAAAATATAGATTTGTATATAGTATGTTTTGGAAAAAAAGACAAAAAAAATCCAGTTTTATGTTACAATCTTATTTTTTCATGCTTAGATATGAAGAAGCGGGATTTTGTATTCTTCTTCATGTGTATCTTAGCGGGCACTTCCGTATGTGTTAGAGACACTGCCAGGTAACGAAAACTAGTGAGGAAAAGGACTGGCCAATGAGAACAAAGTTTTAAGGGAGCTACTTTGCTATTCCAATGGCACAAGCAGTGTACATCTTTATTTAATTCTCTCAAGTTTTTAAAAATGGTTTGTTGAAGAGTAATACTGCACATCCAAAGATTTATAAGACCATTTAAAAAAAAAAAGAAGAAAAAAAAGTTTAATGTCTAAAAGCACTGGCATTTGTAAGGTAGAATCGTCATTTTAATTTGCCATCCGCATGGGGTATAGAAAGTAGGCAGCATAGGACTGCATAGGACAAGCTAATTTTACGATTTGAGGGGAAATAAACCTGTTTAATGTACAATCTGAAGGTGTTGATCCGAGGGCTGCAAGTCCTTCTCACTTTGCTGCCTCATGCATAGAGTGAGTCAGAGTGCGGGCAGGGCAGCCGGTCTGCCGAGGAGCTGCGGTATGTCACCGGAGATCCTTTCTTTGTGTGGCACCGCTGCCCCGCTCTGTCTAGTATCTATTATTTTGGTGCGTACTCGTGTAATGACAATGAGCAAAGTCTAATAAACCTACAAAGAAACTCACCAAGGAATCAGTTTGTGTGTGTGTGTGTGTGTGTGTGTGTGTGTGTGTGTATGTGTGTATGTGTGTGCGTGTGTTTTTCTTCTTTTTGGCTTGAGTGTTGAGAATTTTTGTGGAAATTACTTGAATTACCTAATAGCTTTTATTTCTGTCTTACCACTGAACACAATGGAATGATCTAGAAATCAGTACAGGAATAATACGGGTTTGTTACTGATTCAGACTTTCAATGGTTTCCATAGTAATTTGAAAAAGAGTATGTTTTAGACCCCCATTACAGACACTTGGCTGTCATATTACTGATAGATGCTTTTTAATGCATAGTTGAAAAGGCAAAGCCCTCACAGACTATATTTATATTAGATGGCCCAGTTTTAGGGAGATCTACTGGATTCCCAGGTGAATTTCTGTGGAATGCTGAATGGCATTTCAATTACATTCAAATTTGTTTTGGATTCTGGCATAGCTCGGCTTTGGAATAGATTAACTTTTCTGATGCTCTGATAAAAATTAAAGCATCAAAAGTAATACTTTACAATGCCACTACAACATCATTACAATGGCAATACATTCATCTTTACTTCACTTGTCCAGACAAAAATTTGGATCACAAAACACTTGACATGTGCTTTGTCCAGTCTAAATAGTCCTTGAAGGTGGAGGGTTGTAATTTTCTGAATGCATGCAAAAAACATACTGTACAATATGACTTCATCTTGGTCTGGAGAAACGTTTATTTGTTAAGAAGGCTGTTGTCCTACCTGAATGCCAGTGGCTTTTTAATCATCACCAATGTAGCAGGAATTCAAATGTGATTAAAAATGAGTCACCAAGTGGTAGATCACTTGATTCCAAAAAAAAAAAAAAAAAAAGACATAAAGCGCCAAAGACAATCATCTGGTAAAAATGAAAAGTGGGGAACTTGTAGATCCATTGAAGAGCAGTCCTTCAGGCTATGAAAGACACAATGAAGTCAGACAGTTTTTGATAATGGAAAAACTATTGCTGACTTTTTATTATATTGGAGTAGTTGTTTGTGTTTACATTCTAAAACTGAGTGATTATTGTATGGAAAAGTAATGATTTATTGCAATTTTGCCAATGTCTCCATCCCTATTACCTGTTTTCTTATCTTTCCTGTTACAGTATTTTCCATGTATTTTTGTGTGTGGCAAAATAATGGGCTATCCAATGGATATTACTCCCAGGTTTGTATTTTTGTAATGCACCAAGACTTTCATTTATAAGATTTTTTTAATGATTTAATTCCTTTTATTTTGCTCCAGCTGTGCTACTGTCTCTCTATGCCGTGCAATATCATCTGCTGTGTTTGCTAAGTAAAGAAATAGAAGCAAGTGTCATGTCATTAGGCTTTTCGGTGTTAAAATGTTTTCGCATTTCTGTAGTCACAAGAAGGTAGAAAATAAAACGTTGGTTTTCCAGCAATTTTAAAAAGACTCATATAATCATTTATGGTAGCTGATGCTGTTTTTTTAGTTTAATATTTTTACTTTAGAGAACCCTATTGTAGTTTGCGGTTAGCAATACCCATCAGTCATGTACATCGTATGTCGTAAAAAACATCGATTATGTACTAATGATAAACTGAAGATAAATCATATCACTTATGTTGTAATTCTGAAATTGCAAAACTTAAATGCTTCTATATAAGAAAAGTATTATAAGCAGTTGGTAAAGCCAGTTTTTGTTATTCTTGACGTGCCAGTCTTATAATTCCGACTTTTCCCATTCCACAAATTCCATGAGAACACTGTGCACTGACAGGGACAGCATTTCCTACTGCATTGGCTTCAGTCTTTATAAAGGTACATCCTTGCTGCCACTAGATGGCAACCTACGACAATTTTACGCTTACCTTTAGTACACGATCCTTCTTTCATATTATATTAACAAACTAAAAAATAAAGCTTTTAAAATAACTCAGCTATATCGCTATTAGAACTACATTAAATATTATTCGAACACTGTGTGTAATAATACATTTGCCTGAAAGTCACACCCAATAGTCTGCAAACTATAACTAAACACATACTTAATTTTGTAATTATTGTATTTGAGCCGCATTATTACATGTACTTTTAAGTATAATTAATTGCCTGATCCGTTTTTAATCATAATAATATTGTGGCATTAAAAGGACGGAGAGGGTTGAAATGACATATCCAGTAATTTAGAAAAACAAAATTTTAAGATTTACGGTTGCCATGCCAGCAGGGTCACCGGAGGGCCGAATTACGGAAGTGACGTATGTAGCGAGCTGTTGTTGGGACACGTGATTTAGGAAGGTTGCTGTGATCTGTTTTGACAAGCAATGGAGCTCTTGGGACCAGCAGCGGAGAGCGTTGAAGCTTAACTTCTCCGGCGGCTGTGGAAGCTCGGCATCGCGAAGCAGAGGGAGAAATTCGCCAGATGACTTTGGTTAGATTTCGGTACCGTCACCCGGAGGAGTTCGCTCCGACACGACCTGACTGTCGGCAGGAGAAGGGATTCAGACTGGGGGAGACGTTGGTAGCTTGCAGGCTTGCCACTTGCTAGCCGTTTGGACGGATCTGCTAGAGAGGACAAACAAACAAAACTTAACAGGAGCGATGATCCAACGAGCAGATGAGGGAGACGGCGTGTGCAAGCCGGCAGCATAGTGTCTTCCTTCTATACACGATGATTGGCGGAGCGTAGCGGACACATCATACTCAAAACAAACGATCCGAACAGGGGCGCCTGGCTTTCCAGTGTCGCGGTCTGACTTGCTGGCGAGGGGATACTGGCAGACGTCTCGGTCCTGGATTCCAAGTTACCTACTTTAAGAGCTAAGTAGAGTAGCCGGGTCCGGGGGAAAAAAAGCAGGAATGAGACGGATGCACAGAGTGAGGGCGATTTTAGTTTGGCGAGTGTTTGGAAAGATGTGTATTGCTTAACGATTAAAGTTTAACGGCCGATACGTCTCAGTTCGGAGTTTTTTTGATATTTCCCTGCTCATCGGAGACAGCATCCAGTCGCCTTCGGCGTAGAAAGAAGGGAAGAATCTGAAGATTGACGACGAGGGGGCGCCTGTGAAGGACGGTGGCAAACATGAAGCCAGAGAGAGGTAAACCGATCACTGTTCTATTTTTAACTGTATTTACAGCGTTTTGACCTCGTTTTCGTTGTTCGACGATTGGCAGATTTGTCTTGTTGCGACTGGCATTGGAAGGGAGAGATGATGTAACATCTGGTTAATCATTCAGATAGATAACTATTCACAAGAAAGCCTTTGTTTCACCAAGTTTTTTTTTAAGATGGAGACATGACGCAAACCACTGTTTACCCTCAAACGTTGTCTTGTTATTTAATAGAAGACCGTATGAGTCGTAGTGCACATCTTATTTTGGAAGCCCGAAGTTGTTGTGCCTTCAATTCCGTGGATGAAATGATGCTTTGGCTCTCTGGCCGGCTGAGTAGCATGCACCCCCAGTGCCCCTTGTTATACCCTCAATCAGCCTTTAAATCGTCAAGAACGTAAATATATTGACATGCTGCTGTTAACAGCATTGTTTAATCATAACCACATAACCAAACGGGAGGAAATTAAGCCATTTAAAAATATCTGTACCCGTTAACATATAATGGAAGTTTATTAAATAAATGTAACATTTTTTCAATGCTCATATACTCGTATTGCTCAGTCCAAATCATCGAACACGAACACTTTTATATATAATTTTTATAATTAAGTATATATTTTGCTGTCGCATAAACACCAGGTAAGGAGTTAAACCCTTAGACCTATTGTGGGTTTAACATAGGATATATATATATCCTCACCAGCAGAGTTACTGAAGTGTGGTGATTTAAAACCTTGAAAGGTTGGGTTGAGTCAAGCCATTGAATGAAGACTGTCTTAAGTAATCTCAACTCAGATTAATTAAATTTAGTTTAACGGAATATTTTATACTGTCTTTTGACATTTTAAGTAGTCTTACAGGTATTAATCAGTCTACAGATCAGCATAGCGCTATCGATGGTTTTTTTGTAGGAGGCATCGGGTGCAAGCGAAGTGTTGCCGAAGCGAGCCGCAAACTTCCGAGGGGAAACACGTGACTGTCAGATCTGCGAGGCAGCCGCGCGCTCCTCCCAGCGCTGCACGGAAAGGAAATACCAGCTACCTAACTAATCGGGGCAGCCAGATGTAACCAGTCTGTGCTCGCATATTAAGTGTAGGAGTTCAACTGGTATGGGCACTTCCTAATAAATACTTTAATGACGTCTTTCTTGATGCGTGCATAAAATATCAGGATGTTTACCACTCGTATGTATTGTCAGTCGTGGGATTATTGTTTCTGGGTCACCCCTCAAAAGTTAACCCTCCCCCAATGTAATGACTGTCACCCAAGCCTCAGGGGCCCCATGCAAATACATGGTTTGAGTGGGAGTAAGCACCACCAGTGTTCCCGGTTACAAAAAGAGTTTGATCGGACTGATGGTTTATCTGAATAAAATTTCAACTGTGATGAATAGTTTGTCATTCAGTTTTTACAGTCGTATAACTTAAGTGGTCTTATGAGTTTCGATGGTTTTTGCAGTGCGCAGTAATGATGCTGATGCCCTCGTTTGTGCCCAGCTGTCTGGGTGTGTCTCGGTCTTCCTGCCTCCCCCTGGTCTGCATTGGTCCCCTCCAGGTCTGTGTTTCCTCTTGCAGTTCTACAGCGTCTATAAACTCCGTTCAGCACGAGTACGTGCATCGGCACTTGAGTGCTTAGACGGGCCGGCATGCTGTCTCGCTGGTACCTGCCCTCTGCCCTGGGCGTCCTGGTTTAGGTTTCAGGCTCACCAGGGCCCTGCTCTGGATAAACACTTCCCAGCGAATGAATGAAGGGTGGTATTGAATGATACAAGTTTTGATTGTATCCAGTTGTGACTTGGTTATTTTAGCGTTCTGAGCAAAAAGCGGAGTGACTTTTTCTAAATTACACCACTATTTGCACTATATTTTTTCATGCTTTCTCCTTTATATTAAATTACTGAGGTGTCTGTTGAGTTCTGGTTGAGAACTTTACTATGGTATCCACAATGTCCTACTTGAACCAAGGTTTAAAGCACTGATCATGTTATTAAGTGGCTCCTTTGGGTGTGAATTCACAGATCAGATTTTTCCTCCCAGTCCTGGGGAGTTTGTTAGCCCGGGGACAGGACATATTAAAAAAAATAAAAGAAAATTAGCAGTCATGGCCAGTTTTATAATTTTTGTATTCGTGTGTCATGAGTTACTTTTAAGTCTCATTTTACAAGCAGACTAGTTGCTTCAGTTCTTTTCATTTACTGAAATGCAGGAAGCAATCAGCTTGATAGAGTCATGCAGAAAGAACTCAGGCTTATAGATGTGTACACCACTGCACAGAAGTTCTATGATGTGGGTTTTGTAGTCAAAACAAGGTGGACTGTGTTGACGTTTAAGCCATTCAAGCGTGTTGATTAATCTGCATTAAACCATAGTAAACTATTACCAGTTGAAAGTCCATCCATTCATCATCCAAATACTTAATCAGCACGGTGTTGCTGTGACCCTGGCGCCTGTCCCAAGACACGCAAGCACTCAGCAGGGGACAGTCTGTATAGGATTCCAGTCGTTTCCCACACAGAAATATCATTTACTGACACACCTAACAATTTCTGGATTTTAGGTTGCGAGCACAAAAAATTGAGTGTTTGGTATAAAAGAGATGTATGAAGTATGAATCCCTATCAGTTAAGCTTGAAAAACTTTAACATAAGTACATTTCATACAAAACAAATTACAGCCAACACCAACAGCATATATAACGTGTGATTGAAAGCTACCTTCTAAATTTAAGCTAGCCGCATTACTGGTGTGCTAATTCAGCAGGCTAATGCTAGAGCATGGCTAAACCGGTATAGAATTTACTGGAGTCTGTATGCGGTATTGAATTGACTAGTGCGGTCGTTCATCCAGTCTGCTTCTAGTCAACAGAAGAGTTACAGGGGAAGCCCTATAAAATATAATTTAGCTATATACAGTAGTTAGACCACTCTGCAGGAGTTAAAAATAGCTCTTTAATGGGTACCCTGTAGCTCTGGGCTGTGTGTATTTGGCCCTAGCTTGATATTAACATATGTAACATATTAATGTTGTGTGCGTTTGTAGTTTTTGTATTTATGTGCTTTTTCAGTGAGATGGAAGTGGAGATTTGCGCATCCTGTCCGGTCTGCTTTTTCAGGTACTTGGCTTCAGTTTAACCAGTTCAATTTTTTGCTGTATGAAAAGACGAAGCTTTTTCCCCTTCAGTGTTTTTGCAGCTCATTTCCCAGTGTGCTGTAGAGTCCTCCTCACAGTTGTATTCATTTCCCAGTGTTCTGTAGAGTCCTCCTCACAGTTTTATTCATTTCCCAGTGTGCTGTAGAGTCCTCCTCACAGTTTTATTCATTTCCCAGTGT
>JAABNY020000008.1:8118730-8143338 GCA_015164015.2 Brevimyrus niger | reverse complement strand
CCTTCCACCCCACCCCCACCCCCAGGCTTTTCTCCTGCCATCTTAGCAGCTTGATAAAGCTTTACCTTTAACCCAGTTAGCTGAAAACACCGGAGTTCAAGGAGACAAGAGTGGGAGTGGGGTTCAGCTGAGAGCAGCAGAAGGGCCTGTGATGTTTCCATGTGTTTTTGTTAGGTCCCTCCCCCCCTTTTCTCTCTTGCAATGTCTTGCCCTGCTCCTCATTGTCTGGTGACCGGCGGGGCACCGTGTGTAACGGAGGCCCCCTGGAAGACTGCGTGTGACTGCCGACTGAGAGGCAGGCCGCTCCCACCGCTAACCGGCCCCAGCTGCCAGCACTCTTTGGTTACAGGGGTTTGCGTCAGCTGCCCATCCTGCCGTTTTTGCTTTTGCTCACTCTGGAATTTGGCCTCTGCTTCTTCTGAAGTCTCTGCATGCAGAATATCCCAGGGATTGATCCTGAAATCACTAGGTGCTGTGGCCCCTCCGTACCCGGGAACAGCCCTGGAATCTTCTACCGTGCCTGGAATCACCAGCCACCATGCTCATCCACGCCCGCAGTCGGTCTTGGGGTCACCAGCCACCGTCATCCTTCATGTTTGGGATCAACCTCTGAATCACCAGGCAGAGTTGATCACAAGTCACAAAATTAGTTAAGACATTACTATTCATCAACAATGTAACCATCTATTTCTTTATTTTTTCCATTAGTAACTGATGTGACTAAATGGGAATCACCACTTGAACAGTTCAAAATCTGTGTGTCTCATAGTTCCTTGGGCTTATATACATCTTCAAAGTAATCAATTTGTAACTGGTTATTTTTTGACTCAGACTTGGCTTCGACTCTTTGATAGTGACTTCGAAAATTTCTATGTTGAAATTTTTATGTTGAAATTTCTACACATGCGGAGTCGGAAGTCAATTTAAGAGTGACTCGACTTCCCATCTCTGTCACTAAGGTATGGTGCTCATCCATGCCTGAGATTAACCTTGGAATCACCAGGTATTTTGCTTATAACCACCTAGGATTGGTCTTAAAATCACCTGGCGCCATGTTCATCTGTGCCTGGATTTGGCCTCCAAATCACTAGGCAGCATGTTCATCAGTGCCCGGGATCAGCCTCGGAATCACCAGGCGTTGTGCTGATCCACATTTGGGATCAGCCTCAGAATCACCAGGCGCCGCTCTGGTCCACATGCAGGATCAGCCTCGGAATCACCAGGCGTTGTGCTGATCCACATTCGGGATCAGCCTCAGAATCACCAGGCGCCGCTCTGGTCCACATGCAGGATCAGCCTCGGAATCACCAGGCACTCTGTTCGCCTTGCTTATGCTTTTGTACACAGAGTTCTGTAGTGGAGACAAACGTGAATGAGGCCCCATTATCTCCCCCACTTGAACCCATGCCAAGGCAGGCAGGGGAGGGCCGGGGGGCCGAGGCTTGTTTGGCGTTCCCCTGGTTCCTTTGCACACATTCTGCTCCTTTTGACTTGTGCATATTTTAGCTCCGGATTACTGCCCAGCAGCAGAGCTGCTACAGGCGCTAACAGGAGACGATCGGCTGTCTGTGGGCGAGCCAGCACTCCGGAGCCTCTGACTGCTCAGCAGCCTCACCAACATTCCATTTGCTCCTTTTTTAAATTTTATTTTTTGTTAGTCTAGTCTTCAAATAGCCCAAACAAAACATTAAAGTTTGCCTGGGAGTTCACGATTTCAGCCCCCTCCAAATGCTCATTTCTCATGTTGTCCAAACATTTGCCATCTTACCGTGATAACAAGGCCTCTGTGTTCAGCTTCGCTGGAAATGGTGTGACAGTTGCTATGGTGCTGCGTTTTGACTCTTGGCATTGTGGGTAATTCTTATACAGCTTAAATGGTGGCTTTGTTATGTGCAACTCCTGTTTCGCTCTGGACTTCACCCTTCAGTTAAAATTATTAAAAGTTATTTTAAATTTAGTCTGGGAGTGTGACTTAAAAAAAACAGACATATGGCCAGCTGTGGAAATTAGCTGTTCAAAGGCAACCTTTTTGTATGGAATGGGCAGAATAAACTGGAACGACTGCTTTATCCTGGCCTGCCGCAGGCCCACACGAAGAGGTCCTTCTGTTGTCCCTCCCCAGGGGAGGCTGGAGACCCGGTGCCCCATCCATTCCCTCACAGGCTCCACATGCTAGTGTTGTCAGCTAGACGGTGGCTAGAACCAGGAAATATCTCTTCAGCCACCTGAAGGGCGCTGGTTAGGATGGACCAGCCTGTCGTTGTGTGAGCTTCTCCCTCAGCGTTCATGGGTGTGGTGTCCAGGCTGGTGCTCGGAGCTCACCCCCAGCTGAGAGGGTGGATCCTGGCCCTTTGAAACTCTGTAATTGCCCCCAGAATGGAGCAATCTGCTGTCAGAGCATGGTTCCTGCTTCTCCCACTACCTTGTCATTTAGGTGGTTCCTGTTTTTACAGACATGAAAATGCTTGGTTGTAGATCCCAGTAGCTATAAGACATTGATGCTAACAGTGTTTTTCAAACCGGACCTTGGGGAACCCCCAGACCGCCCGTGTTTTTGTAGAAATGTGGAGTGTCTGGCAGGGAGCTGGGCGGGAGCATCAGGGGGTTCCTGAGGACCGGCTAGGAAACACCGGATTGGAACAGACGTTGTGTGAGATCCGCTTCCTGAATGATCATGTCCCATTCGGGAGCTTTGCTCACCCGATTAAAGGATGCACCTGCGAAATGGGGGTGCCGGCCCTGATGTTAAATTCCCTAATATCACTAAATTCACTAACATCATCTTAAACTACCAATCAGTGCCTTTTTCCTTTTTAAAAAGTCTTCTTTGCCAAGAAATTAATGCCAATAAGGTGAAGTAATCTGAAGTTGGCTGATTATAACTGGCATGTAGCCCCGTGACCTCACCTCCCCCATCTCTTTGTGTGGAGTCTGAAGGGTCTGCCCATGTTTTTGAGTCTTCTGGTCTCCTTGTGTTTCTAAATCCCCCACATTCTGTCTCTCTGCCTTACAATGCCCCCCCTCCCCCATCCAGGGCACCCCTTAACTTGTCCGAAAACTTCCACTGTATGGAATATAACATAGATGGATGAACTGCCTAGCAAAACACATCAACAAAGGAGGACTGACTTCACGTTCTTCATCTCTGTTGTTAAATAAGTTCCTGTTAATTCGGCCTGTGTGCTCACCTGTTACAGATGTAAAGCTGAATCTGCCAGCTCGGCCCCCCCCCACACACATGCACACGCACACATCCCGGTGTTTATTTTAACCTCACAGACATGTAACCGAGCTTCAACGCTGTGCTGTAATGACTCACAGTCGGCTTGCATCTGACACCCCCCTCCCTCCCCCAGATTGACACACCACGGCTGTGTCTTAGGCTGTGAATCTCACGGGGGCCTTACTACAGAGAACAGAGATGAAATTCTCCTGGGGGGGGTGTTTGGATTCAGACTGAAGAGGCAGTTACAGTTCAAGGGCGTCCTATGTAGCATGTATAGACTGTGAAAGGTTTTCACAAAATTAACTGTGATCAGATTTCAGTTTTGCTGCTTCTTTTGTGTTCAGATAGTATAAAGTTTGTGGCTTTAAGGGACTGGGGTTAGATTTGTTTTGTTGGATCAAAACCATCTGGTCCATCTTTCCAAGGAGCTTGTCTTCTAATGTAGATAAAAGTTGCTGGAGGATTGACAGGCACACGCTGTCCCGACAGCCCAACCTCGATGCGAACGGCAAGCCGCCGTCGGCCCCAGCGTGGCATTGCTGCATGTACCCTGTGCTCTCCTGTCTTTTAGTTACACCCCCCCATAGCACAAAAGCAAAGGGATGGAGTATAATGCAGCTTTTACATTTTTACTACGGTGTTCGGCAGATGCCGGGGAGGAGTACTTTGAGTACGACGCAGAGGAGTTCCTGGTGTCCCTGACCCTGCTGATCACAGAGGGCCGCACCCCGGAATGTTCTGTGAAGGGCCGCACCGAGGGGCTCCACTGCCCGCCTGCGCAGACTGCGCAGCCTGCCCACAACAGACATGACTGCAGCGACAAGCTTCCGCAGGTAGGAGGCGTCAGGGCCGGCGTATAAAAATGCACACAACGTTTACGTGAATGCGGATGTTCTGCATGTAGGATACGGTTAAACAACTGACCGTGCATCAAAGAGCAACACGCTGCTAGTTATATGCTCATCCTGGAATCTTAACAAATCTCATCTAACCAAGGCAAGTCGCAGAAAGTAATACATGAATGAAAAGAATGGAATATAGCTCAATTGATTATGCTTGGTGTGTCATGTGTCTGTTTATCACACTTGGCCTCCAGCAAAAAGTCATTATGTATTTGTGGTGAAGGTTTTTTGTTTTTTTTTATCTTTCCCTGCTTCATAGTATTGTTTTCCAAGCCTAGCAACTCTCGAGCCTCTTGTGCTTGCTGTTCGTTGGCCATCGTCTTGGGCCGTTTTGACCCGCCTTGCTAAATCCTCGCCCCCCCACCCCTCATAGTGTCGCCAAGCCAGGAAGACGCGGTCGGAGGTGATGCTTCTCTGGAGGAATAACATCCCCGTCATGATCGAGGTGATGCTGTTGCCCGACTGTTGCTATAGTGATGGGGGACCCACGACGGATGGGAACGACCTCAACGATCCGGCCATCAAACAGGATGCGCTGCTGCTGGAGAGGTGGACCATGCACCCTGTTCCCAGGCAGTACGTGTTGCTGGTACTTCGGTCTGGAGACGGGTGTGGCTGGGCACAGTGGCAGGTTCTTTCTGACGTACGGTGTTGTGTTTCTCTGAAGTTTTGGAATCAGCCACAGGTCCTCTATGTCCTATGCTCACTCAGTTCCGTTTTGAGTTATTACCATAAAGTTTCTATGTATGGGACGTCGATAATGACCGCAGACGTTTTTCCATAATAGACTGCACTGATTGTCTGCTGTGCCTCTATGAGCAGGAGCGGGGACCGTTTCATCGAGGAGAAGACCTTGCTTCTGGCCGTCCGCTCCTACGTGTTCTTCTCCCAGCTGAGCGCCTGGCTCAGCGCTTCCCACGGGATCGTGCCCAGGAACATCCTGTATAGGTGAGCGAAGCACGTGATGCACTGACCATTGCTTGAGTGTGTCCTGGGTGGGGATTATCTATGAATAACCGCAGTGAAATAGGCCAGCATATTATGCATTCAGCATCTGAAAGACTTTCAGAACAGGTTTTCTTTGCTTTGTTGTTTTTCCAAGACATGTTGGCTGATTACTGGTTTTATTTCCTGTCCGGCAGGATAAGCGCAGCTGATGAGGAATTGGTGTGGCATTTTTCCCAGCCCCCAACCGAGCATGCTTTTCCGGTTCCCAACATCTCTCACAGTGTAGCTTTGAAAGTCCGCGTCCAGTCCCTCCCAAGACAGCCCAACTATCCGGTCCTGAAGTGTAGTATTCACACCAGCCTGAACTTCTACGAGAAGAGGGGCCGCGACCGTGATAGGAAGCCCCTCCAACGGTGCGACATCAAAGATGCCAGCCAGCTCCACAGCCGAGGCTCCTCCCCCTTTGCACGCCCCACCCACTCCCAACATGGAGTTGGTGGCTCCAGGATTAGCCAGTGCCCTGAAGTCCTACCTCCCAACAAACCAGCTAAATGGCTCCACCCTACATTGACAAGAGCTCCCAACACTCAGCCATCAGAGGGTCATATGATGTCAGCCAATGGCACAGAAGCCTCCAAGGTGCTAGCCCCTGAGATGCCAGTGAGATCTTTCAAATCCCTCTCCCTGGTGGACCACCTGACAACACCCAGCCCCAGCCTCAGGCCTCAAGTGGGGGAGACAAACCCCCTGATCGGCAGCTTGCTTCAGGAGAGGCAGGAGGTCATCGCCCGAATCGCCCAGCACTTGAACTATTGTGCTCCCTCTACCCCACACATCCCTGACAGTCTGTTTGGCAGCATGCCGATCCAAAGCCCCAAGTCCTCCTGGGTTCCAGCCACTGAGGACGTCCTACTGAAGAAAGCCAAGGAGACCCACTGCGCAGGCTACAACAACAGCACCCACCCAGAACACATGCATGATGTCAAGAGTGGGCCCTCTGCCTCGGACACCCCTTTGCGTCGCCCATATGTCACAGGTAAATCTGACAGTGAGTCCACACTTTCCCCAAAACTGGCCACCTGCAGGAAGTTGGTCTTACCTGACCCCACCGAGAACTCGAGGATATCAGACGTGGTGCAAGATATCTCCAGACTCATCCAAGACACCTTCCAGCAGTCTCAGAGCAGATATAGTAAGCTCATGCAGGGGGCACACGTAAATTACAACGGCGTATTGAAATCGGCAGAACAGAATAAGGAGCCGTATAGTCAGCAGAATCTTCAGGTGCAGTCTGAGGCTCCCTCCCCAGACCAGGCCATTGCAAACGGCACAGACTCAAACATTTGCACAGATTCGAGATGTGGCAGACTAAAAGTCACAGACAGCACCTGTCAGAGACATTCCCATGAGCATCAGAGCACAGCCCTCGCGAAACTGGAAGAAATGCTGTTCAGACCAGAACTGAAAGCTTCGGACAGCTTGCAGAACACCAGGAAGAGCAGCTGCGGCTTATCGGGTGCCCTAGGGAGACCTCGGCGACACGAGGAGCCTGCTCAGCTGGGCGGCCCCAGACTGGCTCGAGATATCTCCCCTAAAAGTGTCGCTGGACCCGTAGGTGTGGATCAGCAGGTACGTTCCCAGCCTCAGGACGAAAACGTGGACCCCTCCGTAGGCGGGAGCCCTACCGGCACCGTCCACAGAACCCCAGTCAAGGAATGCCTCCAGAATGGTGATGTTCTGGTGAGTTTTTGATGTGGAGGACAAAAATCATCTATACATAATCTATATACTCAGTTTGTGTCAGAAATATAGATTGTGTTATGATTAATATACCTTATATCACTGGATATGAAAAGTATGTATTTTTTATTTGTTTCATTTATGAATAATATTACTGTTTTGCATACAGAGAACAAGTACCCAGTTCACCTTGAGGGCACACAATTTGTGGAAGAGACAGAATCGCCACTCTATAGATGGGACGGCTTTCCACCCCTGCACTGGACTACCTCTGCTTTCCAGTCCTGTGAGTCTCTCTCGGGTTTGCATTTCAGAACTGTTGGACGTAGATGCATTTGTGTATTTTTAACTCGCATTCTGACGCCCACTTGTCTGTCTGCTTTATATATTCAAATGGCATGTAAAGTCCAGTCCCTGTTGTTGTCTTTGCCATCAGCACTGATCGTCTAGTCTTGTGCCGATGACCAGTATTGCACTTTCTTCAGGGAAGGGTGGACAGAAGTGTGGTTTCTGTATAGT
The DNA here is from genome assembly GCA_015164015.2 of Brevimyrus niger. Taxonomy (NCBI): domain Eukaryota; kingdom Metazoa; phylum Chordata; class Actinopteri; order Osteoglossiformes; family Mormyridae; genus Brevimyrus; species Brevimyrus niger. Next base: position 8,136,003 of record JAABNY020000008.1, on the reverse strand, counting down.
TGGATAGGAAACAGAGGCACACTTTGCCTTTGGACATGGAGCTCTTCTTTAGAAACTCTTTTTACTGACTGGCCATGGAACTCTATTGGATTTTATTCATCTTCTCCATGAGTCCAGAATCATCTTCCCCTGAACCAGCTTTTTTCCACTATATGTTCTGTGTAAAAGTTAAATGAGTATAGTTATAGTATGTATCCTTGTCCAACTCCTTTAGCATTTTTTTTCATATTCTGCCATGACTGTAGCTCCTAGTATAGAGAGTCATCATAAGGACAGGTAGTTACTCTAGTACATCCATTATCTTGAGAATATCTCTTAGCTTGACATAGCATAACAAAACAGCTTTGTTGTAATCAATGAAATGCATGTTGACCCTCTTCTGGTATTCATTGGTTTATTCATCCATCCTTTGTGTGTCAGCAGTGATGTTCCTTGTTGAATGATGTCTCCTTCTAGAACTCGGCTCATATATCATTCAAACTTTCTGTATAGGGCTTTGCTTATTGGCACTACATTTACTTTGTTTGCCCTGTGTATACTGTCTTTGTACCTTATCTGTTTGGCACTATATCCATGTCCAGTGGTGTATTATGTTCTTGGTCACTTTGCACCAGATGTTCCCACAGGAATCAGTCAAACTTAATATCTTACTGCATTGAATGATCTTTAACAAAATCTTAGTTCTATGTAAAGTAAGGGAAACTGTATAGTAATCTGCACACTCCTTCATGTCTCCAGTCTTTGGTATAGGAACATGAACCAGTCTCTTCTAATCTTCTCTGTAACCCACTGAGCTATTTCCCAGTTTTGTTAGGATAAGTTGGTCAACACTTTGATTCTTGTTTAATTGCGAGCGACATTTCTGTTGGGATGGCATCTGTTCCCATGGCCTTCCAATTAGGTAGTGATCTCAATGATAATCAGACGACCTCTTCTGTCTGCAAAACCTTTTCTGTCTCGGTTAAGGCCTTTGTTTCAGAGGTCCTCTCTTATTTTATGCATTCCATCAGTCTCTGTTGATCTTTAAGTATAAAAAGACTGTGGAAAGAAATTCTGTTCATTTGTGTTGCATTCATGTATTTTTCTGATTGTAAAAGTGTTGTGATGATCCATTGTATTTATGTATTTGTTCAATGTTGTCATTTTGTGTAACTAAAAATGTGCTACATATGTATTTTTTAGGTTCCTCAAAGAAGGTCACAGAACGGGTGCTTCGACTTGGATACATCTCTGCTTCGATACAATGGTCTGCCATTGGCTGCTAATAGAAGGTACTGCTAAAATGCTTCACAAATGACTGCAAATGTCATCTACTGTACTGAATGTGATGTTTTTGTAGAATGTATTTGTAACCCCAATTCCAAAACAGTTGGGGGACCATGGAAGCTGCAAATAAGTCTTGTATTCAAACAACACCATCAAATCAATGGCATCGCTTTTTGAAGATATACATTGTCTTGGGTGGTACTAAGGTAATACAGTTTACTGCAGTAGTTTGAGATGTATTTTGACAAACTTGGCAAATTTTATTGGCACGATTTCATAATACCAGAATAGCATTGCTTTAGAAAGCAACATCAAAATACCGTATAGATATGTCTGGGAAATGTGAAAATTACATACTGCCCAAGCCTAGTTATGTGCTTGTTCTGAAATCACTGCCTACAACATATTCCCAAAAAACTTGACAGGCAGTTTAGGATTGATAACAACGTGACAAGTTGAAATAGGATAATGTGAAACTAGTAATGTTAAAAAGCTGAGGCAGTCATGTAGTGGTTTATAAGGAACCTTAAAAAAAAAAAAGGTCTTGTTCTTCAAGAGCGAGGATGGGTTGAGGCTTGCCAGTTTGCCCACAGATGCACCAGTGAATAATACAGCTCTTTGAGAACAACGTTCCCCAAAGACAAATCAGTGGGGTTTGGGGTGTTTTACTCTCTATAGCGCACAATATAATTAAAACATTCAAGGAATCAGGTCAAATCTCAGTGCGTAAAGAACAAGGCCGAAAAGCACTTCTGAATGTGCATGATCTCTGATCCTCCATGCGCCTTATAAGCCCTTCGACTGTCTGTAATGGATATGATGACATGGGCTCAGTAATTCTTCAGTAAACCATTGTCAGTCAACGCCATTCGCCACTGCATCCACAGATGCAAGTTAAGGCTTTGTTATGCGAAGCAGAAGCTACACATTGACCCTGTCCAGAAGCACGGGGGAATCCTGTTTCCTGGTCTGACTAGTTAACGTTTTTGGTGATGAGTTCACCGGCCGCTGAGGTGTGACGTAGCGGCGCTGGAGTTAGCCATAAGCTAACCATGCCTGCTCCCCTCTGCTTTGTGTTGAAGAGCATGTCTGAAGCGGGAGGCCGGCCAGGATGAGGGGGAGCAGCAGCCGCTGAGCACGAGCGCACCTTCAGGGAGCCTCAGCCTTCTGGGAAACTTTGAGGTAATTTGGGGCCCCGCCCCCGGCAGCTGTGGCGCCTTGAACTAGAAGTCAGTGGTTTAATGTTTAGCTAGAAATCTGTGGGGCTATTGTTTGCTAATGCTGCCATTTGTAATTTTCTTATAATTATTAAAATATGTAATACTTCCTACCATCAGACTACAGTCAGTACTGGATATCAGTACTAAGTAAAACACCGCCACATGATTCCTCCGTACACCACTATATCTGTTTGTTGGCATCAACATCACATCTCCACAGGAATGTGTGCTCAACTACCGCCTGGAGCCTCTGGGTACCGTCGAGGGCTTCACTGCTGAGGTGGGGGCCAGCGGGACGTTCTGCCCAAGTCACATGACCTTACCAGTCGAGGTGTCCTTCTACAGCGTCTCCGACGACAACGCCCCTTCTCCCTACATGGTTAGAAAACCAGATGCTTTTAATGACGATTGACTCACCTAGCTTAGATAAAGCCTTTCCTCTTTCTGTTCAGCATTTTTTTTTATATATTACCACCTGCTTTTGTTAAGACTATTCAGTCATTCTTTTCCCCTATAATCTTTTTTATAGGGTGTCATAAATTTGGAGTCACTCGGTAAACGGGGGTATCGAGTGCCTCCATCAGGAACAATTCAAGTGGTGAGAGCTTCATTTTTTTTTTTTACCCATAAGCTAATGTGCTCTTTGAAAGATGTCAAGCCTCCTGCTAAATGTGATTCCTTTGTTTACGTGGGATTTGAATTAAAAAAAGAATCAGTGTGCTGTTTTTTAAGCATTCAGATTCCCAGAGATTCCATTCTAATCACTCATTTCAATCATCTATCTTATAAGTATAACAGTGTCACCTACACACGAAAGTACATTTTTTTCCTGTCACTTAATCTGAGATTTGAGACTGCTGTCACAACACAATTACCGCAGTTTCAGAAGAACAATTGAAATAACATGACGGGTTCTTCAACCAGTAGAATACACACAAAGCTCACAAAGAATAAAAATGTGCCCCCTAGTGTTGAGTGGTAGCATACTACAAATTATATTTTAGTGCTTATTCAAATGCTGTATTTTATTGCATAAAACCAGTTATGTGAAATGTATGCTGTGATTGTTTTAATACTATATTATATATAAAAAGTAAAAAAAAAAAAATGTAGAATCAAGTAAGACTTTAAATTGAAAAGTTTTTCAGAAATGAATCCCACAGTTTGCCTTCTTTGTTCCCTGACAGACCTTATTCAACCCAAACAAGACGGTGGTGAAGATGTTTGTGGTGATCTACAATCTGAGACAGATGCCAGCCGGTCATCAGACATTCCTGCGACAGAGAACCTTTTCTGTTCCTGTTAGGCGGGAAGCCAACGGCAGCAAAAAGACCCTACCATTAAGTCAGGAGAGGACTCTGCGCTACCTCATTCACCTGAGGTAACTCAAACTGCACCGCTACCTGCTTAGCCAGGGTCTTAGCAATGCAGTCGCAGAGCAGTAGTGGAGATATGCTTTGATTTCATATCTTCTAAAGAGAGGTAAATAGTTCAGGTCTGGAAAGTAAAAATTCAGACCAAAATATTTATTTCAACCAACCAGTTGAGCATAGTCAGTTATAGAGTACTCGACTGATTGGTTGAAAAAAAAGTCTTGGTCTAGATTTTAACTTTCTGGACCTGAACTATTCACCTCTGCCTCTGCAAGTGCTTCATGCTGTGTGTTGTTCCTAACGCTGTGTCATCTGACACACGATAGAATAACCTCATTCTTCCACTGTCTTAGGTTTCAGAGCTCTAAATCTGGAAAGATCTACCTCCACAGAGACATTCGACTTCTTTTTTCTCGCAAATCCATGGAAGTGGACAGCGGCGCTGCCTACGAGCTCAAGTCCTTCACAGAGTCCCCAGCCGACCCACCCTTCTCTCCCAGATGCTAACCCTTAGTTTGAGGCCCCATCCTAAAAAAAAAAAAAAAAACTTTCACCTGACTTAAAAATTATATGAGAGTTTAATTTTCAGTGGGGTGCTTTTCTCTAACATGGAAAAAAAAAATCAAATACCGTTGCTGATAGATTTTATTTTTGTTCGGCCAATGGATAAGTTTTAATTTCAATTTCAGACCTTTTCAAGTCTTTAGTGTTTGTTAGTGTCATAGAAGCATCACACATTGGACTGGGCTTTGGGGCAGTAATGAAACAAGCAGTTGAGCCAGAATAAGTTACAAGATGGTATCAGAAAAGCACTGTGTGTTTCCAATTTAACTGGAAATTGATAAGATCTTTTGTTTGTACTGTTACAGAACCACATTATCGGAAGAGGTGCAATATAAAGAAATGACCTTACTAGCTTAGTCTTTACATTTGTTTCAGTTATTTAATATTTAAATCATTTCATTTACTGCACCTGTGACATTTGTCATGCTACGCATTATGATGTAGGGCAAAAGTATATGTATATCATACAATGTATTTTTTGAGGGTAATATTCAGAGCTGAAATATAGATATAAAGCAATCTTTAAACATGCACACGTATCTGCATATTTCTTTATTTTAAGCAAAGAATTTGAAATAAATTTGACCATCTATATTCAGTTTACCGTCATGTATTTTTGTTGGAATTTTATCTGGTTTTTTTTTTGTTTTGTTTTTAAAGATTTGAGTTGTGCGTAGAGCACTGAATTTTCAGCAATAATTTATGATCCATTTCACCATTCTGCCAATTTTATATTTAAGTATGCATCTGAGCAATAATATGAATGAGCAATTATGCCCTATTACACTAACTTGGCAATACAGTGGACCCTTGACTTATGAACTCAATTCATTTGCGAGGGCTGGTTGTAAGTCAAGACTATTTTTCCCATAAGAAATAATGGAAATACCCATAATGTGTTATATCTCCCAAAACACCCCTTACCTAAATGTTTTATAATAAAGGAAGGGATTTATAATGTATGTAATTTACAAGAAACGTCAATTTTCCTAGTGTACTCACCAAAAAGTTATAAAATGTGCCCAGCCTACCAGAAACAACAATTTCATACTGTACTCACCATTCAAGTTGACATCTTTGGCTTGCAGGAAGGGTGGAGGGGGAGGATGAAATGGAAGGTGGTCATTGTTTGTAAGGAGAGTCGAAATTGTCAATGGTGGATTTTGAAATGCTGTACATATTAGCGAGATCAGTCACAAACGCAACTCTCATATTTCTGCACAATTTCCTTTTTTTCGATTGGGATTGCTTTCTTTACCTTCTCTTCCTTCCTTAGCTTCTTTCCTAGCATTTTTGGGCCCATTTTGATAGCAATTAGTTAAATTAATTATATAAAGCACTGCACTGACCTAAGTTACGTCCACAAATATGCATATCTGGGCTCAGATTGATGCTTATGGACACATCTTTGGTGTTTGTTTACAACTGCACAAGCGGATACATGTTTTGGCCTCGACCAGCATTTAGGTCGTAACTGAAGACTTTGGTTGCATGTCAAAACTAAAATTTCGGTTGTAACCCATTGTTCGTATGTCAGGCCGGTCATAACTTGAGGATCCATTGTAGTTATGTAACAGCAATTCTATATAATGAGAGTGTATTGGTACATGCAGCAGACAGATGTAAAGCATCAGTCAGTTGACAATAATGAGACAGAATGACGTGCTTAAGTACTTGTGGCTTAAAGAACTGCACCTCCCCGATTGTCTCCTGGACATCAGAAATGACAAACTAAGAATCACCATTGAAAGAACATTGGTAGGAATTATCATTTTTTCAATCAATACTAGGGAAAATTCTACTTCCAAAAGCACATGCAAATGAGACATGTGAGCTGAATGGCCTCTATCAGAATTCCTGAGTCAAATGGGAATTTGCTGCACCCATTCCAAGGACACCCCATCACAAAAGCAGGCTGAAAAACACAGTCAAGCACATAATGAAGTGCTGGCTATATGTACACATAAACTGCCTGTTGACTACCAGTTTGACTTGTTTCTGTCAAAGATACATTTACAGATTCATTAACCTTGGCATGTCTTTGACATGAAGTCACTTAAAATGGAAAAATCAGTACAAAATTATATGCAATAAGAATGGCATTGCCATTTCATGCTAAAAGATGTGTATTATGCATTTTCCAGTGTAGGCTAAAAGAGCAATGGTTTAAACAACTGGTTCAACTTCCATCAGAAAAAACACACAAAATACAAATTACATTGCATGGCTAATTAGTAATCCACACATGCTTTATTTCAGTTAACTATATACATGCTTGTGTTAAAATACAAATGCCTGTTTAAAAACCATTACATGGGACTCAGAAGTTATTTTAGTGTGTTCGCACAAGTGTAGATTAACGTCCTTGCATGTGGTTTATTTTGAGTCTCAAGTGGGTCCTATATGTCACACGTGTCTATTCAAAGTTAATTGAAACCTTAAATCCCAAATGAAGACCTCTCTAATTCACCTACGGATAAATATTGCTATAAATTTTTTATTTAATATTTCAATATTTTAACAAGCTTATTATTATTAATATACAATAATTCAAATATCGTTGTTTTATATGTTAATTACATACAACACTATATTCAATGAGGGGCGTCCATCACTATACGATTCGCATGAGGTTTATCGAGCAATGCACATTTAACAATGTATAAACGCATTTTACTATGGAAAATGATTTAAACGTTTTTTTTGCCCGTTATGCGTAAATCCGCGATGAATGATGCGAAAGATGCGATTAATAGAATACATTTCCCATAATGCTCCTGTAAGTTTACGAGGCTAATCAGACGAAACAAAATATATCACTGAGAATATTTTAAAGGCTTTTTTCGTACATTTTAGTACATATCGTGTGTCGAGTATTATAACTTTGTTTGACAATATAAAATACGACTATGAATGCAGATCGTAAAAATGCTGGCACAGGATGACGTTAAATGAGGCAGCCATTTCTTTCGGGGGGAAACGACGGTACGTTTGAAAGACCGATCAGTCCCAGAGCAGGGCTGAGCTGCTGGCGGTGTCCCTTTGGGTTTCTGTTATATTTATTTACAATTATGTCTGAGGAAATCGAGGAGACGAAAACTGCCGAAGAAACATCCACCGAGGAACAAAAGGTTTTTTTTAAATACGTTATCTTGTGTGTTTTGTTAGCTAGCTAGTTTTACTGTCTAATCAGCTAACGACGCAGAATTATGTGCACGCCTGAAACGAGGCAGGCGCCTGGAGCGTCAGGATAATGACTGACATGATTAATATAACAGTATTTTTACATTTTCCTAACACGGACCTGCTGATGCTGGTGTGCAGTGCAGATGCGGCTCTCTGGCGTGGTTACGGGCGATCGACCTGAACGCCTCGACCCTTAAACGCTGTACGTTGTTGTGCAAGTAAGCTAGCTCGTTTGGGAAATGGGAGGAAATGTCGGGCGAACCGGGCCCAGTGTAGCTGCGGTGCTGCGGGTCGTTTGTGGCTGAACTTTCAACGCGTCGCGCCTCTTTTCTCGTATTTCTCGTATTCCCATGACTGGCGCTTGCCCTCCGGACAGGCGGTAGGCAGGCAGGATCCGCAGTCACGAAGGGCGCATGGGCCCCCACTGTCCTTTTTGCCGTGTCACACTAGGCAGGCCATTTCAGTATTAATATTATATAAACGGACCGGTGTATATATACATATATCATCATTTATTTGGTGTAGCGGACATCGGTTACTCGAGCTAAAATACGGCTCACGTGGCCTAGGCGTTTTGGTGAAGAGATTCGGATTTTCCGCAATGTTGTATATTAAAGCAGCATGCAACGTTTAACTTTTATATGATCTTGAAACGGTCCGGCGAAGTGATCCAATTCTGACCACGCCATTTGCGTAGCTTGATGTCTCAGGTTCAGAGCGAGCGGGCGTTGACGCTGCGCAACTTGCGTAACGCCGCGGTGACCGCGTGGTCTGCGCTGGCACCGTGCGGCACGACCTCCCATCGGTGGCGTGAAGTCAGCTGAAACATTTTGAAGGGAACACGCCGACTGATGGGTAATTTACATGTAATCGGCTAACAGTCTCACCCTTTGCGTTTTACTTGCTTGTTACATTGGCATAAAACTCACTTTAAAGAGAGGTACGGAAACGATAATCTGTTCTGTTATTAATTGACATTTCTCAGAGGACCGGCTATCCATAGCACTTCCCTGGGTTAGGCAACGTGGTCTTGAGTGCACGGACATTTAAATGGATTTAACGTGAAATAGTGGCAATACCATTGGCACTCATCTTTTTAAGTCTCACGCCTTTTGATGATATAGTTTTCTCGACATAGTTTTATTCACTGTGAAAAATAACCCGGGGGTGTTGCACGAAGCAGGATTTCTTCATTAGCCAGGTAAGCCTAATGTAAGTACTGTCCTGTAGGAATGACACTTGCCTCTCTCTTCCTATTGGACATTTTTCATATTTGGCTAAAGTTGTCCAGCTAACTGTGGAACACCTCCCTGGTATGGTTATTCTTGTGACATTTTTGCAGAACATTAAAATGCTGTTCCTCCCACAATCCTTTGTTGAAGTACAATTTTTTAAAAATGTTAATCTTGTTTACTTTAATGTCTGTGTCCTATTGCCTATTAAAATATTAATTTCCTCTCTGTGTCGTCTTTTATGGACTTTCTGCTTTTAACACTGTTTAATGACTTAATGGAGGCAGTTTATAAAGCTTTGATTTTTACCTGACTTCCTTTTCAGTGTCAGTTTGAGCTCTTTGCTCTGTTTAAGGCCAAACAAGGAACAGTTCTATTTGAATGTCACTGAAGTGATTGTGGGTGTTTTGTATTTTTTAAAAATTTTTCCTCCCTTGGGCATTGGGATACTTTTGTATTGAGAATAAATAATGATTCATCTGTGCTTTGCCACGTAAGGAAAGCATCATAAGCCTTTTTATTGAATCAATTTATTCTGCTGAATTAGGGACTGGTATTCATTTGTTTACATGCAATTAGTAATGGCTTATCCAGCCGAGAATGCTGCTGAAATCTGTTCGCTTTTATGACTCAGCAGCTCTTGCGCTTTTTGCCGAGGCTGAGATTTGTCTCCCTACCTGGCATTGACCGGGTGATATGAAATCCGGTGGAGCAGAATGAGCAGGTCACTCGACGTTGCACATGCTGGCTTTCTGTCCCGTCACGATGCAGTGGCGCGGGTTCCTGTCGGTAAGCTCTGACCTTCACCTTTTATTTGTAGGAAATGGAGGACAAGATGATCAGTCCAGAGAAGGCAGAGGAAGCCAAGCTGAAGGCAAGGTACCCCAATCTTGGGGCCAAGCCTGGAGGCTCTGATCTCCTCCGAAAAAGACTTCAGAAGGGGGTAAGCTCTGCCCTTCCTCTGCAGATGCATGAGTTTGGATATCCGGTCATTTCGAAGTTTTTACTTAACTTTTTCAGTTTGTTCTTGATGTATAATTTCCGTTTAAATCAAACTGTAGCTTCGTTCTATTTAAAAAGGTGTATCATCTCTAATATTAATACAGTTGGAAGTGGCTCTGAAGGTGTTTTAAGGCATCATGTGACTTGCCTGCTGCGTGTCTCCGCAGCAAAAGTACTTTGACTCTGGGGATTACAACATGGCGAAGGCCAAGATAAAGAACAAGCAGCTGCCGGCGGCCGCCGCCGAGAAGACTGAGATCACCGGCGACCACATCCCCACCCCCCAGGACCTGCCCCAGAGAAAAGCTTCCCTTGTGGCCAGCAAACTGGCTGGTTGATGCAAGCATGGAAGTGGCACTTTTTAGTTCACTTCTCATTCCCTACCTTAGTACTGTCCCCTATCATGTTAGTACTGTCTCATTCTTTTTCCTGTCCCATTTTCTTTGTGTAAGTGCTCTGAAAGATTTTTGTGATCAGCAGGCAGACTACAGTTAAAGAATGCTGCTTGAGGGTGACCATGTTTAAAAAAACAAAACAAAAAAAAAAAACAACAAAAGGTCGAATGTAGTCTGTGGAGAAAATGTAAGAGCTAAATGAATTCTACTTGAAGATTTAAAGGAACTGTAGTTGTATTGAGGGTAAATGTACGTGTGTCTTAGGTTTCGGAACCGTGGCACAAATTGATGTTTTAGTAAGTTTTACATTTTTACCATTCCATAGGTCACCTAAATAATGAAGTCAACGTGCTGTAACGGTTTAACATTTCCCCCCGATGAAGTTCTCGTCCCTGGTCCTGTTCTGGTTCCAGTCATCTTGCATTTTATACATGTGGGGGGTGGGGGTGGGTGTTGGGAATGACATTTAGAAGGAACCACACAGCTATGGCCAGGTCATATTGAAAAGCAGCAGGGTGAGACACTAGGTTTGGAAACGCAACTGCCGCCTGCCCCCATCTCAAAATATTACATGGCCTTAAAATCCCAATTCAGCTTCTTCAGCCACGCTTTTTCTTGGGCAATATTTGTCCATTTCTGGAAAACACCCCTTCCACTCCACCATGATCCTATTCTGGAACGTGGGCTGAAAACTGACCTGAAGCCAGTCTCCGTTGAGGTTTTTGTAGGTGGTGATTATTCCAGGTGTTCGAGGCGTGCACGTGCATCGACTCTACTGTCACTTCTGTGCCATTTGTTTTGTAAATAAAATAGTTTTGCACAAATCACAATTTCGTTTTTTTTTTTGCCCTATCCCGCCTGTACTTAGCAGGGGAGCTCTCCTGTGTATGTCGGTAAGAGCTTTGTCTTGGCAGCGTATGGATGTGCAGAATGAATCCACAGCAGACATCTGAGAAGTTAACTTCACATGTTTTATTAGCTTTTGGTCTGATAAATGCTGAATATCAGAGGGAACTGGCAATAAAATATTATTTGGATTGAGTTGCTGTAATAGTAGCTGTCCTATGGCCTTGAAGAGATGGGAGAATGTTCAGTTACTGTAAATTCCCTGTGGCATCTGCTGCTTGTCGCTGTGATTCGGCTCATTCAGGCTTTAGTTTTTGATTTTCAGCAGCTATATCTTATGCTAGCCCCCCCCAATTTTGTATCCTAACATGTCTGAAGTGCTGTGAGGGTATGCTGTCTTCCATAGTGAATATTGGCTTTTGAATCAACCCGTCTTTTTAAAAATAAACCTTTTCGGCGCTGTTTGTAATAATCTTTTGCGGGACAATCGTTCCTTGGCTATGAGGGAGCCCAATGAGCTTGATGTGCATTATGTCAGGGACACGTTTTAGTAGGACAGTTCTGCAACTCGATATCTGTCATATTTGCCTTTTAGAAAACGATATTGGCTGTCCCTGCCACCCATAGCAGGATAAGCGGTGTAAACCTTTTGAATAAAACATATAACCCCCCCCCCCCCCTTCCGCTTTTTGAGATCACAGACACTTTCACAAAATGTTTGTACTCTAAAAATATGGGGCTGGAAGAATTAGATTATTTAATTTTTTTGCTGTTGTTTAGGTATTTCTCGTGAATGTATAATGTATGTGCCAATGTCATTTGATTAGCTCACTCTCTTGAACCAAACTAACGTTTGCATGTCTTTAATTAAAGCAAAACACGGCGTGGAGGGTTTTGTCCAGATTCTGTACTGCATAAAGTTTTTTGAATAATCTTCATAGGGGTCCGCTACAACATAACCTATGGCCAAAGACGTAATACATCGTTACAGCTTTAGTATAATGTTCATAACATGAAATGATTTTTGGAATGTAATCATTCATTAATATTTATACAAAAGATTATATATTATATTATGTATATATCCTTTTGCTTATACGAGTCCAGTATATGTAGAATTTAATGATTCTCAAAATGGAACAAGAACATTTTAAATACACCTTTTACCTTCTATATGCCTTCCATGTTTATCATTCTACAGTGAAAATACTGCGGTAGAGCAATTTTTACAAGCTATGTTGCAGAGAGTATTAGATCCATTGTAATATAACACCACAAAACTGAAACAGGCTACTTCTCCGTACCATTGGCGAAGAAACGCCCAATACTTAACTAATTTGTGCTAAAGGAATGACGACATGAGCAAAAATTAGCCATGGCCACTAGGGGGCGGTCTTCGTGCATTTTTACCTCAAATCCACGGCTATAGCGGCTTTTTACTGACTCATTTCATGCATCATACCCAGAATGCACAGAGAGACACTAAAATAGCGAGATTTCAGGTATCATGGCGAGCGCGGCCACTTCTTGTTGAAACATCACGTTTGACATTCCGAAAGGATTTATCTATACCTTTATTTAAGTAACAAGAAGAAAAGTGAAGTACTGATGTCCTGCTAAGCAACGGCTGAAGAAGGCTGGGTCCGCGGTCATGGCAGCGTCTGAGCTATATACAAAGGTAACCCTGAAAGCGCGTTTCGGCTGCGACTGAGCTCCCTGTCTGCAGCAAATGGTCATTTTGTCAGTTTCAGACCGTGCACTCCTAAAATTACAGTTTTTTTAAATTGCTGGTTGCAGCGTCGTGAAACGACATAACCGTTTTGTGTCAGCTTCAATGAGATGCAGGAGTATTTGTCATGGTTGAACAATAGATGTCAATGAATGAAATTTTGTTTTGTCGGCCTGTTATATATATATATTTTAAAATTTCTCCTGGTACTAATTCATTAGGGGGATAGATAAAACCTCAATGTCACACAGTCGCCGTCGCGCACCGGTGTTTCATTTCCCTCTTATAAAGCGGTTTGGACGCGGATACCTGGTGTATAAAGGCGTTATCCCTCAAAAGCGGCTACACGATGACCGAGAGAACGAATAAATCACACGAATGTTTCCATTGTTCGGCCGTGTTTCTGATGTATTATCCAGTTGAATGTTTTCAGCTTTATATGAATGGCCGTATTGCACATCTAATTTTACGCAATTCTTATTTGAAGCTTTTACGGTGCCTATTGAATAAAGATATTTGGGTGCCTGTAACATTACCTCCTCGATTAGCATTTAAAAACGCCTCGGAACGAAAACATACAATGTATCATTTTTAGCGGGAATCTGCGGGTGGGGTGCGGGGGGGGGGGGTGGGGCGTTTGCTGAATTGTATATTTTTAGACTCGCCTCTGACAGCCCGTTTAGATACGCCTCCCCGCCAGACCCTCTACATGAACGGTAAACCGCACTGATCCCAAAGAAGCTGCATATTTATGAAACAAATATTCAGATCATTTGCACATTCGGCGATGCAGTTGTCTGATGCGTTTAACGGGCTGCAGTAAATGAGCAGCTTTTTCTTTAAAGCGGAAAAACAATGATGCTTCTGTCGCAGGAATTAAAATTGTGGCGATGTGAATTTTAACGTGTCTGAGCACGGTTTAAAAGTGATGCTCCTTTTTGTGGATGAAGGCTGTTTTGGACGCACCGGATGATGGACGCTCAGTCGTTTTTGGTGCTGTTGTTGCGGTTCTGAGGAAATGCTGCTAAACCGCAGTGCAGAAACGTTTTTAAAACATCCCGTTCATACACGATTACATTTCTCACCCCCAACAATAAGATTTGGTTTGGCAAAATTACTATGTCCTGTTTTCGGGACTTTGTCTCTTCATTCATGTCTTCACGGCATCTGCTTTAAACTTTTGTAATGGAGCAGCTTCTCCGTGACCGTTATTACGATTTTGTTCATTTGAACTGAATAAAAAAATAAAAAACTATTTCTTCAAATTAATTCAGAAGACATTGAAGGAGCTTGCTCATGCTCCGTGTTAACTTGCCTGAAAGTAACACTGTGCAGTGATACTTATAGTTATTATTAACATTTTCTAAGGTTTATAAATTTATATGTGACTCTGAGGCTGATTTGCCTGTAAATGCGCTTCTTGTAATAAAACTGCTCTTAGCAGAAGGGTTTTAAGCTTTCTGAGGCTGTGCTGGGGGTGCCGCCAACCTGACTGCCCGCCTCAGGCTACCAGCACTCGGCTGCCCGAGTCTGTCACCTCCTCCATCAGGGCCGGTCCAGCAGCATCTGGACATGGGCCCGGTCTGCTCTACTGCAGTTTGCTCCTTGCTTGCTGGTCCTAGATTAGGGGTTTCTTAACATGAAAAATATGCAATAGCTGTTTACCTCTATCAGATATATGTATTTCTTGTGTATTTTGACATGTGAAGCAAAACCGGCAGAAATGCGCTGAGTTACACACAGATGCTCGTCAAGGCCTGTCGAGGGTGGGGAGCGCGGGGCTGGTTTTCTTTGGCGCAGCAGCTGAAATGCCGGCGGTGTGAGGAGGTAAGGCTGCCCGAGGAAAGGTTTGGGTTTCTGTGGGCTTGAATGCCACTCCGTGCCCCCGGGGCTGCGGCCAGTGAGTGAATTCAGCAGAACATGAAGCCCGAGGCGTCCGGGATTTTCTGTGCCTGACTCTGGAGAACATGCTGCTTATTGTGGCCCCTCAGCAATGAAATGAAGCTGCATTTAAGGTGTAGAAAGATGGTTATTTAACCCCCCTCCCCCCCCGCACCGTCTCTGGGACTCACTCTCCAGCCTAATTTTGCCTCGTGTTATTGTCAGTCTGGCGTCTCTCCGGTGTTATACTGTCTGACACCGCATCAGCAAAGGCTAGGACAGCCCTGAAGTCCTTTAATAATTTATGTTGTCTTTGTGTGCATTTTACATGCTTGAGGTTCATTACTGCCTCTCCATCCATAAAGCCGTGATTTCTACTCCGTCATTAAAGAAGTGTAGTCTGTGATTTGCGGAGCACCTGTATGAATAAACAGATGTACCACATATCTTTTGCAGCTGTGTGCTGTACTGATACCTTATTTATTTAATTTTTCTGTGTGTGTGTGTGTGTGTCTGTCTGTCTCAGGCATAGATTACATTGTGGGAGCATTTGGTCCCCACAGTGATAGAAATCATCTGTTAACATTGTGGGGGGTCATTTTTTCTGTGTATTTGTTTCTTGCATTCTTCCATTTTAAACGGTGGCATACATTAGTTTGCAAACATTCTTGCATTGAAAACTCATTTTTCGCTGTTCTTGAATGCATTCTTTGACTTTTATAACAAAAATAAATAACCTTATTGTCCATGTGATGCGGTCAGCGCTCCAAGGCAGAAAAAAAAAATAGGATGACTGCCGTCTGACAGACTTCTTTACTCCTGCGTTGACTAACGGTGCTTGTAAAATTGTCCACTGAACACAACCGGATCTGTGGGACCGCAGTCTTGAGGCAGAAGAAGGTTGAGAGAGACCCAGCATGCGTGCTCATACAATGGGGAGGGCCTGCCTTTTGGGGTCTCTCAGACAGTGCAGTTAATCTGTGGTTATATAGCAGGGAGGAAGGACATAGGCCTTGACAGGGTGGCAAGATGAACCAAGAGCTGGATTTTATGTATCTGAAAGTAAGTACTGCAGTCATTTCTAGTCCATTGTTTATTTATGAAACGGAAATGTTGGCTTATTTATTTCCCCCCGATATAAAGAAAATGTTGGATGCTGTTTTATTATTGGATGTTTTGAAATGTTTTTTTTTTTTTTTATAATATACTGTAGTCATTGGGATAGTTGTTGAATTAGCAGGAAACTCGTTGTCCAGGACAGTCGCACCCAGGAAAGCTGTTATGGGGGGGGGGGTTGCACTTTAGTGTGATGGGTATTTAAAGAACCTTCTGTGAACACCCTTAGTCTTATTGAACCGGAGAGGTCTTCTGTGTTTGTGAGAACTGCTTGTTCAATCTGAGTTTGATGGTGTTGTGAGTTGATTTTAGGTAGAATGACTTGTGTTACGGAGTCTGTTGGTGTGAAGTTTTGGAGGACGTTGTAGGTTCCCTGCTAGTTACCTGTTTGCTCAGTCTCGTCTCTCTGTTGGTGTGGTTGAATACTCTGGATGATCCTTGTGCTTCTGAGAAAGTTTGTCATTAGTGATCCCATGTTATCTTAGTTGGCGTCCCCCACCCACCCAGCTTGAGATCATCCAACATCCACTAACTTATTCTGTTTGCTCCTGGGAATCAGACCCGGATGGCTGGCTGGCTGCTTAACTCCACCACCAGAGATCCTTTGGGTGCTTACTGGCTTATCACCCCCCCCCAACTTCATTTTAACAACAGAAGTCTTTAAACTGTTGGATAATTACAATAATCTCATTTGCGGGTTCTTTTTGATTTTTTTAAGTAACAAAACCAGTGTAACATCATTAATCTTGGAGAGTACCTCAGTCTTTCTTGCAATTTGCTTGGTATAGGATGATTGTTGCCAAGTAGCTCCTTCATTATTTAGTGGTTTGATGTTTTATGTTTTTAGTATGTGAAAGTAATGGCTTTAATTTGTCCCTGTGCATGAGAAGAACCATAAAATTTTTTTGCAGTGAACGAACACGAGGTCAGCAGTAGTGCAGCTCTGACTGCAGCAGATTGTCACATGGATCACCATCATGTGATAAAGCGTTTGGAGGTTTACTGTGGATACATCCGGCTGCCTCAAACGGTCTGGAGGTGCGGCGGGTGGATTCTTGGAGGGGAGGGGGGGCGGGGCGCTGATGTGCTAATGAACATTTCTGAAGGGTTTAGGTGGAAGATGAGAGCCTGAGTGAGGTGCTGATGCTGCCTAAATGTGTGGTTTGATTTTAGTTGCATCTCTGTTAATATTCTTAACACATATGCGGTGAGACTATTTGTCTGCTGAAAGACAGGTAACGCAAATGATGCAGCATATTTGCATTTCAGACGTGACACACTTGCACTGACTTTCTGCAATAAACTTTTATAGTTTACAAAACAATTCTTTTTGATATAACAGTGTGGCTCTTTGTATGCCCCAGTTAAAACCCAGTAAGTGATTCTGGGCAGAACTCAAGCTCTGTGATTCGCTCATCTGACCTGGCCACATGACCAGCTGTGTCATGGTGCAGTAACTGCCA
>JAABNY020000008.1:8068389-8094871 GCA_015164015.2 Brevimyrus niger | reverse complement strand
CCCCCTCTGGATTAGCTGATGCCTTTCCTACCCCGCAAACTGATTCTGTATATTAAATGGCCCTGTTTGATGAAGCCCGTAGAGACTGAGTGGTTTAGAGTAGGCAGCCTACAAATCACTAATTAAAGCCCCAAGCTCCATCTGAGGGGGGAAAAAACCCCTTTAAAGGTACTTGTGTGTGGAGATGTAAGCAGTCTGTCAGATGGTGCCTGTGGAGGTGACGGGGGGGCGGAGCAGGCCTCACTCACACACCATGTCCTGCCCCCAGCGGCAGGAACTGGAGTCAGAAAACAAGAAGCTGAAGCACGACCTGAACCAGATCCGCCAATCCATGAGCGGCATTGCGGGCGCCTCCTCCGCCGCCCCAGGCTCACCCGCCTACAAGGTGCTCCTGGACCAGCTCAATGCCTCCAATGAGGAGCTGGAGGTGCGCAAGGAGGAGGTTCTGATCCTGCGCTCCCAGCTGGTCAGCCAGAAGGAGGCGCGGCAGCACAAGGTGAGGGCTGGGGCCCCCGCAAGCTGGCGTGTCATTTCGGGCCCCAGGCTGAATGACCGGTAGCTGAGAGAAGAGGTGCTGACAGCCCCCCCCCCCCCCACGCCCAACAAAGGGTTTATTAAGCCCATATAAGTCTGCATTTTAAGATGCCATTAATAATGTCTTCTCTCTTACACTTTTTTCACAATGCCTTCCTTCCAGGATGATAAGGTACTACTTCTGCATCTCTCTCTCTCTCTCTCTCTTTCTCTTCTGCTCATTCTTGCTTAGTTTGGGTGTCTGCTGTCTGCTGCCAGCAATTTTGCAGATTAATTGAAACTTCGAGATGAAATTCGTCCCTTATTTTGACTCAAGAAGGGTGGTTTTCCTGAGACCTGCAGATTTATTAAAATTTTCTTTTAGTCCTGCAGTGCTGAATTAGTTGACCCCTGCTATGTCACATTGTCACTTATATAGTCCTGCAGGTATATAGACCAGCTTAGCATTCATAATAAGACAGGATCACAGGGGAGGAATCCTTTTGCTCTTTAAATACTTTATTCTGAGCCCTGTCAGTATTATACCTGTATCAAGAGCTGCTATGGGAAGCAGCATAACGAGTGCGTTTTGCCTCTTAGTCAGTTCCGTTTTAATGGCCATATCCTGACATTGGCTGCCCACAGGACACGATGACGGAGCCCATGCCGTACACAGAAGAGCTGAAGAACATGAAGGATGCTGAGGAGATCACCCAGGCGTACCTCACCCTCAAGGAGACCAACAGGTACCATGCAGGCTGCTGGAGCTTCATGAAGTATAATAATAAAACCAGTACCTAGCCACCCTTCCCGTCAGCGCCGCTGTCGGCTGGCTCTCTTCACTGCACCATAAAGGCCCCAGGTGTCGCTGCAGGATCAGATGCTAACAGGAGGTAGCATGTGGACAATGACAGAGGGATGGTTTAAGGACACATCAGATGCTAACAGGAGGTAGCATTTGGACAATGTCAGAGGAATGGTCTAAGGACACTGTCTAGATGTCTGTTGGGCAGAAGCAGGTTTTTATTTCATCTATACATTTTTTTGCTTTGTTTGCCTCCCTCACTTTTTGTGTGATTCATTGCCTTCCTCAGTCTGTTCTTTTTTTTTTTTAAGCCACCATTTTATAAACCATTCCCCCCCCCCATCATGAAATGCTATTCTTCATGCAGAATGGATGGGGCCTTGCCTGCATCAGCAGTTACCCCCTCCCCCCTTCAGCACCCCTGTCCATGAGATGCTTGGCATCTGAGCTCTGAGCACCTTAGGCGGAGAGCTGAGCGCCAAGCTGGGGGCTCAGATTCCCGTCAGGAGTGTGTACGATGGCCCCTCCCCCTCAGCGGCTCACTGACCCACCCTGCTCGCTGTTCCTCTTCCCCTTCTCGTCCAGATCCCCCAAGTTTTTGCGTGAACCCATCGAGGCGAATGATTTGATGAGTAGGCTCAGGTAACGGACTGCAATGTGTGACCACCCTGCACCGGGTCACTTGGTCCCGGGTCATGCGGATTAGCCTGACTCCTGGCCGTTTCGGGCCCGAGCGTGGCGTCCCCCTTAACATGCATGAAGTGCTGTTAGGATAGCTGACGATGGCTTCCATCTGCTTCTCAATTAAGAGTCACGCATGTGCTTCTTATTGCCGCGTGGTCCTGATGTCCTCGGCGTCCCCGTGTGTGATGGATGGCGCCAGCAGCCACGCGGATCCTGCTATGAGATGCAGACCTGCCCTGGAGTACAGCATGTCTGCATGTGCTTGACCTGAGACGGGCAGGGCTGGGAGACCCTGGGACTGGCAGCTGTGATCGTTTATTACCAAGCCCATGTTGTCAGTCCCGCATGTCTCATCGCCATTTTTAAAGTCCATCTTATCATTCTTATGTATTATAGTTTATTGTTTGTTTTTGATTTATCATTGCCATTCATTCTGTTTAATTTTTGTTGTTAAGTTTTAAGTTAAAATGAATCCATTGTCATCAGAATTGCATTATAAGGAGCTGCTCCAGCGGCTTCCTGCCGTTACTGGGTGCTGGAGACCCAGCCGGTTCGATCCGGCTGCTGTTCATTCAGCTGCTGGGTCCCTCATGTCTGCTCACCCATCACCCTCATCATCTACCTTTTTATTTTCCATTCTTTTTTCCTTTCTTTTCCTTTTTTGTTTGGTTGTCAGATCCCCTGCACCCGACTACCACCGGCTGAATGAGGACGGAGAGCTTTGGCTGGTTTATGAAGGCTTAAAGGAGACCAACAGGTTGACCACGTTTTCTAGGGCTTGTGCACCTTTCTGCCTTGTGTGTGTCTGCGCATGTGTGCAGGGTAAACGGGCATCCCCCCACACCCCCCCTAACTAACTCTCATGTCCATCTGAGCACATGTTTTATGTTGCAGTTATTAAGTGCTTTTTAGGTCTTGTGCCCAAACACACATTTGTCCTGGGTCACTGTGGCAACACACACACCAGTATCCGACCTTTAACCCGGGACAGGGTCACACAGTCACAGGTCCACACCGTTTGTCCATGAGGGAGACGGTCTTCTGCAGTACTCTTCTGTGTACCATTTAGTGATGTCAGTGCTGTAGAGCTCATGTTCTTCTCAGCTTCGGTGCATGGCAGTAGCCTCCAGTCAGTGTGGTGGCAGCACTTCTGTAGAAAACCTCACTTTAGTCTGGCTTCTCTGACCAACGAGCTGCTTGAGCATAGGGTTTATGATTCAGCTCTCAGCCAATCAGAACAGAAAGTCTCAACTGCCTGTTTGTTAATGAGTGGAGAAGCTCAGGGGCCTGGGTAATGCATGTGGAGTTTAATTTGCCTTTCTTGTTCTCTTGCCTGCCTGTTCTCCCCCCCCCCCTCTCCTTCTCTCCCTCTTTCTCCTCTTTCCCCCATCCCCAGGCTGCTGGAATCGCAGATGCAGAGCCAGAGGAGGAGCCATGACAATGAGGTGGAGGCTCTGCGTGGGGAGCTGCAGAGCCTGAAGGAGGAGAACAACCGGCAGCAGCAGCTCCTGGCCCAGAACCTGCAGCTGCCCCCTGAAGCTCGCATTGAGGCCAGCCTGCAGCACGAGATCACACGCCTCACCAACGAGAACCTGGTGGGTACCTGCCTATGCCCCGCCCCTCTGGACTGTGCCCCGCCCCCTTGCCTTTGCCCAGCCTTACTGCCCTCCATCTACTCCCCGTCTATCTTCTCCCTTACCGTCCCAAGAGGCTCACATCGTATTCTTCATTCCTTGATGATTGATATGGTGTTGAACCTGCTACCAGCCAGATACCTTCATCTGTAAGGCACTTCTCCAGGCCTGTCACTCCTCTCACACCTGTACATCTCTTACCCCCCATATCATCACCTCCTTTCAGTTCTGAACCCCTCCCCCACCTTTGTTTTATTGCCTTAAACCCTTCCTGTAGACCCCTTTTTACTCTCTACCCTGTTTTCGAGGTATCAGATTCTGCTGCTGTCCATGGACCTCAGCCTGCCAGATGTATATATTTGTACTGAGTGTTGCTGTTTATTGATATTGAGTGTTGTTTGTGTTTTAATCCTGTGATATTCCATTCCATTTTGTTACCTGTCATCCAGTTTCTGAGACTGTCCATCAGATCTCATTTCCTGACATGTAGTTGGTTAACTCTTTTTAAACAGTTCATTGCAATTCAACAGTTAGAATTGTCTGTAGGGGTAGTTACAGACATAATTGACAAAATAGAGAAGTGACAGAGTACTCTTAAACTGGAAATAGAGCATTTTTTTCACCTTTTAATAAGAATAGTTTAGCAAAATTGGGGAATTAAGGATTACATGTTTAATATATATTGCTGTCAAGCAAGTGTAGAAATAATGTGAAGATTTCAGTGTACAAACATTTAAATCTAATTTTCTGAAATAAATATAATAAAGTAAAGCTGCTGGTTGGGAGAAGTGATAGAGGTGCTAACGTTTGCTTTTGAGCAGTAGGTCTAGTTCCATAAGATTTTGAATTCAGGCATGAATGAGTGACATACCATTGCACTGCATGCTGGGTAATGTAGTCCTTTTCTGCACAGCACTTGAGCCTTTATGGCTGGGTGTCCGTCACTGCATTCACAGAGGAAACTTATTTTTCTGGATCTCACCTCACAGGACATGAATGCCGATGACCCAAGCAAATATCGGGAGTCCCGCCTCCTGGTTTTACGCCGAATGATTGTATGTAGGGTTGACGAAGAGATTACAGCACACGAGTGTGTGTGTGTGTGCACGGGTGTGTGTGTTTGCACATGTGTGGACGTTAACAGTACTGTATCTGACAGTAGTGGGGAAGGTCTATCTATCGATCTGTTAATTGCGGAACTGGGAATTACTAAATTTGGGTGGGGGGTGCAGGGGTGTATGCAGGAGAAACAGTACTGTGTGGTCTCTGTGTGCGTTATGATGTGAGCCGTGATGAATGAGACGTATGTGGCTAACATGGTAACAGCCACCCACTCCCTGTCTGTTAACCCATTCCTGCTGAGTCAGTGCTCACTGTACCTAATACTCTGTTGCTCATTGTTACTCAGTCATGGAAGCACAGTCTTCTGTGGGGGCAGGGGAAAAGCATGCTCAGGTGTATTTGTGATGTTTTTGATCATGTGATGGAAATTTGATATCAGTGCCTAATATTCAGTACCATTTGTCTTTTAAAAGTTGACTGATTATTTACAAGCAAGGAAAGACTTTGTTTCCATAATTTGCACTGAGAAATATCTGCTGACCCCCCTGAAATTGTACACCGAGTTTGTTCTTAACATTACTGGCCTTCTGCAGGACGCGATAACTAAAATGTGTGCTGTGTTCGCTTTTCTTTCCCCAAGCCTGTCAGTCATGTTAGAAATTAGAAAGGTTAGCCGTCCTCCATTACGTGAGAGTAACCTCTCCCCATTTCAGGACCTCATGGAGCAGCTGGAGAAGCAGGACAAGACTGTCCGCAAGCTCAAGAAGCAGCTGAAGGTGTTTGCCAAGAAGATTGGCGAGTTGGAAGGTAAATGCAGAAAGACCATAGGGGCCTTAATGAGAGACGAGAAAAAGTACATCAGAATGTATTTTGATACAAATTACATAATCATTTTCATGAAGTCAAATACAAATTATAAAATACAATTTTATATACCAATTTTACATGTATCTGAAATACTGCCCATTCATGACCTGAATCACTTAGTAATTTCAACCTTCCAATGTCCCCTTCTTTGATCCAACTGCTCAGTTGGGGGTCAAGTGGAGAATATTTCCCCTGGACAGACTGTGGACGAGCCAATCCGGCCAGTCAACATCCCTCGCAAGGAGAAGGACTTCCAGGGCATGCTAGAGTACAAGAAGGATGATGAGCTGAAGCTGGTGAAGAATCTGATCCTTGGTGAGTAAAACAGTCAGTGGTGGAGGGCCGCTGAGATTTCAGCTTCTGGGTGATCTGACGTGGTGTCCTTCGGCCGTGCAGACCTGAAACCACGAGGCGTGGCCGTCAACATGATCCCTGGCCTGCCTGCCTACATCCTGTTCATGTGTCTGCGCCATGCCGACTACCTCAACGATGACCAGAAAGTTCGTACACTGCTCACCAGCTCCATCAACAGCATCAAGAAGATCTTAAAGGTATGCGCGTGCTATTGCACCACTGATAATTCAGCACTGCTAATCATCTATGGCAGTATTTCCCCATCTAGTCCTTGGGAACCTGGAGACAGTTCACATTTTTGCTCCCTCCCAGCTCCCTAGCAAAAATGTGAACTGTCTCCAGGTTCTCAAGGACTAGATTGGGAAATACTGATCCATGGTGGCTATGTTGGTTCTCTCTCTCTCGTCTTTCTCTTTCTTTTTATATCTCTCTCTCTAGTACATCAGCATCAGTAAATATAAAAAGTGTCACACGTCTCCCGACTTGAAGTTTCTTGGTTTTGCTTACAGAAAAGAGGAGATGACTTTGAGACGGTCTCTTTCTGGCTCTCCAACACCTGCCGTTTCTTGCATTGTCTGAAGCAGTACAGTGGGGAGGAGGTAGGACCAAAACCACAGATGGTCCAAGCGATTCCTACTTTCGTTCATTGCTCTTTGGCGATCTTGACCTTAGGAGTCTGTGCCACGTCCCCCTGCAGGCATTCACGAAATACAACACAAATAAGCAGAACGAGCACTGCCTGAACAACTTCGACTTGGCAGAGTACCGGCAGGTTCTAAGCGACCTGGCCATCCAGATCTACCAGCAACTCATCAAGTGCATGGAGAACATTCTGCAGCCCATGATAGGTAATCCACCCACCTGTGGCGCTCAAGTCACTCGGTCTGTGTTAACAGTGAACGCATCTGTGTTAAATGTGCCATAAATAATATATCCCCATCTAATGAGGCGTCACATGGCTCCTTTCTGCACACATGGTCTACAGTCTCAGGAATGCTGGAGCACGAGACCATCCAAGGCGTGTCAGGCGTGAAGCCCACCGGCCTGCGGAAGCGGACGTCTAGCATCGCCGACGAGGGCACCTACACCCTGGACTCCATCCTCCGCCAGCTGAACTCCTTCCACTCCACCATGTGCCAACACGGCACCGACCCGGAGCTCATCAAGCAGGTGGTCCGCCAGCAGTTCTACATCATCGGCGCCGTCACCCTTAACAACCTGCTGCTGCGGAAGGACATGTGCTCCTGGAGCAAGGGGATGCAGATCAGGTATCTACCAGCAGAAAGGGGCGGTCATATTGCCATGCCCATTTAGCAGAAAACCATTAGTCTCACCCAGAAACAAAAGGCATTCTGACTGAGGGTGCAGAGGGTCAGAGGGGGAACTCCTTTTTCGAACCTGCAGCAGTGAGATCACTGTCTTGTCTAAATCTGTCAATTGCCCCCTCAACTTGCATGAGTATCCATGTCCCATCTTCAGGGGTATAATGATTCCCCAAATCCATGGTTCAGACCTTGATTTTTGAGCCATGATTCATACTGTGGTTTTTTTTTTTTTTTTTTTTTTTTTTCTTTCGGGGGGGGGGGGGTAAGAAAGAACAAGGAAAATTTAATTTGGAATCCAAAAGAGAAGACAAAATAACTAGATCAGCTTTATATAAATTAAATACATAAATAAGAATTAATTTAAAAAAATAAAAACAAC
The DNA here is from genome assembly GCA_015164015.2 of Brevimyrus niger. Classification (NCBI taxonomy): domain Eukaryota; kingdom Metazoa; phylum Chordata; class Actinopteri; order Osteoglossiformes; family Mormyridae; genus Brevimyrus; species Brevimyrus niger. The sequence continues at coordinate 8,087,248 of JAABNY020000008.1, read as the reverse complement.
TTTTCTGAAGTCCAGTGGGAAATAAACTGGTAACTGAAACATTCCCACACCGCTGACTTGACTATGTAGCTTTTACCCCAGGTGTGGTCACTGTCATGATTGGACTAAAACAGTCACATGATATTTGCAGCTAGAACAAAAAGTATAGTATGTAATAATTTCAAAAATACTCAGCTTGCCCTAACTTTAAACTAAATAATTTTGTGATGTACACGTGTTATACTGTTGAATTATGAAAGGAAAAATTAGCTTTGGGACATTAGTGACGTAATGCGAGCTCAGTAGGCTGGTCCCACAGTGGTGACAGCGGATTAGGGTTGGGACGGGTGTATATCACTGCTCCGTCTTCCAGAACTGCGAAACAAGATTGTGAATATCTGTATCACAGTTTCGGTCTCCTTTTCAAAACTTTCACACCATTACCCATCTTGGGTGTGCCAGGCTTCGCCCCATATGGTTCCTGGATAATGTCATAAGTATGACCCTAATTGGTTGTATTTTATGCTTTCCTAAGGGTCATTTCCATCTGGTTACTTTTTCCCCTTTTTTGCATAGTGATGGTTATGTATTTGGGTTACTTGGCTGTATGAGTAGATTGGTGGATGTGTGTTGGAGATCAGCAAGGTCTGCAGTGTGGAACATGCTACCTAGTACATAAAGTTCATTTGGGGAGGATTTATTACCTCAGAGTTGTTTAAAATATTATCTAGCTCTGATTTAAAGGAACCCAGGGCTTTAGTTTGCGCTACACTAAAAGGAAGACTATTTCATACTCTAACTACACGCCGTGTACTGTAAAGAAGTGCTTCCTCAAATTAATTTAAAAATGTTCTCCCGCCAATTTCTACTTATGGCCACAAGTTCTAGTATTTAAACTGTAACATGCTGCCATTCCCTCACCCCTACAGGTACAACGTCAGCCAGCTGGAGGAGTGGCTCAGGGACAAGAACCTGATGAACTGCGGGGCCAAAGAGACGCTGGAGCCCCTGATCCAAGCAGCACAGCTGCTACAGGTGAAGAAGAAGACTGATGAGGACGCGGAGGCCATTTGCTCGATGTGCCACGCCCTCACCACCTCCCAGGTCAGATTACACATGAGTGTTTATTTGGGTGTTTAACATTTTCAGTCTTTCATGCTCCATAATCCTGAATCATTATTGTTCTGATCTGTTTGCCCTCCTGCCAGATTGTGAAGGTGCTGAACCTGTACACTCCGGTGAATGAGTTTGAGGAAAGAGTGTCCGTCACTTTCATTCGAACCATACAGGTAAGGGCAAAGCAAGTTCAAGGATGTTCTCCCTGTGCGCTCCTCTGGTGTGTGTTATCATCGAATCTCTTTGAGCTTTGTTTCGGTCAGGTCAGGAATCGATCATATTAATTCAGCAATAGAAACAAAGCAGCATGTGTTTTCATTCACTGATTGTTCTTCTGCATTCATCCACAGACCCGCTTACGAGATCGAAAGGAATCTCCACAGCTCCTGATGGACACAAAACTCATCTACCCCGTGACATTCCCCTTCAACCCATCGTCTCTGGCCTTGGAGACCATCCAGATCCCTGGCAGTTTAAATCTAAGTTTCCTCACACGTGTCTAGATGCCTCCCGTCCTTTACTTCCCCACAGACAGCCTCATCCCAGGTGTTGGGAAGCAGTGGCTCTTCTGATGAGAGTTCTGTGGTGCCCACAAAAAAAAAAAAAAAAAAATGTTAAGCGCTTTTAATCAGCCCCTTTAATGGTTAGGTGTTCAGTCTGAAACGGATGATGCAGAAATGACTGAGAGCTGATGTGTGGATCTCAGATAGGAAGGCCACCCAGCAGCGGAGAATTCAGTTGTGCTCTCTACCACACCTATAAAATTATTGGTATTATCGTATTATCATTATTTATTATTACTATTATTATTCAAGAATATTTGTATTTATTACCCATATCTTCCCAAACTTACTAATGTATTTGCCCATAGTGGAAAATTTTTGGAATTGATTGGCCACCACATCTCATATTGGGGACAAATTTGGATGGTATATATTGTAATTTGTCTTATATTAATGTCAGTAAGCTTTACAATATGTAGAATAAGTAAAAATGGTGCATTAGTAAACTCTTTAATGTAGATGTTAATTTCTTAGTTTATGTATTGAGACTTAGTACATTTAGATAGAAGCTATGTCTTGTGTAACTTGTATATCCAAGAATATTGTACTTAGGCACGGCAGAGTTTAAAATAATCGTCCTCCTGAATACAGATACTGTTTACATCTTATGTTCACTGCAGGTACTGTTGTCACTATTTGAGGAAATCATAACGTTGAGATTGGGGCCTCCACACAGCTCCACGTTAAAGTGTCTTTAACACAGTGTTTTCCAACCCAGTCCCCTGGGACCCCCAGACTGCCTGCGTTGTTGCAAAAACGTGCCTGAGGAGCAGTTTGAGAAACACCGCTGCAGCCAGTGAATATAACTGGTCTGGGGGGGGCTTTAGCTAATTGGAGCACACTCGTAGATGCTGTGTGTGTCTGTGTAGGCTTTGCTGTAACTCCTGCCGTTTCTGTGCATACAGACTGATCGTAGCTTACCCTTCCAGGGTGCGTTTTTCAAATTTGGCCATCATGTTTGGATTCCTCAAGGAGACTTAAATACATTTTAAGCACAAAGGTACATTGGTTTTGTTTTACATGTAAGATACCAAGGTTCTCATCTTGGAGCTTAGGTTCTTGACTTATTTCAGTATTAATGTTATGAATCACAAAACTGTTATGTTAGGAGCATGTGTCATGGATGAATGTTACCAAGAAAACAGTCTATTTTTTCTGAGATTGTTACCCTGAATTTGCACTCTAGAATTTATGGTAATGTTGTCACGCTTTCTGTAACTAGCAAATCTTTGTGCTTCTTGGACCAAACCTCTACCTTTATCCCTTATTTAATGTCAAATGCAAAATACATGTACAATAGTTGTGCCAGAAATGGGTATTTATATGAAGAACAAATCTAAGACATGTTGTTTGATCTGTCTTTACCCCCTTTTTGTTCTGTTTACATTTTCAGAGGATGTCCTTCACATGCAGGCCCCTGTAGCCCACAGATTAGCCCTTTGTAAATCAGCCAGCTGATTGCTGAAACAAAACCAGCTCAGCCATGTAACAATATTACCCAAAACGTCCAAAGATCTGCACCACTGATAAATATGCTAGCTTGAATTGAACATTTTATAAAAAGCAATGAAAATAAATCAAATCATAAGCCATATTAATAACCCTATGTAGTATGAGGAGAATGCGTATTGTCGGTCAATAGCCGTCCTGTAAATATATTTCTATCTATTCAGGCAGTCACAAAAAGTTTATAGGCTGAATTTATAAAGGAGTTACAACGGCGAAAAACTGCGCTGGGTTTTTACAAAGCCCTTCGTTTTACAGATGTACCGGAAGGACATTGTATTCAACTGCTGACCACGTTAGTGTATCTATGTGCAATGCATATCAGCTAAGTGCATCATACTGGAAATAATATGTAACTTTTCCATTTGAATGTTTTGTTTGCGCACCATGTTTTATGTGTTTTAATTTAATGTAGTGTAGCACCACACAATCGGTGACGTTTCTCTTTGTGAAATGTTTTATTACAATGCTGGAAAGGGTTTTTGTTAATAGTTATGTTATCGCCTGTTAGAGATTGTTAGATTTTGGTCTTGGGATTCATGACAATGTAAGGTACGTACCCTCACGTTAACGGCATCTCTTTCTGCAATTTTAAAAGAATATGTTAAGGAACTGAAATAAATGGTGGTTGAAGGTGTTTTCTGTATATACAGTTCATGATTTTAAAACTGATTATTGCAGAAGTAACCACATTTCTAGAAATGCAATTCTACTTGTACTTTGGCATCAAAATCTAAACCGGTCAACTCGACAAACTGTTATGACTACTTTACATTTCGCTGTATGACTTTATTTTATCAATACATTAGGGTAAACATCTGCTTGATGATTGAATTTTACTTTTACGTTCATTTTCTACATTGCTAGCTTTTTTCTAGCTTCTGCATGAAATTTCGGTGGTCAGCAGGTTAATCCGATCAATGGCTGGGCTTCGCTTGAGTGTGTATTTCTTAATATTTTATTCTTAAGTCTTCACCTTTCGTTTCTGCCAGAATCTATACACTAAATCCTGCAGATGTCATCGATTGACTCACAATTTAAATAAATGTCATTGAAAGCTCCTGAAGAGCATTGACACAGGACTGTGTTACCGCCTGTAAATGACTGAATGAATGGGAAAAGCCGCTCCAATAACCCCAATATGGACTCCAATAAAATCGTTAATGGCTATACTGCGAGAAAGGAAAAAAAAGATACCATTCTAATGTGTTTCTTGTCTGACCGATGTTACCCAAAAAACTGGTCTTTCCAAGAACCATTGTGCAAACGCGAAAATCTGAAATGTCTGTAAGTTACGGTGATTGTAATTAGCAACTGTGTTCACTATAGAATATATAAGTTCGAAATGTCCAATCTGTATAGATAAATAAAGGAATCCTGCACTGTATATAGGAAATACAACATGCTGTCGCCTTTATTTTCGGTCTTCTACTCCTCCAAAGATATTGCGTCAAATAAAACAAAATACGCTACCGTTCTATAGAAATTAAATGTATAATGCTGTATACTGCAGCAGGCTGTATCCAACATAGTACAGTGTGCAGTTCTTGTGAGTAGATGGTGTCACACTCAAACTGCACTTGTTTTCCCAGCGCCTGTGCAAATGGACACACCCTGCATATCAAATGCTTTGTCACAAGGCGCGATGGGCGGGTTGGAGACGGAGCAAAGTCCCCCGGCCAGGTGAACAGGAGCCGGAATCTCTCTCCGCCGGCGAATCCGGTCACAGGTTTCCCGGAGCTGTGGGAACTACGTCTCACCTGAGAGCTGCGAAGTTTCACAACTGAATGTGCACACACTTTGTCCCTATTCGGGAAAAGGCGGTTTTATTTTTATGTTTAAGTTGTCCGTGTTGCCGTTGCCATGGCTCTCTCCGAGCTGTACACCAAGGTAGGAGTGCTGTGTATGGCGTTTAGTGTTATTCGACGCTACTTAAATATATTAAGTGGAAATGCCTTTATTATTTTACTTCTAAAATGCAACTTTTTTTCAACAACTGAGAAGAACTCCCCAGTTAACTGTATTAGAAATGTTTTGGAATCCTAGTGTCGTTGCGCTACTGACTGCAGGAATGCAGAGAGAGCCATGTATACATTTCTATGTGGAAAGGGAAAAAAAAAACAACGAATAAACTTCATTTCATTTAGTTTTATTCAGTTACAGATATCATCACTAACTTGTATAACCCGGGTTGTAAGCATTTGGTTAATGAAACATTAACTCAACAGACAAATTTAAAGCAAGGTACTTATGACAGACGGGGTGTTCTTTCAGTGTTCACTAATCCATTTGTGAAAATAACGTTATTTTTATTTATCATATTTCCCCTTATTCGTTTGTCTACTGTCATTCATTTTCCCATTTAGTATAACAGAGTGTGGATTCCAGATGCCGAAGAGGTTTGGAAGTCGGCTGAAATTTTACAGGACTACAAAACTGGGAACAGTGTTTTGGAACTACAACTTGAAGATGGAACTGTAATTACACCAGTTATCTTATTTCCAGGCAAAGACAAATAAATTAGGAATAATGAGTATGGGGTTTTTGGGCAAGGCATAAGAAGCTCTGATCCTGAACCTCTGAGGAGTAAACATGTTGTGTTGTGTTGTATTATGGTGCGGTATGTTTCTTTATGTTTAATTATGAAATGATGCTTATCATAGCCTTCATTTCTGCCATTGTTGTGAGATGTTTCTCCTCCCAAAAGGTACTGAATTACGCTCTAGATGCAAACCAAGAGCTGCCCCCTCTCCGGAACCCCGACATCCTAGTGGGGGAGAATGACCTCACGGCCCTCAGCTACCTGCATGAACCTGCCGTTCTACACAACCTCAAAGTTCGCTTTGTCGAGTCCAGAATCATCTATACCTACTGTGGTGGGAACACCCTAAATCGAGAAAAAAGATCATGTGTTCTGCCTGCTAGGCATTCTGATTGCTTTTTCTTTTGTTACCACTCTGTACAGTACGTTTTTTTTGTTCGCAGGTATAATCCTGGTCGCTATAAATCCTTACAAGCAGCTGCCCCTTTACGGAGATGCCATAATCCATGCCTACTCAGGCCAGAACATGGGAGACATGGACCCCCATATATTTGCAGTGGCTGAGGAAGCTTACAAACAGATGGCTAGGTGTGACCTCAGTACTCAGTGTCCATTAATGACCCAATGAGAAACTGTTTTACATACTGATAAAAAAGAGTACCAATTTGTACCTTTGCTTGTCACTGAAGCTGTACCCTCAAGGGTAAATGTACCTGTGACGAGCAAAAATACAAATTGGTGCTATTTCTCTGACAGTGTATGTGTAGGTTTTAACCTGTAGTATTTGTAGTAGTTGACATGATTTGGATCAATGCTGCTTGCCATCAAAGTGTGTCAGAAGGGTTTATATGTAGAATCCTTTGTTCTAACAGCACATGTGTACTGAAAACAGGCCATCAGTGGAGGAAAGTGTATAGATTGTGTAACGCTTCATGATTTAAAAAACGATTATTAACTCCTCCTGAGTGTAGCAGCCAATAATGTAATGAATACCAGCAATGTAGGTCACTGCTCCCCTCAGCAGCAATGGCATTCGATTATTTTTCTGGTGAAAATCCTGTTTCTACTTTGCCAGGAAGAACAAGAACCAGTCCATCATAGTGAGTGGAGAGTCTGGGGCGGGGAAAACTGTGTCTGCCAAGTACACCATGAGGTATTTTGCTATGGTCAGTAAATCTGGCAGCAAGGCTCACGTGGAGGACAAGGTTCTAGCATCCAACCCCATAACAGAGGTCAGCACATGGTTCTGAACTTCCTACACTTTTTACACAATGGACACAAGTAACTTTATACCGTGAATCACCTGGGAAATACATTGCAATGTGAGGAACTGCATCTCCTGGAATTTTCACCTGTTTATATTTTTGCTGCTCCTTGCCAGGCCATCGGCAATGCAAAGACAACTAGAAATGACAACAGCAGCCGTTTTGGGAAGTACACGGAGATTAGTTTTGACCAAAGATATCAAATCATTGGGGCAAACATGAGAACGTACCTTCTGGAGAAATCCAGAGTAGTGTTTCAGGTGAAATGTTATTTTTGTCATTTGTTTGAATGCATTTTAACTTTTACTCATATTTGACATAAGACATTGCCCTGCTCCGTGAAAATAACGTAGCATAAGCTGCAGTACCTACCTGTCGTCTCTGTAGGTGGGGGAGAATCTGAATTCCCACAGTAATCCAGTCTTTTCTTCAGTCAGAGAATGAGAGAAATTATCACGTATTCTACCAGATGTGTGCATGTGCAGACGAGCCAGAATTCAAGGACCTGAGACTATGTGAGTAGTTTTGTGTGTGTGTTGGGGTGATGCTGCCAACAGAGGGGGTCAATTCAGGTCCAGTGAGTTAATGTCCAGACCAAAATTTTGTTTCAACAGAGCAGTCGAGTATAAAGAGTCACAGTCACAGAGCACTCAACTGGTTGGTTAAAATAAAATCTTGGTCTTGACTCTCTGGACGTGAACTACCCACCTTTGGGTACTAAGGGTAGTTAATATAGCATAAACTCAATCTCGGACACATCTTGTTTCCTTGGTAGGATTTTCTTCTTGAGTTTAAATTTAGAAAAGGGTTGGTGTCCTGTTTCATTCTTTCTGTTCTGATGGTTTAAGATGACCTACAACTAAAGGGTCAGGATTTTAGGGAAGTGTCTTTATGTCTGTATGTTTCTTCTGCGTGGACATTGCTCTGCATTTGCATATTCCTATATAAGTGTTTATATTGAGAATAACGTGCAAGTTTTATTGCTGACTTGATCTTTTTTTCTATACTTACTGCAGTTCTTATTGCACCTGCCTCAGTGGAGATCAGTCTTTGAAACATTTTTATTTGAAGCACGTGGAATTGGGTCTTTGTTATATCGCACTGGATTTGTTGAGTTTTGGTTATGGATTTGATGCAAACATATCATAAATCAATGAAATGCAGAGTTATCGGTCCTGAATGTTTCTGTTTGCAGTGAGAGCAGATGAATTCACCTACACAAGTATGGGAGCTGCGACCAGCATCGATGGCGTGGACGACAGAGCGGAGATGGCAGAGACACGGCGGACATTCTCTCTGCTGGGTGAGGGTGGCCCCGCCGAAAGCTGGCCTCGGCCCATGTTAGAGCACCCCTGTTTACCCCCCATCTCTTCCCCCAGGGCTGAAGGAAGCATTTCAGTTGGACGTATTCAAGGTGCTAGCCGGAATTCTGCATTTGGGAAACATAGAGATCAAATCTAAAGGGACTGACACATCATCAGTCAGTGTGAGTTTTCTTAGCTCGCTGTTAGGCAGGAACAAGTGGGAGTTTTGGCTTTAAAAAAGGACTGGAAATGGGGCACATTGGAGGAGGGCATTGTGACCCTCATCCTGGCCTATCACCCCCCCCCCCCCCTTCAGACCAGCGACAAGCACCTCACCACCTTCTGCGATCTTCTGGGTGTCAGTGTCGAAGGCTTGTCCCGCTGGCTGTGCCACCGGCGCATCGTGCTTGTGGCTGAGACCGTGGTGAAGCCCGTTCCCAGGGAGCGTGCAGTCAACGCCCGCGATGCCCTGGCCAAGCACATCTACGCCCACCTCTTCGACTGCGTCATCCGCAACATCAACACAATGCTGCGGTTTGCTGGCAAACAGCACACCTTCATCGGGGTGCTGGACATTTACGGGTACATCAAGCTTTGCGGCCTGCTGTCTCGAGACACAAACCCGTCTATGTTTTGGGCTTTGCAGCCTGCCGTCTAAAGACATTTCCTGTCTGTGTGTTAGGGTTTGCGGCTTGCTTTGTAGGGACACTTCCTGTAACTGTATCAGGCTTTGTGGCCTGCTGTCTAAAGGCACTTCCCATCTATGATTTGGGCTTTGTGGCCTGCAGTCTAGAGACTCTTTCTATCTGTATTTTGGGCTATGCAGCCTGCAGTCTAGGGACACTTCCTGTCTGTATGTTGGGCTTTGTGGCCTGCTGTCTAAGGACACTTCCTGTATGTGTGTTAGGCTATGTGGCCTGCTTTTTAGGGACACTTCCTGTCAGTGAATCGAGCTTTGCAGCCTGCTGTCTAGGGACAATTCCTGTGAATTGAGGTTTGCAGCTTGCTGTCTAGAGATACTTCCAATCTTATTCTGTAAGATGGCTGAGGATTGTCTTCCTGATTAGTTCATCCGTCTTTTTACCAGGTTTGAAACGTTTGAGGTTAACAGCTTTGAACAGTTTTGTATTAACTATGCAAATGAAAAGCTGCAACAGCAGTTTAACCTGGTATGTCAAAGTTTTATTTCCCAGCTCTGAAAATGAAATACAAGCAGAATAATTTTATGTGATAAATATATATGCATTCCTGCTCCTGTGTGTGTGTCAGCATGTTTTCAAACTGGAACAAGAGGAGTACATGAAGGAAGACATCCCATGGACATTGATTGATTTCTATGACAACCAGCCTGTTATTGACCTCATTGAAGCCAAAATGGGCATACTGGACTTACTGGATGAAGAGTGCTTGGTAACATTCCTTTACCTTGTACTGTTTTAAGTAGGGAATTGCTCTTTTATTTTACAATGTGAATTGACTAGTGGTTTTATTTCTGGGTTGGTTGCAGTGTGTTTTTAGTTCTACTATTACTTTCCATTCCAGTTTCCACAAGGAACTGACCAGAACTGGCTCCAGAAACTATACAACAACTACCTGGACAAAAATGCACTCTTTGAAAAGCCCAGGATGTCAAACCAGGCCTTTGTGATTCAGCACTTTGCTGACAAGGTGGGATGCCTTGGACTGACAGGTCAATGGGCCGCTTGCATGAAACACTGTCATGCACTTGCATTTTAAAATAGTACAGGCCCCTTATTTCAGATCTATCTGTTTACATGCAGTACAGTTGGTGTAAAGTAGGTAGTATTGAAGTAGTATCTTATTGTTTTTTTTTTCAAAATGAGTGGCTGGGAACTATTGAAAACAGAATATTTTCAGAGGCAAATTATTCTGAACAGTGTTGTGTTTCTCTGTGAACAATAACTTCAAACTCCAGTGGCAGTTTATTATGCTTACATATTCACTCTGAGCACAGAAAGCAGCAGCAGCAGTATATACTGCATGACAATTTTAATCTCTGTGGCAGCAAGTATTAACTGCTTAACCTCAGAAAAGGACAAACTCTGACTTATTCCTAATTCTGTAGACCTGTCTACATTTCAATATGTAAGTTTCTTTGCAAAGCCCACTATTCTTATTAATTTTGTTTGTTGTTGTTTTATACAAATTTAATTGTGTCTAATTTACACATCTGAACTTGAATTTTAACTGTAGATTAGCAAGGTAATTGTCAAATTGTTTCTTGTCTGCTGCTAACCCTGAGAATCAGTCAAGATGGACAAAACAAACCCTAGCAGACCCAGGAAAGTCGCTTTTAACGACAGACTTTATTGTGCAGGTGGAGTATCAGTGCAGAGGCTTTCTGGAGAAGAACAGAGATGTACTGTATGAAGAGCTGGTGGACATCATGAAGGACAGCAAAGTACGGGGCTGAAAAAATATGTAAAAATATGTTTGTTTACATATATGTATATTCAGTGCTCACAGAAAGGACACTTCTGTAAACAATATTGGAAATTTACTGGTTTCATAACAAAAGTCCATTGACAAGCAATGTTTAACAAATCTGCACATATCTTCCACACAGACATTTTCTTGTTTTCAAGTGCCATCATTCAATTCTGTTTTTGCTATTTTGCTTTTAATTGCAATTATAGTCACTGTCTCACAAATGGATAATAAACACAAATGTTTGATATTTTATGTTATTTCAAAGGCACTACTAAACAGCTCTTTTAAAACTATAATTTGAATTCATTACTTGAAATGGATGTTTTACTTAAAACTACAGGTTGTTTCTAATGTGATAAATATTTTTTGGAAAGAATTGAATAAATTAATGATTTTTGTCATGAAATCAATAAATTTGCAATATTTTGACAGAATTAAGCAAGCATCCTAGGACTGTCTATAACTACTGTATATACCATTTTTTAGCATCTCTTAAAATGCTAAACTGTACCTGTTTTTCTTTTTCAGTTCCATCTCTTATCAGATTTCTTCCAAGAGGAAGAGCAGGTCCCTCCCCTAAGTAAGGGCATTAACGTCAGGCCTGCCAGGCCGGGCCTGAAACCAGCCAATAAGCAGCTCAGGACAACTGTGGGCAACAAGGTAGGCGCATGTCAGATGTCTGTGTCCTGATTGACTGGTTGGCTGAAGCTCGTTTGGCTGCACTGACTGCTCTCATGTCTGTTGGCTTGCAGTTCCGCAGCTCTCTATCCCTCTTGATGGAAACGCTGAACGCCACCACCCCTCATTATGTGCGCTGCATAAAACCAAACGATGAAAAAAATCCTTTTGAGTATGTATTGAGCACAGGAATTTTTCATCACTTAATTGAAATAATGTTTTTTTTTTTTTATAAGCTCTTCAAAAAATACTTTAGACGCTCTTTATAGAGCTCTTTAGTGCAGTCTAGTGCAGTCTACTCCCTCAGCATGGATTCTCTTGTGCTTCAGGTATGACTCCAAACGAGTGGTGCAGCAGCTTCGAGCCTGTGGAGTTCTGGAGACCATTCGTATCAGCGCTCAGAGCTACCCCTCAAGGTGCTTTGAGTCCAACCCAGTGTCAGGAACTGGTTCTTGGCTTTTAATTTACAGCTGTGGCCAGTTTGTCATATTCCAGGATCCCTGAATCCCCTCATTCATCAATCTGTACTTTTTGTTTGTTCCTATCTTGTTCTTCGATTCTAATACCTGTGGCTTACATAGACCAGTGTTCCTCAAACCGGGTTTCAGAGATCCCCAGACACACAATTCTCTGTGAGCGGGGAGGGAGCAAAAATGTGAGCTGTTTGGGGGTTCCTGAGGGCTGGTTAGGGAAACACTGACCTAAACATTGTGATGGTTAGTCAGGAATAATTGAAATATAATTTTGGATTATTTTTTTTTCTTCCCAGGTGGACTTACATTGAGTTCTACAGTCGCTACAGTATTCTGATGACCCAGTCTGAGCTGGGCCTTATGGACAAGAAGCAGACATGTAAGAATGTCCTTCAGAGGTTAATCCAGGTGAGTCCTACACTGGCATCTTCAGATGCTTTAGAGTCTCTGATGATTTTAATGCAGCGTGCATTTGGTGGCTGCACGTCAGCATGTTACACCCCCGCATTACTCATTGCTCAACCTCCTCCCTAGGACCCTAACCAGTACAAGTTCGGCCGGACCAAAATCTTCTTCCGTGCCGGCCAGGTGGCCTACCTGGAGAAGCTGCGGTCCGATCGTCTGCGGGAGGCCTGCATCACCATCCAGAAGCACCTGCGTGGCTGGAATCAGCGCAAGAAGTTCCTGCGCATGCAGGCTGCAGCCACCACCATCCAGCAGTATGTGCGTGGAAAGAGGCTGATCCGGTGAGGAAGAGGGCATCTTCATGCCCTGGTCGTCAATCTGCTAGGAACAGCCTCAAAAACCCTTATCTGTAGACATTAACCTGCCAGGATGTCATTGTATGTTCTTTGATCTAAGAGTTGCATGGTTCACGCCTTCACTTTGGTTTCCTGGCCCACTGTAGAGATAGTTGTTTCTCATTATTATGCATCAATGCTGTTGTAGACAAGCTATTACGGCTGAGATGCTTAAGCAAGCCTGGGCAGCTGTCGTCCTCCAGAAGTACTGCCGCAGATTCCTGGTCCGGCAGGTGTACAGGCTGGTGAAGGTGGCCACTCTGACCATCCAGGCCTACACCAGGGGGTGGCTCGCCAGGAAACGCTATAGACAGGTGGAGATCTGTAGCCGGCTTGAAGCTCTCTGACATTTAAGCATTTGGTGTGATCCATTGGCCCAGTGTTCTGGGTAAAGGTTATTGAAAGGCAGCCTTTGTGTGTGTGTGTGTGTGTGCGTGCGTGTGTGCGTGCATGTGTGTGTGTGTGTGTGTGCGTGCATGTGTGTGTGCGTGTGCGTGGCCCACATCAGATGGTGGCAGACCATAAGGCTGTGGTGCTGCAGAAGTATGCCCGAGCGTGGTTGGCCCGGCGTCGCTTCCAGAACATCCGCCGACTTGTCCTCAATGTTCAACTGTCCTACAGAGTCCAGCAACTGAAGAAGAAGCTGGAGGAGCAGGTAAGAGCAGCGGCAACAGGGACCTTACAAGACACTAATGATGCCGTACCGGGGTAGCGCGTGGCTCAGGGGGCGAAGACTCTGTGGCTGTTATCGGAAGGTTGCTGGTTCAAGCCCTGCCTGAGCAGGGTAGTCACGTCTGTGGGTTCATGAGCAAGGCCCTCTTCAAGTGGCTGCTCTTTGCTGTTAGATTGTTCTCGCTTATATGTGTGTCATGGAGAGCAAGATGGGGTAGGTGAAAAGATCATTTCCCCACAGTGATCAATAAATTGTCATCATTACTATTGTTGTTGTTAATAATAGTAGTTTGTCTAGCACTTCAGACAGATGCAGGATGACATTAAAAGGCTGATGCTTGAGAGAGATTTTCAGTCTTGCCCTTTCCAAATTTCTCCCGAACAGAGCAGAGAGAACCATGGTTTGCTGGAAAGGCTGACCGCCTTTGCAAACTCTCGCGCTCAAGACCTGGACAAGCTTCAGAAGCTGGAGACGGAGCTCAGCAAATCCATCGATGACAGGAATTCCCTGGAGCAGCGCGAGAAGATGAACAAAGAGAACACAGACCAGGTGAATGCTGGAGAACATGACAAAAAAGTCTTTCTTGATCTTGACAAACAGAGAGTCTAGTGTTGAATGCCTGTGACAGTTGGTGGAAAAGTTAGTAAAGCTAAATGCAGTGAACAGAGAAACAGACATGATGTATTTCAGTGTTGGAAGAAATAACTGCGAATTACCCCATCGATTCTTAACTTGGCCCAAAGGTGATTCTTCAGCTTCAAGCTCAGAATGACAGGTTTGCTCAAGAGAAGCAGGACATGGAGCGGAATCATGCAGATTCTGTGCAGGAAATGAAGGGTGAGGAGAGAGAGATGTCGCCTTTAGCTTTATCCTGACCAGGAAAAAAAATCACTGCTGTTTTTCTGTGCCAATTTCCAGACAGCACTGAGGCATTAAAGAAGAGGTTTCAAGAAGAACTTGGACGGGAAGAAAGGCAAAGAAAGTAAGGGTGTGAATTGGTGACCTTTTGATCACAGAAACAATGGGTTAGCCCACTAAGCCACACGTTGCCCCCCCCCTTCCCAGTAAGTAACACATGGTATAGAATGTGGTTAAGAATAACATTTTTTTTCTATGCCAGAATTGTGGAGAATAACATCGAAATCCAGAAGGAGGACTATGAGAAACGGATAGAAGCTCTGAAAGAGGAGAACAGGAGGTTAAGGGAGCAGAATGTTAGTTATCAGCAGCAGATTGAGGAAGAGAGTCAAGTCAACCGTGACTTACAGGAACAAGTTCTGCAGCTTACTAAGCATGTCAGAGTAAGTCTAGTTTTGCCACTATTCTTCTCAAGATGTTTACGGAATAACATTTCGTTCTAGCTTGGAATTATCATTCATTTAAAAAGTTCTAGCTGACCTGTCAGTATGTGGTATGTGATTCTCATTGACTAGTCATTTAGTAATGTATGATTCATGTTGGCTAGTTAGCAAAGCATGCTGTTGTACATCTTTAAAGATGATTCCAGAACTGCGGAAAGAGGTCCATACCCTCCAAACGCAGAAAGACGACCTGGATAGAAAGCTAAAGCAACAGAGACAGGAAGCAGGAGGTACACACGCTGATTGGTGTCTGTCTGTTGTGGTTTACCTCAGAACGGTTGGAAATTGCTACCATTTCAATGGCACATCACCTTACAAATAATGTTTATCAAGCTTTAATGTGAATTTTAGTTATGTCACTGATGTTACTGTATGTTGTTTTATAAGCATGTGGTGGTTTTAGATCTGACATTCTCTTCTATATTAGAGAAAATTTCTATAGTCACCAGACAACTTCTTGGTGGTATAAATGACGATGAACTTCTTGCCAGGTACGATTTCACAACTTTGTCATTATATTGCCGCATAAACTTTGAAAAAATGTGCACACTTAGTGGTCATACATTTTACAATATTCGAAGGTTAATGCCTGAGAATCCTGAAGATTTTGGTGAAGATGGAGAATTTCTGTTTGCTTATGAAGCTCTTCGTGAAGCCAGCAGGTCTCATTTCATTATATTTGTTGTATTTATGCATGTGTCTGTAACATACTATGAGATGCATGATATGAAATGAGACCTGCTGAAGCAGCTACATTTAGGACTTTGTCTGTCCCTCGAAACACAGAGTGATGGAGATGCGTTCTCAGGCTCAGAAACAGGACAATGACAGAGAAGTCCAAAGCCTGAGACTCCAGATGGATCATCTCCAGAATGAGAACAACCAACTGCAGAAGCTCTTTCAGGAAGAGAACAACATCAAAGACAGCATTCGGCAAGAGGTGGCTCGGCTTGCTGCTGAGAACATGGTAGGAGGGTGGAGATACAGGTTGAAGAGCCAAAAAGCATCACTTATCTGTCTTTATGGGAAGTTCACAGCAAAATGTCATTGCTGTTGGAAATGTTTCATGGGTCTCTCAGGCTCTTGTGTTGGTAGCATTTTCCAGCTGTGGTTTCGAGGTGAACACCAATAAACATCAATCAGTGACGGTGTGTGCCTTTCTTAGTCTTTACTCCAAGGTCTAGCTCGAGGTCCTACTCTTCTGAGCTGTGTACGCTGTGTTCTGCCTTTTTAGGTTATGACTGTGCGTGCTGTGTTCCCACTTGCAGGCAATACCACAGTTTAAGCAGCAGGTGTCAGAACTACAGAGACAGAATCAAGATCTAGAAGCCCGTATAACAGAACAGGCCGCAGAGATGAAAGGTCAGAGGGAATGGTATCCAGTAAATGCCAAGTGTTGACTGATAGTCCATCCTGAATTTTTAAACCCATTGTTAACATTACTTTTCACCAGAAGACAATCAAGGCTAAGGCTCATGCAAATTACCTGCTTGATATCAAAAGATGAAAAATCTTTCTGTTCATCCATTTTCCATACAGTTGGATTTCCCATTTCCAGTTCTGGAGGGCCAAAATCTCATACAATTTGCAGATTTCCCTGGCTAGACTCAAAATAATTAGCTATTTACCAGGTTTGGTCAGCTTGTCTGAGCAGGGAAATCTGCAAACAGCGTTGGATTCTGGCCTCCAGGACCTGAACTGAGGAACTCTGCTCTAAACACTTATCCCATGTACAATTCTGGATGATGAAAAGTCAAAGATTTACTTAGTTATATATGATGGCTATGAGCAGTTTTGTATATCCCCAAGTCACGTTTTCAGTTTGGATGATATCGTTTTGTCTACCCTAGGTAAAATGGAAGACGTCTCAAGCAGTCTCCGCAGCAGCCTAGAGGAGGAAGGCCTACAGAAGAGGTAGGGAGTGCTCAGGCTGGAGCTGAAAAACAGCATCTCGGCGTGATTGAACTAGCAGCAAAGTCAGGATCATAAACAGCTCTCTATGTGTTTAAATAGTCTTTTAAAAAATGATTCCTTTTGTCTTCAGGCTCTTGGAGCAGCAAAAGGCAGAAATTGAGAGGGAGAAAGCGGAGCTGGAGAGCCGACTAGAGGAGAAAGAGGAGGAGAACACCCAGCTGAGGAAGCAGCAGCAGGCTGAGAGTGAAGCCAAGAGCCGCCTGCGACTGGAGACGTCTCGGCTCACTGCGGAGAACATGGCGAGTGCCGGGGATGCCCAGGCCCAAGGTCTGCTCCGATCCCCTCCAGGGGTTTGATTTTCACTGTGAAATGTTTATGTTTTCATCCCAGGACTTTGAGGAACAGCTTGATATGAAAGACAGGTTAATAAGGAAACTGCAGAATCAGATCAAGAGTCTTCTGAAAGTGGAGAATGGTAATACTGAACTTCACGCTCCCATGGGATTTTTTTTCTTTGAAAAATCTGCACTACAATGTTAATTCCCGCCTCTCTATTCCACCCCAGCCAATCAAAATCAAGTCTCTGCTGTCCCCAAAGAGTATCTCGGCATGCTGGAATACAAAAGGGAAGATGAATCGAGGCTCATCCAAAATATTATTCTTGGTACGGACAGTTCTGTTCATGTTTATGGTTAATGTACCATAGATGGTTATTGATGTCATAATGATGTCATGCTTATGGCTAACTGCTGTGATGGACATCAGGTTGACCTTGCTGTGTATCACATATAGATATGTCATGCTCACTGTCCTTCCCACTCCTGGCAGACCTAAAACCGAGGGGGGTAGTGGTTAACATGATCCCTGGGCTGGCTGCTTACATCCTATTCATGTGCATCCGCCACGCGGACTATCTTAACGACGACACCAAGCTCAAGTCCTTAATGAGCAGCATCATTGACGGCATCAAGAAGATCGTCAGGGTGAGATGCTGACCCAGACACCCGAGGCCTTGTGGACCTTCAAAATCCTTCCATGTTCATGCACTGTCCTCAAGGACATCTTGTATTTAGTTTTACTCTAGACCTACCGTATCTGTGAAAGTAAAGTGTTTTATAAAATAAGTCATGTACTCGTTGTTTTTTCAGAAACACCAGGAAGACTTTGAGATGCTGTCATTCTGGCTTTCCAACACCTACTACATGCTCAACTCTCTGAAGCAGTACAGCGGGGAGGAGGTAGGCCGCTGTACAGCAGACGTACTCCATAGGATCGTACAGTATGTGAAAACGGATTATATGTTGATGTATTTGGTGAGGTAAATAGCTAACCCTTGCTTTTGCTGGCTGCATTCTCCGAAGGACTTCATGAAGTACAACACCCCACGGCAGAACAAGAACTCCCTGCAGAATTTTGATCTATCTGAGTACAGACAGATTTTCAGTGACCTCGCCATTCACATCTATCACCAGTTTGCCAGCGTCATGGAAAAAGCCCTGATGCCGCTGATTGGTGGGTAGAAGGCCGTGTGTGTGCGCGTGCGCACGCCAACGCGTGTCTGTTGTGTAAGCGTGTGTCAGGGCGCATGCAGCACTAGCTCCAATCGCTATTCTGGGCTCAGCTCAGCTTTCGTCAGCTTGGACTGGAGCAGCTGCCTCTGTTGTTAGTTTTTGGGGTAATGGCTCCCCCTTGTGGAATCTTTATTAAATGTATAAAAAAAGAAAAAAAAAAACACTTTATAACCTTTATTTGTTTACTCATGAGAATTATGCATGCCTAAATTTATAATTTTCCCCATGTAGGCAAATTATCAAGGACAAAATGTGCCATTCTCAGATAGCCTTATTCACCAAAGTCCAGCCAGTTAGGTCAGTTGCTCAAACACAGGTATGAGGACTCTTCAGCCAATCAGTTCTCTAAGTAGTAATCTAATGAGGGACTTGCAGCGAAAACTCACATACACATCGGCCCTTTCTGGAAAAGATTGGCCACCCCTGCTATTGGTCATCAGAGTGTTACAAAAGCACCATGTGATCATGTTTAGTCTCTCATTTTGGATGCTGGTTGCTGCACACCACTGCTAAGGCTCTCACTGTGTGCCCCTGGTGCCTGGTAAGACTCTCACTGTGTGCCCTTAGTGCCTGGCAAGGCTCTTGCTATGTGCCCCTAGTGCCTGGTAAGGTTCTCACTATGTGCCCCTAGTGCCTTGTAAGGCTCTCACTATGTGCCCCTAG
>JAABNY020000008.1:8054810-8068289 GCA_015164015.2 Brevimyrus niger | reverse complement strand
TGCCTGGTAAGACTCTTGCTATGTGCCCCTGGTGCCTGGTAAGACTTTTGCTATGTACCCCTAGTGCCTGGCAAGGCTCTCACTATGTGCCCCTAGTGCCTGGTAAGGCTCTCACTATGTGCCCCTAGTGCCTGGTAAGACTTTTGCTATGTGCCCCTAGTGCCTGGCAAGGCTCTCGCTATGTGCCCCTAGTGCCTGGTAAGACTCTTGCTATGTGCCCCTGGTGCCTGGTAAGACTCTCACTGTGTGCCCCTGGTGCCTGGTAAGACTCTCGCTGTGTGCCCCTGGTGCCTGGTAAGACTCTCGCTGTGTGCCCGTAGTGCCTGGTAAGCCTCTTGCTATGTGCCCCTAGTGCCTGGTAAGGCTTTCACTATGTGCCCCTAGTGCCTGGTAAGACTCTCACTATGTGTCCCTAGTGCCTGGTAAGGTTCTCACTATGTGCCCCTAGTGCCTGGCAAGGCTCTCACTATGTGTCCCTAGTGCCTGGTAAGGTTCTCACTATGTGCCCCTAGTGCCTGGGATGCTGGAGCACGAGAGCCTGCAGGGCATCTCCAGCATGAAGCCCACCGGCTTCCGCAAGCGCTCCAACAGCATCTACGAGGACGCCGAGCTCTGCACCATCTCCTCCATCCTGCAGCAGCTCAGCCACTTCCACGCCATCATGCTGCAGCACGGCATGGAGTCTGGCCTCGTCCGACAGGCCGTCCGGCAGCAGTTCTTCCTGGTGGGAACGGTGGCCCTCAACGGCATCCTGCTGCGGAAGGACATGTGCTCCTGCAGAAAGGGGATGCAGATCAGGTGCCTTGTTGAGATCACATCCATCTGTTGCCCTGCATGCACTATAAAGACGGCATCAGTGCACAGTCTGTAAAGTGATATTTGCACATACTTTTATATGGATGAAGCTGTAATGCAGAGTTACACCACCAGTCAAAAGATTTCGCGCACACTGAGATTTTCTACATTTGCATGTTACTTGCTTGACATTTACTAAATATACATTCAGTATTTTTTGCTAACAAATAAATGTATTTTGTTCACCATTTGAGTATTATCAAGAAAATGACATATCTTTAATTCATCAAAGTAACTTTCTCTAGCAGTTATAACAGCAGAGAATATTTGAGGCATTCTTTCTACAAGGGGCAATAAATTAGATTCATGGGATGAAACAGTTAACCAGTGCACATAAAGTTTAAGGGCAGGCTAGAATTTGACTCTGCCATCACCACACAACCACATAATAGGATGTCATGACAGGATGACATCTACTGTCACATACTCTTTCCATGTTATAAAGGAAACTTGTTTTATTTGACTTGATGTTTTCATTTAAAATTGTTCACTCAACTTTCCAGCTCTTAACAGGAATATAAAAATCTGCAGTTTATGAAATAAGTGGAAAAGTGGTAAAAACATGTGGTGTGAAAAAACTTTTGACTGGTAGCATATATAAGGCACAGGCTCAAGCAGAGCACAGCTCAGGATGCTGCGTCTAGATGACAGCTTTGCCTATTGTGCTTTGGTATCAGCAGCAAGTAATTGGTAGGTAAATTTGGGATGGTGTGTGGGACACCGGTTCAAATCCCATAATTGGCAGAGTGATTTCAGCACGGGGCCTGTGAGCAAGGCGCTTGACCACACTTGCTCCATGGACTGACTGACCCCGCTTTGTCAGATGTGCGTCGTTTTGCAGAAAAGCATCTGTTAAATAAATAAAACGTAAAAGCAGTCTGCCCCATTGTATTTGAGTACTATTGTTTAATGTAGAGGCTACTGCTTCAGTTTTTCAGGGAATTTTTTGAACAGCAGTAGGTAAGAGGGAAAGTGTGCATGTTAGGCAGCTTGTTACTCTGCCACTGTCAGTTTTTTCTGCTAAAAGGGCGATGAATCTGGTCGGTGTTTCCCAGGTGTAATATTAGTTACCTGGAGGAGTGGCTGAAGGAGAAGGACCTCCAGGCTTCCGGCGCCATCGAGACCATGGAGCCGCTGTCCCAGGCAGCCTGGCTTCTCCAGGTCAGCAAATCCACCGACGAGGACGCCAGGCAGATATCGGAGATGTGCACCGAGCTGTCCCCCGTGCAGGTAGCAGGCAGAGCCCACCCCCAGGTCACCTTCCTCTGGCACTCTTAGCGGAGCCATGGCATTAATTGGCTGCTTTTCTCTCCTCTTTCAGATTGTAAAAATTCTGAACTCCTACACGCCCATAGACGACTTTGAGAAACGGGTGGCACCATCTTTCGTCCGCAAAGTTCAAGTGAGAAGCTTTTAGCAAGTTTCAAGCTTTGTTGTACTATACTGACAACGATGCATCGTCATTGAGGCAATTCTTGGTCTCAGAGTCACCTCGACTGTTACATAGTAACTATAATAGAACAACAAACAAATAAAAGATGGACGGAAATAAGTATTAAATAGTATTAAATTAAATGTGTGTGTGTGTGTGTGTGTGTGTGTGTGTGTATACAGTGTGAGCGCCACCATTTGTGTGTGGGGTTAGGGTCCCCCTAGTGGTATATGTGTGCCATGCATAATTTTAAAGTGTGTGTAAATATTAGTATCAGCAGTTCACTAGCCTGATGGCTTGTGGACAAAAACAGACTCTAAACCTGCTGCTTCGGGTCTGGATGCTCCTGTTCCGCATCACAAGGCTATGGCTGGGATGGCTGGGGTCAGAGTTCTTAGCCTTTTAAGTTTACCTCCACAGATGTAGTGGAAAGTAATTACTGCAAGTTGGTATATATGCTGAGTGATTCATTTATTGGCCTTGCTCTGCTTCTTGTTCTCAGTCTTTATTGCAGGACCGCGCTGGATCCACACAGCTCATGCTGGACACACAGTATCGCTACCAGGTCATCTTCCCATTCGCCCCCTCCCCCCAGGCCCTGGAGCTCATCCAGGTCCCCCACAGCCTTAAGCTCGGCTTTCTCACCAGGATATGACCTCGCGATCATGTGACTGAACTGGGGTCGCCTCTTACATCTAAATACACTGATTATGTCAAATGAGGTATCAAAGGAATCAAATGAAATGTTTAAATATGAGTTGTCAAGGGATTAATAATTATGAGTTATTAGAAATAATCTACAAGTAAATTTTTATTACAGATATCCTATACTGCAAAGCACCAGTGTCAACTCCATTCAGTAAATTATTAGTTACTATTTTAATACATTAATAATACTAATCAAGTAATGTAACTTTCCATCTTACACAAAGTGTTATTTACATAGGGAAAAATGATGCCTTGGAAACATGGTGTTGCACACACACACACACATAAAAGGTCAAGTTCATTTTATGTGCAGAGTATCTTTCATCAGCACAGACGCATTGTGTCAATGTTTTTTTGTTTTGCCTCAAGACCTGTTTTGTACCTGTAGAATAGAATATAATTTAAATTACTTCTAAAATTGTTTTGGAATGGAATATAGACTAAATGTATGTAATATATTATGTAAATGTGCTTCTTAAGAGCAAAATATTTTTGATTTTGTAACTGCAAAATACCAAATGTATTTCAAATGCCTGTGTCATTTTGAAGTCCTAATGTTTTAACAATAATATCTGAATTGGTCACTGTTCTAATTCTAAACTCATTTTTTGTGAACTGTATATTTTTTGCCAATGAAAGTTTACCTGCTGTTTGAAAGTACATTGTAGTGTTGCTCTACTTGATGACATTCCTTCTTAAAGGATCTCAGTGCTTCTCAAACTGGTCTTCCCCCCCTTTGCCACCAGTCTATGCTGTTACTCCAGTAGGGAGCTGGGAAGGAGCAAAAACATGGACTGTCCGGGGTCCCTGCAGACTGGGTTGGGAAACACTGCTCTACAAAAAAATACCATTGTATACCTTAATATGTAACAATATTAATTGCTGATTTTCGGTCTTTTGGGGTTGTTCATGTCTCTGTTACATGCTTACGTACTATATGCAGTAATGTTGAAACCGCTACAAATATATCTGATTTTCAATATGTATATGTATGAGATCATGTATTACATTTGCATTATGTGGGTCTGTGTACAGTTGTATCGACATTAAACTATCATATTCCAGCATACACATGCACACACGCATGCACAGTAGAGTCTGGTCTGCAGGCGACACCTTGAACATGCAAAATCTTTAATTCTATCCTAAGCAGCTTACTGTACGTCCCTTTAAGGCCAGTCGTTTCCAACATAAGACACGGTACAGCTGCTTGGAAGCCTGTTCCTACAGATTCACCCTCAGAAGGTATAGTATGACTGTCCCGCACTGCTTGTCTTTGTGTCCTTGCCATTGACCTGAAGCTTACAGCAGTGTACAGATGTTTAAAGCTAGACTGTTGTCATTGAGGGTTATCTGAGCAGAGTGAGGTTGTTGCATGAACTGTAGATGGTCTTACAGGCCCATAACAGCTTTGGATATGAAGATAATTGGTAGATCTTTATTTCAGTATTAAACCAAATGTTCAGGTCTTATCCCGATAGACTATCTTTAGAAAGCCTCCTTAATATCTATATTTAGATCATCCGATGGTGATAAAACTGTTATGGTACGTTGCACTTTAACTGTTTGACTAGCAAATGATCTGAGTGTAACAAGCAGGTCTGTATAGTTTGTATGGTTTTTACTTCCAGTGCCTTAGTGCCTGTTTCCTCATGTTTTCTGAATTTGGGTTCTCAGTTATATACTGATGTTATGATTTACATTCCGATAATGTGTCACGCAGCTGTTAATAGTAGCTTACTTAACACCATAAGCTGGGAACAGTGCCTGGGAACACTGCTGTGATCTTTGAGATGGAGCCGTTAGCTTTTTCCTGATGCTGGAGTTCTGACCTGGGGGCGATTACCCTGATTATCCTGTAGAGTGCTGTTAGTTTCCAAACAGGGGGGGGAGGAGTCTGTGCATATGCCACATTCCGGCAGCGCAGCATCTACATCCGGAGTATGTCAGAAAGGGGTGTGGCCATCCTGTCAGCATGCATCTCCAATGGCTCCTCCTCCTGTCCACAGCACTGGGCGTGTCCTGCTGCTGAGATGTGTGACCAGACCTTCTTGGCCATAACCTTTGGCCCATGTGACTGCTGCAGTGAGACCAAGCCCCTGATGAACATATACCTGAAGAATGAGCCGGTCAACTACTGCTCACTGTGTGTGGAGCGGGTAGGGGTTCCTCTGCAAATACTCGCCCTCACCCAAGACACCAACCACATCGATATCTTCTCAGGGTTACATCACCGCCCTGCACAGTGGTGATGCATGTTAATCACTGATGTTTACCAGGAATCTGCGTTTCGCTCCCATGTGTAGTATAGTGAAGTTTGGGAGTCCGTCCCACCCAGACTCGGCTTGGGCTGAGAATACAACCTTGGTCTCCAACACCAGTATTTCCAATATCATAATGCTGAAATTTAAAAAATTCCCTCTTAAAGTAGTATTGATTTATTCAGTGTTTAACTTTGGTGTTTGTCGTTAATTGAAACAATACATAATAATACATTGATACATTAATTATTCTTCACATGATCATTAGTGTCAAGATGTTTCTGTGACGGCTTGGTTGTGATCCAGAGTTTTTAAAATGCTAGTTTGCTTTCAGGCTTATAACACATGCAGTTGTTTTTTAAGCAAACACCCTCAGTGAACACACAGCTGCCAGACCCGAGAGCCACACATGCCTTTTACCCTAGGAATGGAGTCCTACGCCTGCGGGTCAGGCCAGGTTATCACGCAAATGTCTGTTCCGTTAACTGCCTGCAACTTCTCGGTGTGCTCAGTTTAACGCGAAGCACCTACAGTTTTTATATGAACTAATGCAATGTTTGAATCATACTGCAAAGAAATAAAACTATACTATGTAGTAAATATGGAGCATGCTATGAATGTGCAAGGTAACGTTTTGCGGCACCTGAAAATAGTAAATTTAGAAATCAAATACATCGAAGGCTAACATAACTGTTAATAGCAAGCTGCTCTAGAATTTATGCACAATGCTTTGTTAATATCTCTGGATTAAGACGAAACAGTAGCTTTCATAGAAACTTTTATACTTAACGTTCTCTGTTGAGGTTTAAGAGAGTGACTATAGTCTTCGGCGATATCGGGGAAGCATCTTGCTGGTGACGTCACTCCAGCCGCATCAGCTGTGAGGCGATCGCAGAGCCTGTTGTTGCGGGCACCTCGCAAGTAAACGCAAAACAGAGAGAAAATATCCTCCTACTCGGGTCATTTTTTTTCTACCCTCTATCTATCCATCATTTCTACAAAAGATGGCTTGTCAGGGACTGCAGCCGAATGAGACCCTGGCAACGCTGAAGATGGAATCGGAGACTCTGAAGACCAAGCTGGAGGAGGAGCGAGCCAAACTGCACGATGTTGAACGTGAGTGTTGGGGATGGGAGACGGGGCCTCCCGATCTCCGCTTGTGAACGATCGGGACGTTAACCTGCCACCCTCCTGTTAACAGGAGCTGCTGAATTATGCGACGCCTCCTTACGTTATGCCATGACAAATAGGCAAATATTTATCGAAGCGAACGGTGTTAACATCATGTGATTTCTAATATGAATTACATTATATATGTCATTTAAACTTAAATAAAATACATGATGGGTATATGATTTTAATTAACACAGCTTATGAATGCATTTTTGACGAAACGTTAATTATGTGCAATGTTTAGATCAGACATGTATTGATATTGCATGCAGTAGCCTACTGTTTTTTCTATATTTAAGTACCAGGCAACAGGCGTATGCTCGATTGGTGGATAATACACCAACGCAAAAAATAAATGCCATTTTTCTGTTATACTTATGCTTACCCACCATTTCCCAAAGTGTATGTTCACTTTCGTAAGACTGAGATGTATTTTATTTCTGGAAATCACAAAAAAACGATACGGTTATATCTTAACACCCGATAGGCTGCTGTATTCTGCATAGGGAAAGAGGAATTAATAGCAGCACCGATTCATCACACGATAATGAACTTGTCCAAATCTCTACATATCAGTGCATCAGGTGGCAGAGCGCGTGGAAGCTCTCGGACAGTTTGTCATGAAGACCAGGAGGACCCTAAAGGGTCACGGTAACAAAGTTCTGTGCATGGACTGGTGCAAGGACAAAAGGAGGATCGTGAGCTCCTCTCAGGTGAGGACGCCTTAGTAATACGGTTGTTCTGTCGAGTTGAGCTACTTTGCTAATCGATAGCCCAAACCCTAACCCTGACCCCCAAACGGTGGAACTGCACATGCGCAAAAAGGCTTGATAGTACATCTCGATAGATAGCTCAACTCGTCAGAACGTCGGCATGGACCATGAATTCTGCTGCTATACACATGATGATATTCATATTAATGTTTACAATTTTACTTAGATATATTGTTTTATATTTGTTTTTGTTATTGTTGGCAATGCAGATGCTAATTTATCACCATGCTAAGAAAGTTCTAGTAAAGTGAAAAACAAAGCAGAGATTTCTTGGTTCCTCAGTGGAGTGCTGAGAGAATCATTGAAGAGGAGACACCAAGGAAAGGGCAACATCCTGGGTCTCTGTGTTAGCAAACGGTGGTTTCCCAGGTGTCACATGCGGAGCAGTGCAAACGAAAAATAATTACTGAGAGGAATGGCTGTGGGCTGAGTGAGACGGGAGCGGTGTTTATTTCTGCAGATAGTTTAAATCCAAGCTCTGTTCAGAATTAATTGCAGCCGCTCCCCGGGTAACAATGTCGTTACGTTCCAACAAACCTATCGTAAGGCAAAAATGCATTTTAATACAGCAGACCTAACCTAACAAACAACATAGCCTGCCCTAGCCTGCCTTAAACATGCTTAGAACACATATGTTAGCCTACAGTAGGGCAAAAACATTAACACAAAGCCTAATTTATAAAATGGTTTTGAATATCTCATGTAATTTATTGAATAATATAGGCCTACTGAAAGTGAAAAACATTTACCAGTCGTAAAGTTGAAATATCATAACACGGACCATCATAACCTGAGGAGCATCTGTATATGCAATTTTTGATCAGTGATGCATGTTTGGCTTGTTTGTTTTCTTTCATGAAACACTTGCGATTTGCTCTTCAGGATGGAAAAGTGATCGTATGGGATGCATTCACGACTAATAAGGTAAATTATTATGTTTGAGTAGTAAAACCAGCCTATCATGCATGTACCATCCCTTAACTGTGCTTAGAGTGCAAAGATAAGTCATCTTTACGTAGCCAGTTCCATGGTTTAGTAAAGGTAGTAAGTTAGGAGCATATCGCAGTTTTATGCTGAACCTTAATATTTAATTCTTCCTTAAAACTTAACAGGTATATTTCAATATATTTTAAGTGCCTTGTGCATAGAGTTCACACCAAGTGTGTGCTTGTGTGTGATTCAGGAGCATGCTGTCACTATGCCCTGCACCTGGGTGATGGCCTGTGCGTACGCCCCCTCTGGCTGTGCAGTGGCCTGCGGGTGAGTCCTGAATTTATGCTAATGTAAAGCCCTCCTGCCGTGCCTAGCAGGCGCGCGACTGGCCGAGCTACAGCCCGTAAAAAAGTCCTCTGCCATGTGTGAGGAAATGCAGCCGATAGCTGGACAGTGTAAATAAGATAAGATAATCCTTTATTAGTCCCAAGAGTGGGAAATTTGCATAGTCATGGCAGACAGTGGACAGTCCAAGATAAGAGCAGCAAAAATTAAAAACAATAGAATAACAACTATACCAGCAGTACAGTTTGAAAAGTACACTATACAAACAATCTGGAAATAATAATTATAATAATCATATAATATTTCACGTCTAAGATTGCACATCTTGCCTCAGAAAATTGCACTCAAAGGAAAAATGCATGCTGCATGGTCTGGGATGCTTACTTTGGCCCTGTGCCCTTGCAGGGGTTTAGATAACAAGTGCTCAGTCTATCCACTCTCCCTGGACAAGAATGAGAACCTGGCGGCCAAGAAGAAGTCTGTGGCCATGCACACCAACTACCTATCTGCCTGCAGCTTCACCAACTCAGACATGCAGGTGAGGGAGGTCGGCTGAGGGGCCTCTTCACGCCTCTGGTTATTCCGCACTCAAACTTGAACTGTGAAGCATATAGCTAACAGATAGAAATAGCCTTAAGAAGTGGCCTTTTCAAACGCCATTGTTTAAAAACCCAGTTTTTAAACTAGACATCACTAATGTAAAGGTGCCAAAGAAACGGTCTGATGTCATTTTATTTATTTAAGAACACCAGCCCAGTTATATGTATTCTTGTTTGTCCTCTTGTTTAAATACTGCTGGGTATTGGGCCAGGTCAGTGTTATGGCCGTAGGTGGACTGCCTGCAGCAGTGAGGGCCTCTTTGCTGGACGCTCTCTGCGGACGGCAGGAAGCACCGAGTGCGTCTGAATCCTTTCAGTCTCCAAAGTGGAGGCTCTGGATGACTCAGTTGTGAAGTAGGCAGGACGACCGTTGGACAAAATAAGCCAGCCGGGAGGTGTTAATCACATGGGACCACAATCGACCTACATTAATCTCTGCAATTATCTCAGCATTTAAAAAAAAGAATTAAACATTTAAATACAGTTTATAAGATTTTGTTTTATAGCTATGGAATGTTTTGACCATAACTGCTTACTCTTAACAACATTCTTTTTTTTTTGGAGTAAGTAATGAATAGGTGTCTGAGTGATTCAAACCCGTGCTTTCAGATTAATGACTTTGGCTTTGCAGCTGGGATCATCAGCCTTTGGGGGCTCCTCACTTTTTGCATCATGGTATTTGATAATTCAAATTCAACCAGTGTTCAAGAATTTCACACTACATATACTTTTAACTGCTTTTGCTGACTTTCAGGCAAGTTAAGAAATTTACTCTCACCTACGAAGTGTAAGAAATGGTGGCTGAATCTATTGAAGTGCCTCCACTCGCATTTTTAATTTGGTATTTTAATAACTAGCTAAAAATATGTCTCCTTGAGCTTTGTAATCTCAATTGCCTGTACAGCTTTATATTAAACGGGATTTCCCTTTTGATTTATGTGTTTTATAGTCTCATAAACAGATTATGGATAACTACTGACACTGGGAACATTTCACCCCTGAAGGTGAAAATGAAAGGATATAAATTATTTTTGTGTGTTTTGTAAATCACCACAAGAGGGCAGAAGACATTCCAGCTGCATATTTGCAAAGTTCCACTGAAATGTAATCAGTCAGTACAATATGAATGAATGAAATACTGTATAGAAGTGCACCCTGCGATGGGCTGGCCCCCCATCCTGGGTTGTTCCCTGCCCTCCGCGACCCAGTAGGACAAGCGGGTTGGAAAATGGGTGGATGGGTGGAAAATACTGTATAGATAATCATGAGTGTGAATCCCAATGCTCTAACCAGTACGAAGTGGGGATCGACAGCCACAGCTCAGCCATGTTCCTGCCGCCTTTCAGATCCTGACATCCAGTGGCGACGGAACCTGCGCCCTCTGGGACGTGGAGAGCGGGCAGCTTCTGCAGAGTTTCCATGGCCACTCTGCCGACGTGCTCTGCTTAGACCTGGCCCCATCTGAGACTGGCAATACCTTCGTATCAGGAGTATGAGAACTTACCTTAACTTGGCTAGCAAAACTAGGGTTTGTCAACCACTCAACCACTAATCTATATTGGGCAAACGTGGTTTGGTCCATAACGGGCTGTCCCAGGGATCTGATCGCTGCCTGATGAACACCCCCTCTCCATCTGTGAAAATTACCGCTTGTCCCCGCCTGTCGCCCCCGCCCCCGGAGGGCTGCTGACACTTTGTAATGGTCAACAGCTGGGCCATGTTGTTGGAAATGTTGAGAATCACTGGCTTTGAATTTTTTCTTATCTGAAATGCATGACGAATTTTCACACTTATGCACTCTGGTTCGGTAATTCAGGCTAAGTGACGGTGTGGTGCATTTTTGTGCAGTGCTCACACCTCATACCTCCAGCGATGTGGGTTTGGGTCGCACCTCCAGCCCCGTATGTGTGAGGATTACGTCACCCCCCTCGGGGTGTCATTGTGGATTTCCTGTTTCCTCACACAGTGCAAAAACAGGCATTAAAATGTACTGCAGTACCAATGTTTTCCATAGTGTGGGAATATGTGTTCTGTAAGAGACTGGCAACCTCTTCAAGGTGTCCTGTGCTCTGTGCTTCTTAGAATCAACTCAAGATTCCTTTATACTGAAGTTGACCTGGATAAGTAGTTTGGAAAATGTACAGAATTCAGGCCTAGAATCTTGTTAAAAGGTGCTACACAACATGAAGTCCTTTTAACCGCTGTGCCCCCTAGTGCATGACACCAGTGCAACATTGTAGCTAGTTGCTCAGAATACACTGATATGATGAAGAGGTTCAGATACTGAAGGCTGCTTCCTGCATTCGCAGGGTTGTGACAAGAAGGCCAACGTTTGGGACATGCGCTCAGGTCAGTGTATCCAGTCGTTTGAGACCCACGAGTCAGACATCAACAGTGTGAGGTGAGCTCCTTGAACAGCGAAGAATCAACCTTGTGTTTTGCATGATCCTTATGCACAGTGGCAGCGTGAGGCTCAGTGGCTAAGCCTGTGTGCCTGTAATCAGGTGGTCACTGGTTCAAACCCAACCTCAGCCCATCTGTGGGTCTTTGAGCAAAGCCCTTAACCACCAGCTCCCTGGGTGCTGCAACAGGTGGCTGCCCTTCACAAACGGCTTACTGTGCAAAGAGCAAGTTAGGGGAGGCATAAAGACAGTTTCCCCAAGGGGATTAGTGAAGTATCTTTTATTATGAATCTCTTATGAATTCTCTGTGATTCATTAATCTTGGTCGTCTTGGTTACCAGTTTCTGTGTTTTTATTTATTGAATTTTTGTGTGACTGCTTGCATAAAGTCACTCTCCATAACTGCCTTTTTTTAGATTTTTTCCACCAGGGCTGCAAAATGTGCCCATGGCTTGATAACAGTGTTGTTTTTGCAGTGTCAGGCGTCATTGATTTAATTGTTTTTTACCATCAGGTACTACCCCAGCGGAGACGCATTTGCTTCTGGCTCTGACGATGCCACTGTGAGTCACCTATTGTTTGATGTAAAAATTTTCCAAATTGCAAATCAGCAATAGGAATCAATAAGTGGGGTGTCATGGTACAGCACACTGACCAAAGAGCACTGAGCTCATTGATTAATTCTATAGACTTTTGAAGGCCACTATTATCTTTCAGATGATTAAGTCACATTTCCGTGAATCATGAATGTTGCATCAATGGTTATCTTGTCTCTAAACATTGCTAGGGTTAAAGACTGATGATAGATGGCTGAAAATCTGCCACGTGCCTTAAAGTTAATGGAGATGCTGGTGTATTTCAGTGCCGCCTGTATGACCTCAGGGCCGACCGGGAAGTAGCCATCTACTCCAAAGAGAGCATCATATTTGGGGCGTCCAGTGTGGATTTCTCCCTCAGTGGTAAGAGCAGAAGGGTTAGCTGTGCTCAGGGCTATTGGTAACTGTCTTGCTGTAATGTAACTGCCACAAGTGATTTTGGAGGATACACAATCACTCCAATGGGGGCATCTCTTCATAGATCAAAGTTGAGGCAGCACAATCCCTCAAGCGTGTTGTCTGTCCTTGAGCAAGTAAATGCGTCACCAGCCATGCTAGTGTCATCCCAAACACAAATGCAACTATCTCTCTTATTGCGTCAGCTGATTGCCTCATCTGATTACAGCTTGGGTTATATCTTATATTTTTTGAGTGACACATACCTACATGCGTGGACAAATTTGATGGTAACCTTCCACAAAAAAACACAGCTCTTTCTGAAATAACTTGAAACTGACAAAGGTTTATTTGCATCCCTTATTGTTTATTCCATATTTAACACAAACCAGACTTCGCTTTTGATTATTGATTCAGTTATATAATTAAGCAAATGAAAATAGACAGACAGAAAAAAGATGGTGCCCTTCATTTAATATTTTGTGGCACCACCTTGCAGTAATCACTGCCAACAATGATCTCTGTATTTCACAATGAGACGTCTGCATTTTCCAACAGGTAGTTTGGCCCACTCTCCCAGAGCGAACTGCTCAATCTGTCTCAGGTTTGAAGGGTGGTGTCTCCACACTGCAATTTTCAGATCTTTCCATAGATGTTCAATGGGATTAAGATCTGGCTTCATGGAGGGCCATTTAAGAATAGTCCAGTTTTTTTTTTCTCAGTGATTCCTGAGTGCTTTCAGCTGTATGTTTTGGGTCATTATCCTGTTGGAGGACCCATGACCTGTGACTGAGCCTGAGCTTTCTGACACTGGCCAGTATGTTTTGTTCCACGTTGCCTTGGTAGTCTTGAGACTTCATTGCGCCCAACCAAGATTAATAGGTTCTCATGCCAGATGCAGCAAAGCAGCTCCAAAACATATCCGAGCCCCTCCATGTTTCACAGTAGGTATGGTGCCCCCTCCATGTTTCACAGTAGGTATGGTGCCCCCTCCATGTTTCACAGT
>JAABNY020000008.1:8038764-8054710 GCA_015164015.2 Brevimyrus niger | reverse complement strand
CCCCTCCATGTTTCACAGTAGGTATGGTGCCTCCTCCATGTTTCACAGTAGGTATGGTGCCCCCTCCATGTTTCACAGTAGGTATGGTGCCCCCTCCATGTTTCACAGTAGGTATGGTGCCTCCTCCATGTTTCACAGTAGGTATGGTGCCCCCTCCATGTTTCACAGTAGGTATGGTGCCCCCTCCATGTTTCACAGTAGGTATGGTGCCCCCTGTATGGTGTTCTTTTCTTTTAAGCTTCATTATTCCTTTTGTAAACACAGAGCTGATGCGACTGGCTAAAAATGTCTAGTTTTGTCTCATCATTTGTGGCTTGTCAACATGCATTTTGGCAAATTCCACTCTGGATTTTTTTGTTTTTCTGTCTTTCTGGCTCTTCTTCCATGGAGACCATTATTGTTCAGAACAGATGGTGTGATCAGAAAGTAGCGTACCTTGATCTTGAAGCTCAGCTTGAATAATTTTGGATGGTTTCCTTGGCTATTTTTCTATAATCCACACTATCCTTCTGATGAACCGGGGTTGCATTTCCTCTTGTGTCCACATCCTGGGAGGTGGGCTACAGTCGCATTAAAGTTACACTTTTTAATAACATTGGCAACTGTGGTCACAAGAACGTGAAGTTGCTTGGAGACGGTCTTACAGCCTTTACATTTAAGATCGTTGTCAGTAATCTGCTTTCTGAGCTCCTCAGACAGCTCTCTCCTTTGCTTTCTCTGGTCCATGTTCAGTATGGTGCACACGATGACACCAAACAACACAGTAGCATGTTCTTTCCCTGAATGACTGAATGGC
Source organism: Brevimyrus niger (assembly GCA_015164015.2). Taxonomy (NCBI): domain Eukaryota; kingdom Metazoa; phylum Chordata; class Actinopteri; order Osteoglossiformes; family Mormyridae; genus Brevimyrus; species Brevimyrus niger. The sequence continues at coordinate 8,053,914 of JAABNY020000008.1, read as the reverse complement.
TGATGAAAGGCTTGAAGACATCTGAGATACTAATTAAGGTTAAACACTTAGTTTGAAACATGACTATAATGCAAGAATAATTAGTCTTTTTAGGGGTACCAACAAATCTGTCCATACTATTTTAGCATGTCTTTGAAAAATAAACAACAAATAATTTCTTTTCATTATTTTGTTGATTTACTCTGTTATATGCTAAAGGCATGCAGGTATACATTAGACAATGACTTTTAATTGAATCACTTTTCAGGAGAAATTAAGCATTGTTTCAAAGAGCTGTAAGGGTACCAACTAATTTGCCCACGTCTGTATGCACCTTACACATGTACAATAGCATGTATTATAGTAACTTCCCACTGACTTCTACTTTAACGCAATACAATAAAATAAAATACTTGGTGTTTTTTGTGTTTGGATCCAGTGTAATGATTTTGCGATATGTTGAACTCATGATATGTAAAAATGCATCTAAGCATGATTTATCAGTGTACAGAATATCTCAGTGTTTAGTTCATTCAGCGTGATGCATGGTGGTGGCGTCTGAGAGCAGAGAGAAGGTATCCTGTCATATTGCTCTGGTGGAGAGATTATTAAAAGCTGCGCAAGGGTTGACCGGCAGCACTCGTTAATTATTTGTAGTAAATTATCAACAAACCCTGCTTCCCCTCTGTTCTCAGAATGAATATTATCTTGTCTTATGATTGCAAGTGCAAAAATGTCATGCAACACAGAGAAAATAAGGAAATTTGGTTCTGTGATATGGCATTTATGGTGCTGTTATATAAAATGTCAATAGAAAGCTTGTATTAAGGGAGCGATGGGGGATTTCAAGAGCTGCACATTGCAAAAGATCACAATACTGTAGCTTTGAGTTTAATTATTTTATGATACAGTACTTTGGGAATTTTTTTTGACAGACATCATAGGGAATTTTTCAGAAGCAATAATAACAGTGGGCTGGGTGATATGTAAAAAAATCTGTATTCACACAGGGGTGAATTCTGCTGTGAATTCAAGTTGCTATTTACTCCTCTTCCCAAGGTCGCCTGCTCTTTGGCGGCTACAACGACTACACCATCAACGTGTGGGATGTGCTGAAGGGCACTCGGGTTTCCATCCTCTTCGGCCATGAGAACCGTGTGAGCAGCCTGCGTGTTTCCCCAGATGGGACGGCCTTCTGCTCCGGCTCCTGGGACCACACCCTGAGGGTGAGTGAGCATCGCACTCGTGTCAAACTCATGTAACGTTAGATAAAACCATCATTTTTACTTATTGTAAAAAAATATGCATGCAAACATTCATCAAAATTAATGAGACCAATTCCTTATTTACTTTCTATCTGGATTTAAGTTTAAGTTTCATTTTGATTTTGTTCTCATTTGCATTCCAGATCTGGGCCTGAGATATTTCTGTACTGAATGGGGATTCGGATTGAGCAAAGAAGTTCTACAATGGCCAGCCAATCAGGATGGTCACACATTGTGAGAGGTGGTTTCCTGGGAAACCTCTGCTAACACAAATAAATGTCTTGTGTCATCATCTAAGTGGAAAATCTTTTAGCTACACATGTATATATACCCCCTGCGATAAACGGATGTGTGGTTAAGGGACACATCAGCTTTCATTTTCCATTGCGATTCAGAAAACGGTGTCAATGTATCATTAGCCTGTGTTTAACCTCCTGAATCAAAAGCCCCCTCTCCCTGCCTGGATGCACATTCTGCCTTTCTGTGGTTGCCCACGTCACATGTTTGTTTGTGCATTTCGGTTACATATTGCGGATTTACCGTCTCTAGACCGCACAGCTGCACAGAAGGTAGTTCTGCTGTTATCTCTGCTGTAGTTCACAGGGTGATTCCCCCCCCCCCCACCCCCCATTTTATTTGGCCTTTTTCCCACTTTCATAATCATAATCATATGATTGATTTCATAATCAATCCTTTAAGATGCTTTAAGATCTGACATGCCCATGTAGGTTATTTATATGTGACAGGCAGGTACCCAAGATGAATCCCCCCCAGGATCCACTGCTTCCCAGGATTAGCCACAGACGACAATGAGCTTGGCTGGGCGATTTCTGATGGTGCAAAAAAACAATTCTGCATATTTAGATGTTATCTCTTTTCAGGGCCTGGATAGCCTTTATAGTATTAAAATTATATGGATATGTGTTTAATGGGAACAAAAGGCAGTTTCCATGTTCTTGGATGGGTTTTAAGTCCTCTGAGTTTATAGATGCAAAACTAATACAAATGACTATTTCATCCTTGTTATTAATAATTATTGATATCTAGGAAAGTGCACCCACAGAAATGTCATTTCCCTTATTACATGGATGACAGAATGTTGCAAGTAATTTAAAATCTTATCTAATTAGAAGAATGCACTTGAGATTAGTTAGCTTGTTCTGTGGTTGTAATATTTAGGCACTATTTATATTTTGTACTTTGATTATATGCTCTTTTTATGAGCAACATTTTTGACCAAAACAGGATTTCACAGACTCTCGTTCACAAGCTCTGTTCTCTGGATTTTCACATTAGAAAATGCCAGGAGGAAAAAAAACAAAATTCCTGATAATATGGAACTTGTTGTATTATTCTCAAATCTTAAAGTGTAGAAGACAGGTTGAAAAGGTCGCGTGATTTTAATCTGTCCTGGATTTAAAAAATATTAGTTCTCCAGTTAAATTCTGTTTTAATTTTCTCATTTAAAAGTAAAACATTGGATTCAAAATTAATTTGATCGCTCTTTTTAAAAATCTTTAGATATGGCACTAGAGTGACTGGCTGGGTATTCTTAGTTGACCTTATATGCAATGTACTGTAACATCAGCACTCTAGAAAATAACAAAGGCACTCGCAGTATTCTTGTAATCTTACTATTTTTTGCCATATATATGTGTATATATATATATATATATATATATATGTGTGTGTGTATATATATATATGTATATATATATATATATGTGTGTGTGTGTGTGTGTGTATGTATATATGTGTGTGTGTGTGTGTGTGTGTGTGTGTGTGTGAATGTGAATGTAACAAAATTTCATGCTGGAGGTATTGTACACAAATCTATGTAAGAAATGTAATAAACGATAAATAAAATACTGGAAATCAGTTGTTGCTTCTATAACGGGAAATGGTGTTCTTGTATAGTGTGTTTGTGAGAAAGACCGAAATAAACGTTGTGATCAGAAGCTACGTATAGGTAAATAACGCAAAACCCCAACAGAAATCCGCCCCTGAATCTGACGCACAGGAGGCGTAATGGAAATTTAAAAACATACCGGAAGTGAGTCTGAAAAAGGTCAACCCCCCCTTCTCATCGCAGATGGAAAGCTGTAAGCTTCTTTCGCGTTGCTGGGAGGTGAGTCCTTCGTCTTCTCTTCATTTAAAATGTTCGCATGTCTTGGTGTTAAGTTTTGATTTTATGGCAAGCTAGTTCGAGTGTCAGTGTACAGGAAACGTCTGGTAATTTTCGTTAATTTAAATGTCTTCTCAGTATAGACTTTTTTTGTTGCCGTGTGTCCTTTGTGTCTCGGCTCATTGTCAATGACAGATAAAACGTGCGCTGTATAAAATTGTGTGTAACAATCAGAAACCGAAATAATTATAGTTGCATGTGGATGTAGCTATAATCTAACAATGTGGCTGACAGTGTGTGATCTCTTGATAAAACTAGCCGTGCTGATATTAAAAGTACGGGGCGTTTAATTCGGTTACATTGTAACCAGCGCTAGCTGTTTATGAGGATTTGGGTTGACCGTCGCGTATCACATGTTTCGGTTTTATGGATACGTTTTGAATTTTTTTTTAAATTTAATCATGTATACGTTTCCCTTTAGCTTTATTTTCAGTAATTACGTGCACGCGGCGCTTGTTAATGGACACCTTGTGCCGTAATTCCTGACTAGATGCCAAATATTTGATTAATTACGTGTAAAGGAAATGACCCACACCCCATCCCGAGGACATACTTTTCTGGTTTCGTGTAATCTTCGTGAATTATGAAACTGATTGCTAGAACTGCTCTGAACTGGTTTTATACTGGCGAGGGAGGAGGATATCCCACCCATTGTACCATCTGGTATGCGTTAAACTCCAAAATCTGAAATGCTCGGTTTCATTTTTTTAGGGGAAAATGTCCTGCTGGTTGTCGAAGGAGACATTGGTGCTGGCAGAAGATTACTTGGAATTCTGCGTTGGAGTGCAGCGGACGCCGCCCGGCCCGGCCTCAGAAGCAATGCGCTGCTTGGCCAAGGAGATTGAGAAGCAGAACCTGTCCAAATTTCACTCCCTTGTGCAAACTTTTCTGGACTCTTGTGGACCGGACCGTAGCAGCAGTTTGAGAAAGGTAATGGCAGAGATGGTCGGAGATGGAAAATTAAACTGGGGGAGAGTGGTATCCCTCTTTGCGTTCACCGGAGTGCTGGTGGGCGAGCTCCATTCCCGAGGGGAAGGGAAGGACTGCTGCAGGAGACTGGCGGAGACGATAGCCGACTACCTGGGGGTGGAGAAACAAGACTGGCTGTTGCAAAATGAAGGATGGGTAAGTGCAGTCTTTCTCATTACTTGGGGCCTGAAATTCTCTTAAGTATCATTGTAGAATGATCATCGCGCTTAGGATATTTGCTGCGAAAATCCATTGTCGTGAAAACAAAACGTACACGTAGGATGATGTGATGCATTATAGAAGAATTTGTCAGGAAACCTTCGCTTGACGACATGGGGATGTTTTGCATTCCTGCCTGCCTGGCTGGTTTATTGCAAGAGAGCCTCTTGGTCATTAAAGTGACCATTTTTTTCCGTCTGGTTAGAATTTAAGTTTCTGACTAGATGTGCAGCTGCATGAAAAACATTAACCGAATGAGAGTGCAAATGTCTGCAGTTTTTGTGTGTTGATACTTTTAGCAGAAGTGTTTAATTCGGTTACATTGTATCCAGCGCTAGTTGGTTATAAGGACTTGGGTTAAGTTATGTATCAGATGTTTCAGTTTTATGGATACATTATTAAAATCATATAATGTTTAAAAATCAAATCAAGCTTCGTGCGATCTACAAACAGCTTCGGTCTTAAAATATGCCCTAATCCTACTGCATGATTAAAGGTGAAAATTGCATTACGGATACAAAATGGTACATAATTCCTTAAAATCCTCAGAACTCGTTTATAAACGCCTAGTTACTACTTGTGCTTTTGGTTGGATAGTTCAGATTACTTCGAAACATATTTTGCTGGGGTTTTCGTGTCTGTAACTGTTTTAGACATGTTTGTTGTCAAACTAAATGACTAACGCATCAGCACTGAGTCTCAGGACAGCCATATGATGCCCTAGCTGAAATATATTTGTTTTACATTTTCTTACCGTCTGCTTCCTATTACAGAGTGCAGTGAAGCATTTTGGGAAATGAAGTTTTTTTCCCCCAGAGTGCCCAATTTATGCTTGTTTCAGAGTAAAAGATATATTTTTAATCTGCACCCTATCCCCTTTGCCCACTGTTTGTAGACCCGCGTTAAATGACGTTTAAGTCAATTAAATGTCTAGTTACCAGTATTATTCTCGCGGCTATGGGTGTCTCTGTAATCAGCGCCCATGTCATCAACGTAACTATCCACTTAGGTGATTTAAATGTAAAAAGAGCTTGTGATTAACTGTCATTAAAGTGTGTTATGGTGTGCCACCGTGGAAGCCGACTGAGTATATGGACTTGCTTTCGTCCTCTAAATTGGCGTCAGTAGGCCATTGAGCTCATTTTCTGTTTTCTTCTGTACAGGATGGATTCTGCAAGTTTTTTCACAACTCAAGAGGACAAAATCACGAGTCAGCCATGAAGACGGCGTTGTTCGCCGCCGCCGGGGTGGGCATTGCGGGTATAACGTTCCTGTTTGTGCGCTGACGCCTTTTACGCTTTCATTTCCATAATTAAAACAGGACAACCTTGCAAATTATAGCTGCAAAAGTTAGTATGTGATACAGATCCGTAAGTGAGGTATTCTGATTGTACGCCTGGGCTGGTGGGACCTTGTACCGAGACCCCCGCAATGTGCCCTTCGATGCTGGTCACGTATGACTGGGATGTTGACTGAAAGTGTTCCAGTTTGCGGAGCACATCACGTGGAACGCGTCCTGCAATGGCTCATCATTAAATCGCGGTTCTTAGGAATGACTGAAAGAATGAAAATAAGCGGGTGTGGGCGAAATGTTTCCCTTTCCACTCATTGAAAAATAATTTAACGCATTTGTTCTTTGTGATCGCCTAATTTGGCTATGTAAGAAGAATTGATTTGGTCAAAAATTTCTGCTTTTATTAGTTTAACGAGAAACCACTTAAAAGTAACGTTTGATTATCACAAAAACACTTATAATGTTGGTGTGAGGTAGAGTCGGTTTACTCAGATGTGAATCATTCAGTCAGCATGTCAGTCAGAGACAAGTCTCCCTTCCTCTGAGACTCCAGCCGGTCTTATGGCTCCCAGTAAGAGTCGTTTGACTGAATTTTGGTCCACATGTGACTATGCATTTATGCTTGCCTTGGCACAGCGGTTTTAACAGATTCATTGTCAAACATATATCTTGCATCGTGGATGAAACATTGTATTAAAGCATTAGCAACATATTGTCAAAACACTAAGCACGGTTGGTATATTAGGTTGTTCTCAGATAAAGACCCACCTACTCACTGCGTATGGAATATCTGTCTTTCACATGGCTGTTGGTCAAACATTGTTCAAGTAATTTATAAATTTAATATATTTATATTAAAATAAATGAACCTGAAATTCCAAGTTAAATGCCATAGTTTTTTCCTGCCATAACACAAACTTTGACTTGCTGGACTCTTAACAGACAAAAGAAATGGCATTCTCTGAAGGTGCTAACTTGATTTTCAAGCTTTTGTGTTTTTCTGTCTCACCACTTTTAAACCTTTCTATGATTAAGTTGAATTTGTAAAGGTGATTCCTGATGATTCTATTTTTAAATCAATTTATTTATTAAACCATTTCTTAATAAAAGATGAAATACCTCTGGAAAAAAACTTTGCATTTCTTCATCTTTCAGTGTGCGTTTAAAATATAAAGCGGCTAAGCTTCTTGCTAGAACATGTAACTAAGATCAGTTTGACCGCATGTTAGGTCTGTTTTACAATGTGGCTGCTGTTGAATTTCCATCTCGGATAGCGTTACCTCTTTGGCCCGTCACTGAGGGATACTAAATTACATTATTTATATTGATACTTTTAGCACTGGAGAACCTTCCTGACTCTCCTACTATAAAAAGTACTTGGATCTTTGTTCTCTCTCCCTAAACCGCCATGTATGAAGCCACAGACTCTGCTCCGTTACCTTGTCATTCTTGGATTTTCTTCCTTTTTAACTCCCCTGGTCATTGTCCCCAGGATTCTGAACTGGGCATTTATCCTTTGTCCAGTGCTGTGTCTAGTTTCTTTATGGGAAATGGAAACGCAGCTTCGCTTTGCGTTTAAGACGTCACAGGTATCTACAGCCGATTTTGCCCACATTCTCTTGTTGGTATTAACGACTACTTGGCAATGTACATATCTACAGTGTTTTATATCTTTAGATGGTTACATTATACAATGAATACTAACTGCAAAGGGATTGAACCTTTTAAGTGGTTGTCAAAATAGAGGTATTTTGACACATTCGTCCTTGACCCTGCTGACCTGGGTCTCATGCCTTCGGCGGGTGATGAAGTTGCAGCAGAACCGACAGGCTCCCTTTACGTGATTTGAAAATGTGATTTCCTTTTCGGCGCATGCGAAAAAGTGAACCACATGATGACGAACAGACTTTGCTGCATTAGCCACAAGTTCCCGATCACATTTTTAGCCACATTTTCGCTGCTTTGGACAAATGACCATATAAAGAGTTTGATGCCATGGAAACAGTTTCACTTGTTTTAGTTTAGATGTTGGCTTCCAGCATATACTTTAAACCTGAGCCACACCTGTATTGTGCTTGGACTGGACAGCATTTCAGTAATACCTCCTGCCTGGAGTGAATTCTGGATGGATTCAGACTTGGACATCTTACTCTGTAATCTAATCTCCATACAGCAAAACCTTTGGAAAATGTTAGCTGATTAGTTAATGGAGTTTACCTTTGGTCATCTTTTAGGTTGGGCAACTATTGAGTGTTTATTTCTGTTGTGGTGAGTGGCTCAGTGGGCAGAGTCTGTGCCTGTCATCAGAAGATCGACCGGTTTGAGCTCCAGCCTCGGCAGAACAGTCACATGTCCATGGGCCCTTGAGTAAGGCCCTTAACCCCCAGCTACAGGGGTGCTGCACATTAGCTTACTCTGTGCTGTGAGGAGAGCAAGATGGGGGGGAGGGTGTGAAGAGAAGCATCCAAGTGTGCTTGTGAAAAGCGCAAATAAACCATGCTGCTTTTATTTCAGAGGAGTGGGTGTTTGCAGGTGGTCATTTACTTTCAATCTATGAAGGATTGAGAAACTAAAATCCGTGTCCCTGTGCTGAATATGTTCTGTGAGGCAAATGCAGGCTCCTTATCGTATTTCCCCAACACTGCTAAGAAACCACCATAATGACTTCATAATGAATGATTCATAATAGTTGTGGCTAAGAACAGTTGGCGGTCTTAAAATTGGCAACGCAAATGAGATGTCAAGCATCCTCCTTAGGACGGCATCCTGATTTACCGTCGGTATATAAAAGATGGTCTAGGGCGTATTCGAATCTGTTTGGTTGAAACCTCAAATATTATCATGTTGTTGACACCGAGGGTGATGCTGGCATCTAGTACCGATGGTGGTGGTTCAGGTCCCACCAACAGTCTCTGTGTACAAAGTCTGCATATTCCTCCCTATGTTGTGTGGGTTTATGTCCACGGATGGGTTTTTATTTTGGTATTCAGAACTTCTAATTGCTTGCTTGCTGTGCACTGGGTGGGCATTCATTCAAATGGGCAATTTATAATTTTGAGGGATCTTGTAATCTTTCGCAGGTGTGAGGGGAAACTATTACTGGCCGCAATATGTCTGACAAAGTCTGCCTATGACCAGTTAAAATTAAATAAAACTTCTTTGTTTCTGACCCTTCTGTGGAACCTTCTCAAAGATACCTCTGCATGTAAATTATAGACCTGAAGTTTCAATGAGCTAATTTTCCACAAAGAATGAAAGGTTGAATAAAACAGGTAAGGTGAACTGAGGACCGTTACCCAATACAGAGGTCCAAACCTTAGTTTCTCCATTAGGGCTTCTTGTGTAACTGTGAAAGATCCCATCTCCCTATGAAACCAAATCCGATGGTTTAAAGCCATAGGAGGCAAGACGGTCTGCAGTAATTGATCGCTACAAAGTGTTGTCCATCCAAACGACATGGTCAAATGGAAAAAAGCAAATGGGTTTTCGGAGAATAAACCCTAACCCTGAGATTGGGATGTTCCAGACAGGACAGGCATCACCAGCCAGCTTACAGTCCATCTAAAGCGATGGAACAAAAGTGCCCTTAAAGACAGGATGTGGTAGAGGTTGTCTGAAGTAACTGCATTTGAGTCACTGCATGGCCCTAACTGCATGACCTGTACCACTTATAGATACCATATCTGTACCTTTAAGTGTTTGTTTGCACAGCTCACCTCTAAAAAGAGGAGAAAAACAGCCAGTCTCACTCAATAAAGCTCTGTAATCTTGGGGCTTTTTGTGAAGGCAATCTCATCCATCTTCACCTCAAAGCTTTTTTTCCTCTACATTTTTTCTGTATCCTTGTTTGTCATTTCAACCTAATAAGGGCTTGCAAGTCACGATGCAAAACATGGAGGTCACCAAAAGTACAAGAAAAGCCTGCTTATGTCAGCGAGGACATCTTTGTGTGGTCTTCAGTACCTGGCTTTCGGGACAGACAGCACAGATAACGGACATGATTTTTTCCATATGAACAATGATCTCTTTTAGCCTTGCAGTCTGATCCTTTTTGTTGTGGCGAAGGTGCATGTAACTGATCTAGCGCTGGCAATGTGGTCTATGCCTTTTGAAGTCTGAAGGATGATTGCCCTCATTTCTACCTTTTATGCTGTTTTTTTTAATAATGCTTCCCTTGTTCTCCTCCAGCCTGCAGTCTTTTAGCAAGATGCTGTGCAAATGCCTGAGTCCTGAAATTTTTCTTGCTCTATGTGTGAATCTATCAGCAGACGTATGCCATTATGGTGTTTTAGTGCATTTTCCAAAGCTCTGCTGGGCTTTACATAACTCATTGTGGTTCTACATGCAAACATGCAGATGTGAAATTATGGGAACCTGACCAGAAATGTAAGACTGACTTTTGCATATCTGGGATACAGTTTTCTGAGTAGTATTTTTCAGTTTAATTTGTATTGCACATTTTCACAATATTACATTGTCTCAAAGTGCCCAAAAGCCCCCACTGAGCAAGCCAGAGGTGACAGCGGCACAGAAAATGCCCCCTTAAAGGAAAAAAACCTTTAGAGGAACCAGACTCAAAGAGGTAACCCATCCTTTGGGGGCAGCAGAGGAAGCCCTAACCCTAACCAGACCCAAAGGGGGAGCTCATCCTCCAAGGGCTGGCAGGACAAGCCCTAACCCTAACCAGACCCAAAGGGGTACCCTATCCTCCAGGGGCGGCAGAAGGAGTAGTGCCCAAGCTTAGAATCTCCCCCCTCATCATTTTATCTCTGTTTTTAGATATTGATTTTGTTTACTGGTGTTTCCTGGCAAACCTAAGCCAACATTTATAGATATTGGGATTCTTTGATTCATTCATTGGGGGGGAAAATGGGCAGGAAGATTAAATATTAAGAGGATTTTGTTAAAGGAGGCGCTGCATACATTTGTCATGGCTGGCTGGATGAACGGGCCACTCAGCGTTAACTGCCTGTCTGTCTGTCTGATGTGGCCTGATTCGTTGTCTAGATAGATGCTTTTGTCTCTGCCTTTGTTATCAGTAATGTGGAGCATGTTGCCATGGAGAAACTCAATACACAGCTTGTGTTTAGTGACAGAGTGGAGTTAGGGGACGTTTTGCTTACTCATACACACATGGGCGGGTGGTGATGTGGTGTGGCGGGGGTCAAACGCCATCGCTTTCGGAAAGGAGCTGACAATGCGGTGAGCTCAGCGTCAGATGTTCACCCTGCAAATAGTGCTTGTGGCTGAGTGAGACTCTTTCCATTTCCTACAAGTCCCGACAGGGTCCCTCAGTTTGACCTGCAAACCGAAACGCCAGTTAATTTGCCTCGGTGTGCACCAGACCTTCCAAAGCATGTAATCTGGAGATATCTGCATTGCTTCCAACCTCATAATTCACTAATAATAGGCATGCATCCTCTCATAAATTGGTGTTTTGGAGTCCAGCGTTAGTGCCGCAAAGCAGTTTGATGGAACCTGAGCATAACGCCCGGTGGCTGGCTGCTCCGAAGGGCCGGCGTCCAGGTTAACGTGCCTCTCTGCCTTCCACATCCCACTTCCTGTCAGTTTTGTTCGCTAGTGGGATCCTGTTCGTTTGAGTTAAATGATAAACGTGTAACTCCAGCATGTAGGCAGATGGCAGGAATGAAAGTGGCCCTTTGCTGACGGTCTCCATTGTTTCAGCTGATGTTTGTGTCTTGGCGGCCCGTTTGCATGAGAGCTACGCCAGTTAGCAGGTTGGTTTTCAAGGGGGGACATGAGACTTGGCTAGCAGGTTATATTTACTGGTAGAGGCTGCCTGTAAAATACAGCCTTGAAATGTTGCCCTTGTGACTTATTGAGTGCTCCAGTGGTGACGATGAGGCCGTTTAACGAAAAGATGAGTATATAACATCTGTCACGTGGGTGTTTTGGAGACCACTGATTGAGTAAATGGATTTTTCTGAAATAGCTGTTCGGTAGAGGCCTTACCCTCTCAGCAGACGCACATGATTGCCATTGTTATGGATAAGGGGGGGGGGGGGGGTTGTCTAGACATCCAGATTTGCTCCCAGGAATGGAAAGACCTCTGTCTCTGAAAGTTGCGGCTCAGCCCTCAGGTCCATGGAAGCCGGTGCAAGTCCTAACAGCCAAGTGTAGCGTTAACTTTATGTCAGCTCACCAGCGACGCCCAGTCTGACACCCTGGACCCCGATCGGACTGGGGTCAACTGTGTGATGTCATTTCCAACGCTGTCCGTTTATAGCTTGGCCATTGACTTGGTTGAGACTGAGCAGGAACAACATCCCTGTTGGCGTTTCAGACATCCTTTACTCTGTTCTTTTCAGATCCCTGTGCCGTTTATGCTAATGGGGATGACATGACACCACTGAGATTGTATTTCCTTCAGATCCTGCCTCCGCTCACCCCAGTGTCACCCAGGGTCTGTACCCTGCCGAAAGTGATGACAGAGATAGGGACGCAAAGCGATTAATCTCTCGTGGGCAGATTCTAATCTTACCGTCTCATTGCCCACCGAGCCATTTATAGCAGGCTACTGTTAGTGCAGACATTTGAATCTCCAGCGACTCCCTTCATCACATCGGCTCCTCTGGTGTATCTAGTCATTGTTGGGTCTGTCAGATGCACATGACTTGAAGTGCCCTTCTGAAGCTCAGATTCATCCTGTGACATCAGGATACCACAGTTAGCAAGCATTTTGCAACTTTCTAACATGTTTAAAATAACCCAGAACAAAGGTTTATCAATACCTCTGAAAGCACCGGCCTAGCTTCAAAAAGCTTTAGGGCCATGGCATTACAAACTCTGCAGTCTCAGCAGATATTAAGCTATATTTTCTCGTCACAGCGTCTAAAATTGCAGCCAAACTCCAGTGTATTTTCTTTTTCCGTAGAACACATTGAATATATGGTGGGATGGCTAATTTACATGCGAGTGTGCTATCATTCTGTGGCAGCTGGTGGCATGTTGACTGCTGAAAAGGGTTTGTAGCTGGGAGGTTGTTGGTTCAAGTCTTAGAGGGGACTGGTTCTATGTGTGTGTCACTCATTCTCTGTGATCCATCCTTATTCTTGCCTGAACAGTTAAGTTATTGCAGACCTTGTGCAAAACATCCAGCGTAATCAGCGTAACTGTGAACGAGACAGAGTCTGATAAGCTTGTTCTCACCAGGCTGAAACGTGACCCGTCTAATTTTTACTCAGTGTGACTAAGAAATACTAGCCTGTCCATATCTGGTTTTTAAATGTTGGTACCATTTTGACCTTGTATCCTGATCCATAGCAGTGTATGAATAGGCTAAATAACAACATTGACATATAGTCAAAATGCACAATAACTAATTGTTTTGACTGTGGATTTCTTTCTTTTCCAGCATGATGGATTTTTGTTAGTGGTTTCTCTGCTTATGTGACTGTCTGTGGTGTTTTGTTTGTGTTGAAGCCTTAAGGCTCTATGCATATACCATGGGGGTAAAAAGATAGGCTTTACCAGTAATGGCCCAGTAATGAAAAACAGACACACTCTGCAGAGAGTCCAAATTGCCAAATATATTCAGCTGAAATCTTTTTTCCCCTTCCCTTGTTCCGAGAAAATGGCTCTATTGTTTTATTCAGCACTAGGACACCCTGGGCCAGAGGAACACCATAGAATAACCTAGATATTCTTTGAAATCATTGTCTCACTGACCATAGATGCTACAAACAATGAATCTGTTTGTGATGTTGGTTATCAATGACAATAGTGAATGAAAATGACCTAATTTCCTGTGGGGTGTGGATATTGTGCTCAAACAATCAAGATCATTGTTGTAAGACAAATGTTTTTTGTTTCTACTTTACCACAGCGTAATATATTTCCTTTTATGGATTTCGATATTAGGAACATATCACAAAAGTAAATGTATTACATGTTTACTGGGAATCAGTAAGAGATTATTAAAAGGGATTTAAATACTGGATTCCTTAAGCTCTAATCCTTTTCCGCATTATTCTACATCTGCTCTAGATTCCACAAACTGTAGGTAGTGCTTGAGTGGAAGAGCTGAAAATCGGTTTTATCCATCTTCTTATGTTTTGTAGTCTCCCCCCCCCCCTTCCCCGATTGACAGGATGAAAACCAGGCTGTGTGTGGTAAGCTAGTCAGCTGAGTGTAACTGGGTGTTATTTTAGGACAAAAACAAGGGGGTTGGCTGACTGGTGAGATCCAAAAGCAAGCACAGCAGTAAAAACAAGCCTGTTCAGGAATAAGGCTTGCTGACCTCATTCATTCCATTCTCCCTATGTCATTGCAGCTGGACAACATCTAAAGGTACGTGAAACTGTAGAACTGCCAAATTCACACAACCCCTTATTTTTAGCCTATACCTGTCGGGGTGAGTTTCAGATTTATTTATCAGCCATTTTTATCCAAGGTGGTGTGTAATTGAGAAAGCCGGGCCAGCCTGTCCATGGAGCCCATAGGGGGGTTAGGGACCTTGTGCAGGAGCCTGATAGAGACTCACTCTGCCAACCTCAGGATTCAAACCAGTGACCCACAGTGTCCCAACCTTCTGAGCCACACACAACTCTCATAGACAATGATGCAGTATCTTGCTCGTATAAGGAAGGCTAACTGGCAATGGCTACAACTACCGTGCCATGACACAGCTAAAGACATTCCACTGGAGATTGTTCCGATAAATCAACTGGTTTTCCTATCGTATAAACTGTCATTTTCATTTTGATCGAGACGATAAAACAAGAGATGCCCTTGCAGGATACAGGCAACGATGGTGATTTGCAGAGGAAGCTGACGGAGTTGCTCAGCAATCCACACTCTTTAGACTCTGTAGTGCTGCAGATGCTTTTGCTGTATCATGACCCACTGCCCTACTGGGCTGCATCTTGGTGGTATCGGTGCTCAAAGTGGGGAAAAGCAAGTGCTGGTACTACCCTTGTTGTTCGGTACCAGCAGATATTGAAAGATACCGGTACTCTGAAGGGAGGAGGAGTGAGGTGCTCATACTGCGTACCTCTGAGTACAGGCCCACATGGAGCACTGGCTGGTATTGTGCTGTTTTTACTCTCTGCTGCGCATTTCCGTACAGATGGAAATCGTGATTGTTTTCAAGAAATCGAATCTCTCGATTTTGTAGCCTACAACTAAAAGATTAGGTAGAGGTCTAGAGGTAACCCTTTAATATTTTTATGTCCGTGTTTAATAAAACGGTCCTTATGATCTTATGTATCATTACACAT
>JAABNY020000008.1:8010154-8025456 GCA_015164015.2 Brevimyrus niger | reverse complement strand
CTGCATGAACTTATACACATTCATTAAAAGACCGGATTAGAATCGACAGATATAAATACTGAATGGATCAGATTGGGGTGCCAAAGAAGTGGATTGGGACATCCCTAAAGCCAACCAAAACTCACCCTCCTTGCTGACCCCGGGAAGCAGCTTGGCCAGTGGGGTCTGGGGCATGGACATGTCCTTACGGACAAAAACAGGGATGACGCTCTGCAACTCCTGTCGGTCCTCCTCATGGATCACAGGGATGGACTCCAGGATCAGCTGCATCTGCTCCAGCTCGTGGGCACCTGGGTCGACCAGGGTAAACAAACCAATGACTGGAGAGCACAGAGAACAACTGGCTGTCAGCACACCGTCCATCACAATAAGAACAAACAAATAAAGACCATGAATAATGGGTCCTAAGGGTCACTAGGCATGATCTCCTCACCTATTCTCTGTAGCTTGAACTTGAATTTGCAGGCTGTGTGAAATTCTCTGCTAACCAAAACTAGGAAGCATTCATGTGCCCAAAAAGCTACCTGCATTTCCCTTTTAAAAGAAAAAAAAAGTTTGTGTCTCTGGGACCAGCTGTCCAAACTGACCTGCAAAGAGCGTCTTTCCTGTCAGCATCTCGGCAAAGATGCAGCCGGCAGCCCACATATCGATGGCTTTGGTATAGTTGTTTGGAGACAGCAGGAGTCGGGGAGACCGGTACCACTTTGTGACCAGTCCTTCGGAGAGATGACCCTGGAAATTTAAGAGAAAAACGGGCAAGATCACATGACTGCCTGCCACTTATTATTAATACATGACACCCCAAATAGCATATTATAAAAATAATGATAGTAATTAGAACAATAATTAATGAATAATTATTTATATAGCACGTATCATGCAGGGAATGCAATTCTAAACATAAATACATGACGATACATAAAAAGACATAAAAATAAGATGGATAAATTAAAATTAAATAAAATGTAATTCAATTAAAAAAAGAGAGTAAAAACCTAGGTTATATCCACCTAACAATAACTAAAAAACAAACTGTATCCACAGAATTATTAAACATAACATTAAACGTAAGTCGGATAACATGAATATGGCGAAGAGGGTTTTGTCAAATCCGGCTGCACAGTATATTGAGGTGACTAAATAGTTAAAACTAAAAGTAAATAGACCCCACAGTATACAGAGAAGCCTTCTGCTTCACGATAAACATCACCGCAGCTCTTTGCCATGTTTCTAAGCTCATGGTGCCTCTAAGCAACCCAAACGAGTGGAGCCGTTCGCCGGAGCCGCCAGTGTCGCTGGGCAGAACAGCCATGGAAAGGTTCATTTTAAAACAGAACAGCAAGCAGACAGATCAGTGACGCCAGCCTGCAGCAATCGGCAAGATAACGCAAAGAAATGCATAACCTCACCCAGCCATCTACAGCAGAAGGTTCACCGAGTTCACTGGCCAAACAGAACAAATCCTTCCTGCCTCAGAAGACACTACAGAAAGATCGCCTTTGGGATGTTGTTGAGCGCAGCCTGCGCAAAATCAAAAGACGCTGTATAAAAATCATAATATTCATGAGCAGAGCTGCAGTTCCTAAAGGGCTTTTTCACACCAGAAACATATTGGCCTGACAATGCAATAACCAAAGGGCTCTTTGGCAGATCAATCAAGGAACACACTAGAAACAGATGGATGAAAGGTATCAAGTGAACTTTCCAAAAGAGGTGAATTATAATAGGTGTGTGTGTAGGAGATACAGGGGAAATAATGGAAAGAGTCACTTGTGCAGCCCTCGAACCCTGAAAAATCCAACCATCCAATTGTAGGGGAGCAAGCTGAGCAACCCTCATTCAGAGATCCTAACATGCAGAAAGTCCAGGTGCAAAACAAAACAGGGGTTTTCATACTTCTTTTAACAAGAGCTCTGAGATTCAAAGGGATGGTCTTCCACAGGAGCACGTTCATCAATCAAGCCCAAATCGCATAGATCTTCAATGAGTTGGTTCCCTCCTTTGCCTGGCCCAAGCAACATGTGACAGAACATCTTGTTTTATTGGGGCAACGTGACTCTAAGAAATTCATGCAACTCGAGACAAACAGATTAACCAAACCTCACAAAGCAGGAAAAGTAGAAAGCACTAAAGGAAAATGAACCCTTTACAATTCTCAGAGTGTCGTAGTATGTACTGTATGTCGACACGTTCCAAAAACACAGGGAATGTGCTGAAACTAAATAATCAAGCTTAAATTGACAAAAACTGTATGCTGCATTCACTACAGGTTTGGCTTTCTGGTCCCGAGATAAAAATAATACTTGTTGACCCAACGTAATCTCATATTGCTTGTGGTAGTCCTATCTGTATGAAGAGTATGGAGGTGCAGAAAGTAACCATCGAAGAAAATTAATGGCACCATTCAACTAAGCTTCTTTGCATAAGAGGGTGTAATTCAAAACAATGGGAGTGATCTGTGTGTCATTAGTTTGGTAAGCAAGGTGTGGAGACCAATTCCTCACGAAGCTCTGGAGAGGCGGGAAACACATTCCTGCTGATGTTTTGAGCATTTTTAAACAATGTTTCAAATGTTTAAGGGCACGTGAAGGTTGTAGTCGTCATCATCACGTTTCTGTGGCCCACACGCACTGAGCCCCCACCCCTCACCCCCCATTTCGTCCTGACATAGAAGTTTCTTTTAAATTCTGTGCTCCGAAACTCGTCGTACCCGCTGCGCCATCCTTCTCAAAAGCAGCCTTCTCTCTGTATCTCTCTCAGCCAGAAGCAATAAAGTGAAAGAAGTGCACAATTCATTTCATTTTAGCAACAGCAGGAAATGGAGGCTAGCTTTGTGGGGGTGGGGTGGCTTGCAATGCAGTCAGTCAGTATACTGCATGTGAATTCCCTACATTGTTGAAGCAGAGGCCTTCTGGAGCAGTGTGTGAGGTGTTTAAACCCTGCACTCTATGCGAGACAGATCCAGATCCAGATCTCTGGACTCTTCAAAACAAACCGTAGTTTTTCAAAGGTTTAAAATTTTCCGTTGCACCAGCAGCGCCACTGAAAACTGATCTCGCCCTCAGTGCCCACGGCAAGAGCTCCGCCCACAACAGGAGCAGCAAATGAGAACCCCTTCCCCCCGGCAGTGGGGCTGTTAAAATCACAGGGCTTTGTGCTGGAATGGGTCTGCCTGGAATAAAAATAATTAAAACAGAAAGGCATCTGTGTGTGCAAACTGAGGGGATGTAGGAAGAGGGGCTGAAGAAGCACTGATAGGGGGGTGGGCCTTCAGGAGAGCCTGCGACTGGCGTCACCTCTAGCAGTGGTCAGAAATAAGCTGCAGTAACCGCTACGTGAGTTAGCCGGTGCACACCTATGCACGAAGCTACAAGATAAAACATGGTCTATGATGTCATTCATCCATGGTTGATCCAGATGCCAGGCTGAGACAAGCTACCTACTGGCTGCCAGGGAAGCGGGCAGGCCAGGCGCTGGACTCAGCATGGCTGAGGGGCTGCCCCGTCTTCCCTGCAAACGACGCCCCTTCTGAGGAGAGACCACAGGCGCAGAAGTCGTGCGTGGCCCACTTTCCGGCTGCTATGTAGACCTCCTGCACGGTCAGGGCTGGCGCGACCCAACGGGAGACGGCTAATTAAAGACGCACGTGAGCACCTGACTGCTATGGTGCAGACGCCCGCAGGCAAACACACAAACCCGTGAAATTAGATGATAATAGAAATCCAGTGCAGCCCAGTTTTGGTGGGACAGCTATTTATGTCGGAAAGCGAAAATATGAATTACAGAAGGAATAAAAATGACCCAGATCACTTATTCCATTTAATGAAATGCAGAAGAGGTGAAACTTAATTAAATATAATATTGAAAACACATTGCTACAATATACAACTCAGGAACTTTCTGAGTCATACAAAAGTTGTACATCTCTCTCACGCAATGAGTTTACATCCTCATTGGCTGCTTGGCCATAAGAACCAGAATAAAAAGCCTTTAATGCTACACCAGCAATTCATCCAAAGAGGAAACTTGAATTCTCTTGACAGATCTGTCATAAGGGCTGTGGCTGTTGGGAAGACCAACACCCGCCGCCAATTAAAGCTTTTGTTTTGCCACGTTTATTATAACTCCATCACGTGGCAGTTGCACCTCTTGACAGGATCCAAGGAAAGCTGGTTCGCCGAGATAAAAACAGAAGCTTCGAGCACATACACGTAAGCATAAATGGATTACTCTTAGGAAGGGCTAGCCTCTTATCTTTAGCATATGGAAACAAAAACAGATGTTACGATGAAAAGCGACGGTAGCACCTTCTAGAGTCAGTAGAGCTGGCTGTTCGTACCTTGTGTGAATAGTGTGGATCCATGATTCGGGCGAGGCCGAAGTCCCCGATCTTCAGGACAAGGTCCTCTGTGTTGACGAAGAGGTTGGCAGGTTTGAGGTCCCTGTGCAGAACATTGGCGGAGTGGATGTACTTGAGGCCCCTAAGCAGCTGGTACATGAAGAGCCGTGCGTGACCCTCAGACAGCAGCCCCTGCTCTAGAAGCTTGCACAGGTCCGTCTCCATGTACTCCTGCACGATGTAGACCGAGCTGACCTCCGTCAGGGAGCTCACGTCCTCTGTCAGCTGCCGGCCACTGGGGCCGAGCGTCTCCGAAACCTTCACGATGTTGTCGTGGTCCAGACGCCGGATGATCTTGATCTCCCGCAGGGCGTGCTTCACGCTCTGGGGGTCAGTGAGCACGATCTTCTTAACCGCCACCCGCTTGTCACAGTCAATGTCCACGGCGGAGAAGACCAGGCCACTGCCACCGTAGCCCAAAGGCTTAAGGTCCATGTAACGAGGGCCCAGATCGAAGCCATGGATGTTCATGAGACTTTCAAACTTCTCAGCCATTTCACAGGAGCAGAGTTTAAGTGCTTAACCAGTTACGATCAAATGCCGAAACAACTGGGAAAGGGGCTTGAGTTCTATTTTTATTAAAGAATATTTAAAACCCTATGCAAGACATTTCAGGGGAAAAAATAAAAATATCCACCTATTTTTTCCTTTAACTAATTATAAACAGCCACTGAGGCCAACAGAGTTCCTCCTATGACCTTCAGCTATGCCCCCAGCAAAGCCTGGTGAATTTCTTTGATATGTAGGTAAGGTATTTAGTCATTACTCAAAAGGCCAAAAACATAATGGAGCATTCCTTTGTGAAGCCTTTTTGTTTTTATTAGTGTCTGAAGAAACACAATGGAATGAAGCAGGTAATATCACAGTGCAGATACATTCAGTGTATGAGTGGTCCTGAGTTGCAAAATTCTTCTGTGCCAGTGGGCACAAAAGTTTTATTCAGCTTGGTTTTCTACAGCCCGATTAAGAGTCAGAAGTCCAGCAGCTAAACGCCAATCCTCCTCTCAGTGATCGGGTGGCTCCAGCTCACCACAGTCGCAATCAAAGCTATCCTCCATCTTATGGCGAGGTAACCTGCAGCGCAAAGAAAAGCAGGTGCTTACAATCTGTGACAATGACAGTCCACAGGTATGTGTGTTCTAGTCGTCAAACTTAAACATCCTGAAACAAAGATAAGGGGACACTCACAATTATACAAACTGTTCACATTAAACATTCAAAAGCCCCGGTAAGAATTCATTCTTAGAAATATTTTTTGGGAGGGCTCCATTTGGCAAGTTTAGTTTGTTAAATTTGAGGCTGTTTTTGAGATCTTTAAACGGGCACTGTCCTACAGGAAACCACAAAACTTACATTTTTATTTCAATAGAATGAATTAAAACACAGCTACATGTAGCAGACACTAAAATTACTTGAACATCCGCCCCTACAGTCACACCATCTGACAGGTAGGATCTCCGCCATAATCACATCCAGGAACCAGTTACGCCAATGTTTACTATGCTTCAGGAAGTGTTTTCAAATCGACAAAAGGAGATACCACAATAATGCAGTAGTCATGCATCATACATTTAAGTAGTAACATGTAAACGGTTGCATAACTATATAAAGTCGTTGTAAATGTAACAGTAAGAGGGGGAAAGAGTCGAGAAGATAAGCACAGTCTTTTCACCTGGGAATAAGAAACATTTCAACGCAATATTAACCATTCAGACTATTTTCCTGCAGTCTGCCGAATAGGGGTCCGACATGTATATTGAATAAACACTCAATCTGTTTCACCTACCAATCAAAAGTTTTATTAGACAATCGAAGCGCAAACAGCTAAAAAACATGATTTAATATAGACGGTTACTATTCACGGGAAACCAAATGAGTACACGGTTTATGTGGTTACCTGGAGCACTGCGTTTTTAAACACAATTTTTTACATTTGGAGTATAAAATTGGGGGGGGGGGGTTATTTTACGGTTTCGTGAAGAAAAAAAGCAGCGCCGAACAAACAGAGTCGCTGGAAGTCACTGCTAAGCAGCACGGACCCCGTGCGCTAATTGCGGATAAACGACGCGGCTGCGGGTAGATCAGAGCCCAGAGCGCGCCGAAAGGGGGAGCGCGACGCGCGCAAGGCAGCCACGTAGCCGGTCGGGCAACCGCGAGCCGACTCAACCCTTTACAGTATTTCAATTAAAACACGCTGTTCCGTCACCCCAAAAAGCACGCCAAAGCCACACGACTGTGGTCGGCTCTCCTCCGTGCGAGAATCCCTTTGCGGACTGAAAGGATAACAAAAAGCGGCGGCGTGGTGGTCTATAAAGAAAAAAGGTGAGCAAAGAGGGATACTGTTATAATTTATAAAGAGCGGTGCACTCAGCATATGACTGTTTAAAATTCAGTCATACAACCGTTTTATATCCGCATTTATATTTAACCAGCCAGAGAAACAAAAGGCTTCGTTGTCTTGGCTACACTACGAATACTAGGGGAGAGTATTGAGAATAAGGATCCGATAAAAAAAAAGACCCTGAAACGTGTCCACAATCAAAAAACATTATAAACAATACGTGCAAATAATCTGAAACGCCAAAGGCAAGTCCCTAAAGGTAACGCCGATACGGGGAAAGTGGGACTCACCTTTCACATATCGCGCATTTTGACCGCGGTTTCAGCCGTATTGAGCTCACCGTACGCTCCGCCGCCTCTGCTCTGCGAGTCTGCTGCAATCGCCATTCAGACTATGGAGCCTCTATGCGGCCAGGCGAGTGCGTCAGAGCCCAGCCGACACAGGGGCTGCGGGGAGCGAACACGGC
Organism: Brevimyrus niger; assembly: GCA_015164015.2. Lineage (NCBI taxonomy): Eukaryota > Metazoa > Chordata > Actinopteri > Osteoglossiformes > Mormyridae > Brevimyrus > Brevimyrus niger. The sequence goes on along the minus strand of JAABNY020000008.1, from coordinate 8,018,250 downwards.
GCTAAATTTAAAAACCGCACCGGCAGCAGCAGGTGCAGGGAAGACCCTAGACGTAGACGCATATTTGCCCATAGCGGTGGCTGAAGGGCCACACACACCAGTGCTCTCATATTTTTTGTCATCAAATATGCTGTTTTTACCGCGTAGCTAGAGGGTTCATAGCGAGGCCATGAAGGTTTAATTCTGTTCTACATTTGAATTCAGAACTTTAAATTCAACGCTTACCTCAAAGTAAGTCACCAGTACACATACATGATAACAACTGAATTTAATCACAACCCGTAACAGAATTATAACACAAATCCTAAATAACATCAGGCTTGCATTATAATATATAGTAGCACGGCACTACTTGTATTAACCATTCTAATGACGACCCCCGCTCTAAAGCGTAGGTTTGGTTTCAGCATTGGCATGGATCAGTATGGATTTCCACGTAGCAGGAATTCTCAGTTGGCAGGGTTAACCTAGGCTTGAAGACATGATCGCCCGGTAAGGAGCATTCCTATTTGACCAGAATGACTCCTACTTAAATCACTCCACTAACGGAAAAATGCTGCTTCGTGGGAACACCCCTCCGATCAGCCCCGAATCCCCCGCCCACTTAAAACCAGGCGACACTCAATATTGATAGGGACACGTCCCTACCATCCATACCCAAATCTACGCCTTTGCCCCAAAACCTTATTTTTACGATATGTATGTATAGTAGGGATATATATTGAGAATTTACTATAGTACTTACCAAATACAAAGGACTGGTAGTTGTTAAGGAAAACACAATAAACACCCAAGAAGGATGCACAAAACGTTATGTTTTAAAAAGAGCAACACGCATTGCAACATTTAGTAATCCACTGCGCAACAGTCTAAATAACTAACGTGTTGTTACATTTAATACGTAAGATTTACCTGTTGAGGTACACAGTTGGACTCCCAGATTTTATTCACAATAGAGCAGTATATATGTTAAGGAACTGAAACGATGACTTTCATATTAAAACGAGCATATGCTCTAATCGTTAAATGCTAAATACAAATAGCAGCTTATGTTAATACATTAGAAAGAAGAGGGGACAGACATTTTGAATAACCTTTTGAAATCTTCCAGTGTCACAGTCTTCAGGTTTTGTGGCAACTAAATCTTCAAACACAGCTTCTACTCTTTGTTTAATGTAGTCCTCCGCGAAGTACTAAAATATTACTACGCCACACTATAATACATGCTGCTGATTCGCAGTAACACGATTTAATACAAAGTGATGAAAAAAATCCAGATAGCTGTCATTTGTCGTCCATCTGTCATCCAGATTTCGTGTTACTGTTTTAACAGCATCCTTCTTATAATGAGAGAACTTTTTCTTTACAGTTGTTTCCTAATCAGGCAAAGAAAAACATAAGCACGCGTCTCCTTGCTTTCGCAGTCGCTAAAACAAAGTAACATTACTCATTCCGTAAACATGCGCATGTTTTCCTCTGTCTGTAAACAATGATGTAATGCAAACCGAGAGGACACACCGGGTTCGGCTCGCCCGTTCCCGGGAATCAGGGCTATGCAGTGCAAATCGGCACCGGATGACCACGTGAGAACCCATGTGCCCAGAAATGCAGCACAATGCCGCCTCCCGACCGCTGGAGCAGATGCGCGTGTACGCGACTGTACACATCGGACGCGATGCACCTCATTAACCCATGACATGCAATATACTTGCCTTAATCTATCTGCAAAGTTTAGTTATAAGTCATAAGCCGCAAAGCACAAAGATGTTGATTGCTTACGTTGATCAGCAATATTATTTGTAGTATTATCAGTAGTATCTGTTGTTGAGCGGACTTTTTAAAACAGAAGTACCCAACACTGTCAAATGGTAGGACCCCCCTCCTACCATTTCACAATGTTGGGTACTTATGTTTTAAAAAGTCCGCTTAACAACAGATACTACTGGCTGTCGTAAAGATGGAAATATACTACTAAGGCATGCTGAACTGTGGTTTCCTATCCTACAAGGGAGCAGACCTGTCATAAAAACACATGTTGACGCCTGAAAATGCCATACTTTTTTAACCTTAGTCTCAGTTTATTAAAGTATTTCAGGGTGGGTCTTGTTCACGACCGAGGTCAGACTGACAAGCGGATTAGTGCAACGTTGGCAGTAATGTGGAGGTTGTACTGTTCTGTCATAGTAGAGAGAGAGCTGAGATGGAAAGCAAAGCTATTGATTTACCAGTTACATCTAAGAAAATTCCTGTACTGTGTTTTAAACGATTTCAGTGGTAAAAGATGTTTGTTGTTCATTTTTCAAGAGACATGGGAAATTTCTGTATCACGCTGCTGTGAATCGCCCCCGATGCAGAGCATAGTCGACATTTAAAAGTAGGTCAGGAATTTCTAAGTCTTCAGAACTGACATGATTTTAAAACTTTGAGAACTTTGAAGAGAATGCGGGAGCTTTGTTAATAGTAATAATAACCGTGGCAGCCAAACTGTTCCTCAGCTTCTGGAAATTATTCCAGGCGATTTAAATCTGCTGATTCCTTTTAATGAAGGGTACTCGGCAAGGAATCTCTCCGTCTGATCGTATCGAATACGACACCCACGTTGTGCAAACAGGGTGTCCGGTTTGCTGTCTTATTAGCATCTGATGTGCCAGTAACGAATCAAGTGTCAGGTTTGACTCCTTGCCGTCATTTTTTAGATATGTTTGAACATATACGGAGGAAACGAGCACCACGTTCCCTCAATGGGTGAAAGGTCCGCCACATGTCTAGTGATCTCACACATATAAATAAATGTAGGTTGTACTGGGTTTACTGGTCACGTGAATTAGACCCCAGCTGACTTCCGCAACAGCTGAGCGCCTGAGCCAACGAAGACCCATGGTGTTTTAAGGGTTTTTAAATTATTACCCTTTAACTCTTTTGATACATCGTAAATATGAGCAAACCTGGAACGTTTTATTGAGTCGTGTAATATATTATTTTTTTTTAATTATTATTATTATTATTATTGTTAACTGGGTTATTTTTTTTGTAACTTTTTTGGCTATTGTCATAAAAGAAAACATTCACAGGGGCAGGTAGATATTTCTACAGAGTCATTAATTCTGCTAATTTGTTCGTGCTTATATAATTTCATATTAACTGAAATGTGCATTTTCAGTGCATTTTATTCTGTTTAAGAAAGTCAGTGTTCTGTTTATGTAATGGAAAACTAATTTAGCCTGACAAGTTGCATAACAAGATTCATCACAATTAGTCATAGAGTACTCTGGTGGCCTTTCGGTGTGACCTTAGTGAAGCCAAAACCAGGCAAAACTAAATACCAGGGGAATGTTTCATAACATATAGCTATCGTAATCCTGTCAGAGAAAACGCTTATGCAGATCAGCAGTGGCACCTGTGTGGTACAACCCACCAGTTTCTCATTTTCTTGATGTCTCACACTTGCCTGAACATTTAGAACTAGACATGAGGACCCTAGTTCAATTAATGCAGTTCTTATGAACTGCTGGGTTTTGGTAATTATCTGCTCAGGTCAAGTAGAAAAGTATTTTTTTTAGTTGTATCTATACAAGATTGATGTTTCTACTCTTGCTTTGAGGAAGATATCAGAAATACTAATAATTTTAAACTGCCACCTAAAACTTTGTGTTGTTCAGCTTCATGCTTGTGTTGATGTTGAAACTGCACTGTCACTTTATAATGAATTTGAAAAATATATTTAGCTTTAAGCATAATGCAAGTCATATTCTGCAAAGCTAAAGATGCACAGCTCATGCCAATAGTAAAACAAAATATCCTTTCCTGATTGCAGCAGAAGGAGCCTGATCTGGGACTTTATGCAAACCAAGGACTACATAACATTGATATGTTTCCCACTGAAATATTTAATGATTATGCTCAAGTCTAAAACACTGAACCTCAATGCGCTACAAAATCCAGATTAGCAAATTGCTCTCCACTTGACAGGGATAGTTCAGTAAGGGTATCTGTCACTTACCATGGCTGGAATCTTCCTGGAACACCGTGGACAGCATGGCGATTAATATTCCAAACATGACCGGTCAGGGATGGGGGAGTAAGGTGCCGACATGTGCATATGTGTGTGAGGGAGTCGTCTTCATGGGGAAGGCATGCCAAATCCGTGAGAACTGCTTGTGTGCTTGGGGTGTCGTCCACAATGCACAACTGCTTCTGACCCAAAGCCCTACTGGGAATTAATATAGAACGGAGCAGAAGGGGAGGAGATTGCTCCATCTATGATTTGACTCGCCCATGACAACCCTCGCCCTATTGCGGGCCACTAGCTGTCTCACCCTTCTGACTCCTCGCTCTCTTTCACTCCCTCTCTCTCATGCTCACTCCCTCTCTCCCTCCCTCCTTGAGTGATTCTGAACCAATGATCTGCTTCAGTGGGTGTGGGGAGCAGCATGTTACCTGTTTGGTTTTATTCAGACAGTGGTGCGTGAAGGGGGGGGGGGGGGTTCACGGTGGACTCATTTTTAGCATCACCTACCATAGAGCACTTGTTCACCTGGCTTTAGCTATACAGATTTATTCATTTTAATTATATTTTTAAATTTATTTTACTTCAGAGTAGACACGAGTGCTGTATACTATGATGCAGTTTTAATGTGTTCTTTTTCACAAATATGCCCAGGAGTCTGTAGCATTTAAACCACTGCCGTACCTTTGGCTGCATTGCCGCAGTGCTTTGCTACCTGCTTTGCAATGCTTTGCCACCCACTATGCAATGCTTCGCAACCTGGTTTGCAGTGCTTTGCTGCCTGCTTTGCAGTGACCTCCGTGTTCTGCACTCATTTACAGCTGCCACATGCGAGCAGGCAGCAAAGCACTGCACAGTGGGCAGCAAAGCACTGCAGAGGAGCACTGCACAACTTGTTAAAGTGAAGCTGGTCCCATATTTAAGTTTTTATTAATCTCTGCCACGCTTAACATAGCTGGCCAGGCAGTATTCTCTTTTGTAAGCATTCTTTTTATGTTTTATGTTTTTCTTCTTTAATTTGTAAAAAGTAGGCCTTAAGAGCATTTTTTCTAAGTATTTTGAGGTCTTTGTATCCTGAATGGCTAATTATCCTCTCAGATGATTGTCAAGGACCTGTATTAGTCATATACTTGATATGCATTCTCATTATAGACTGTTTTCCTCGTTGTCATGGAAATTTCAGTCATCAATAATACCACAGTGTACTTATTATGCAGCACTTTTCTTTAGGGTTAGAAGTATTACCTTTTACCTGTCCCGATTATACTGAATCTCAACCAGTTTTTCCACCTCCGCCACAAACAAATGTCGCTGTAAGAGAACAATGGAGAACGAACCCTTTTCTTTATACACTCAGAAAAGTTTTTCGTCCATCCATTCATTTTTATACCACAAATTCAGCACGACATCTCTATGAGGCTGGAGCTCACCAGGCACAAGGTAGGGGACGTCCTGGATCCCTGGAGAGGATGCCAAGTCTGTTTTAGTTAGTAACATGGGATCGCCTGACTGCATGTTATTGTACTGCTGGAGGAATCCCACAAGGACACAAACTCTACAGGCTTGGCTGGAAATTAAAGCCACAACAGGGGAGACCAGAATGCTCTCCACTGAGCTTGTGTCCACACAGAAGAGGTGCATTAACAAAATAACATACACTCTATTTTTAAAAAATCTGCAGTTTTAAATCTTGGTTTAATCCTGGTTCTGGCAGAAAGTTACGCTGGGAGGCTGCTTCCAGGCTCGAAGTTTCTAAGACGGCAGTACACAAGAACAAGGTGAAGCAGGAGACACTGACAGTAACCAAATACCAGCCTGGTAGAGGACATAAGCAACTTTCTAATGTCAGTGATGACCGTCAACTTACCTGGCGGTGCCTCAGAAATTGGAGGATGACCTCAGGTGACCTTCACCCAATTCAAAAAGAATGGGAAATATTAAGTGGTGTGAAGTGCACTACTAAGACAATTCATAATAGGCTTCTAGAAGCAAGATTGAAGTCCTGTAAAGCAAGGAAGAAGCCCTTCATCGATGAGTAGGGAAGAGCCAGGCTGGCGTTTGCAAAAAAGTATATTTTACAAAGCCTTTCAGCCGCCCTATAAATTGAGGAATGAGTGAAACTGAACATTTTGCTGTAGTCTCTTAATTGTTTCCAGACCTGTATATTTAAATATTTTGTCACTAACATGCATGCAAAATATTCGTATACAGGTTGACTTTACATTAGGCAGCCTTTCCTAGCTACTATGCCTAAAAAAGCATTAGAAGTTGACTGGCAATCCAGCGTGATAGAGACGCTTGCCAGATGTGAAGGAGGTCCCCCACCTCGTCAGAGATTGTTGGGGTTATTATTACATTTCTTGAAGCCCTTGCAGAGTATGAAAATAACAGCAGCCCAAATACTGCTTTCGTTCTTCTAGTAGGACAGAACATTCTGCTGTTGCTTTAGTGTTGCCGTTAGCTGCAGCAGTCAGCCGACTGGCCTGTGAACACTCCGGTTTGCTGTCAGCCCCGGCATTGCCCTCATGATGAAGCATGATATGTGTATAGAGGAAGGATCTGATCATACTGTCCCAGAACAGCCTGGGAAATAATAAATTACTTATAATTAATCATTTTGATAAGTACATGTACATTGAAACTCTTCTTGTCACCTACCCTGTCTTGCTCTCCATGGCTTGGGGGTCACAGCACAAGGTCAGCCAATATGCAGCGTCCCTGGAGCTGGGGGTTAAGGGGCCTTGTTCAAAGGCCCACTGACATGTTACTGTTCTGCCGAGGCTCAAATCAGTGATCTGATCACAGGCACAGAGACTTAGCCCGCCGAGCCACTCGCCGCCCCTAAAATTGTCACTAAAAGCAAGTGTCTGTTGAGAAGGTCCTGTGAGGACGGGTCAGGCTTGTTACTGAACGCTCTCAGCAGCCAGCCTGTGATGTAACAGTGAACTCCTGCTGTGTTGAGCTCCAGACCAATTTTAGAATAGGATGTCAACTTTGTGCAAGACTCATACAATATGGAAATTAATCTAAGATGATGTAAGACAGTGGATTACGAAGTGCTGTTTTCACTCATCTGCTGCTGAATAGCCTTTTACTTTATTTAGGGCTGATTTGCCCACTAAGGGAATATGCTCATGTTGCTCTTTGCATTTGACAGTTTGGTTGCCTGCATTGTTTGCGTCAAAGCATTTGTTTTTGGTAAGACTGGATGAATCATTTTTGAAGTAATCGGAGACACCCTGAACGTGTTTACCATTTGAGCTATAGAAATCCCATGCAGAAGGTGGTATATCCCAAGCTGAGAGAGGCCACTGAGGCTTCGATATCCACCAACTGCTGGAGATCCATGTTGGCTCTTAAACTCCCTCATTAGCTTGTCGTTTGCCGTAACTGCTACTGATCTACAGGATGTAAAAAACATTCATCAAGCTGTGAATCAAGAAAGCTGTCTTGCAGTTTATACTTGATCAGTCACATGTGTAATTTACAGCAGTGCGTGTTGCGCGTTAGCACAGTTCTCATTTCTGATAAATTGCCACAAGCTGTTTTTTTTTCCCACCAAGGAAACTGATAAAAGCGGTCGGCTTAAGTCCTGGGAGTTGCCTAAGATTTAGCACATAGCTCCACGTTCAGTCTGAGCTGGAAATTGTATCTGTGGCTGTAGAATCCATGAAGATAGAAATAAGTCCAAAGTTTGTGTGACCCAGTCATGCTTTACAGGTCAGTATCAAAGTGTGAGAGCGAAATGACGCCAGAAATTTTTATAATCCAACTGGGCAAATGGGTGTCCGGCTAATAAGATTAGGCTAATGAAAGGATTAAGTGCCTCTGTGTAACACTGGCCTCTGGCAAACTTTGCTTATAGAAATGGTATATGACGGTGTCTAAGCTGTGGAGTGAAAATGAAGGTAGCTTTATTGCCATCACCACCAAGAAAAGGACTTAGGACCGCTGTGACACATTTCATAACGAGTGTTTTGCCCTTTCGCCTTGATATGTCCTGATGATTGTCCTGCTTGCATGTTCTGTGTTTGCTCCGGCCCACTGGTTGGTCTCTGAAATTCACGGCGGCTCTTCAAAGAAGCGGGGT
>JAABNY020000008.1:7985413-8002489 GCA_015164015.2 Brevimyrus niger | reverse complement strand
TTTGGGTGTGTTTTTGATTGGGTGGGGGAAGTGGATGGTGGGGGGGGGGGGGGGGGGGGGGGGAAAGCGCCAGTGGTTGGAGTCATGATGGGCTGTGGGAGAGGGGCTTATTCTAGATGGCGCTTGGAACTGCTGGTGCAGTGGCACCGTATGAGCCTTGAACATGTTGGTGGCCTCTGGGTCTGGCTGACAAGCTCCTCATCTATTGAAGGGAACTGGGAAAAGGGCCCCTGGTGTCATCAGAGCCTCCTGGGGTGTGTTATCCATCTCGCAGGGCAGAGGATGAACGATAGCAAGCTTAGAGCATATGACTGTCTGCTTTGGGGGTGATTCTCAGCATGGAAAAGGTTCCTTCTCCTACACCTTTAGGACAACGTGGAGGATTCCATGACCATTGAAATACTGCATCCCACACATGCTTATGATGATATTAATCACTTTTTCTACTTACAGAAAGGTTTTTGTTTGATTTTTAGTTTTCCCTCATTCGTGTCATGGCAGCATACTGCAGCTCTTTTAGTCAGTGTGTGTGAGTGTGTGTTTGCTGCCTATTCGCGGAGGCCTGGGTGTTGGCCTCACCCAACGGTCCTGCCAGCAGACATGGCACCAAGCACGGGGGCCGGATAGTCGACCACTGGGAGTGACAGAGGCAGGGACAGCCGCAGGCTTGGCTGTGAACGGGGACTGACCCTCCTGAACCTAGGAAGGGACATTTTGGGCTTTCACACACACCACTGCCCATCAGCAGAGGGTCTCAGCAGTGTCTGGATAACGACAGCAAAATGGTTTGTCTACTCAATTCAACCTAGAACCAAAGTCTTTACACCAACAAAAACTAAAAGGTAAATAAAAAAACAACAATCATCGTCTAAATTTTCATCAGAATGTCCCTGTTTATATATCGATTTCCCCCGAAACCAAAAATCAACCTGTAAAGGATGGAGAGGATAAGTCACTTTAACCTAGTCGTAGCTGTACAGCCTGATCCTGTCAATAATAAAACTGCCTGCTGTTTGTTTCAGGAAACTCACACCTTGAGGTTGTCACTTTCTCTACCAAGCAGTTATTTTGTCACATTCTGTGCAAATAGCCAGTTAAACATTAAACTGCAGAATGAAGAATAAACTTAAATGTGATTCTTAAGAAAAGGTTTACCATTAACAAGATTTATATATATGATTACACCTACAAGCAAACTTTTGGTTATAAGATTATAAAAATGTAATCGCTGCTCACGTCATCTAACCATTTAAGGATTTTATGATTATTTCCATACAATTTTATTGTCTATTTTAACACATCCTATTGACTCAAAGCGATGTCATAAAAATTACAATGAAATAATTTCCGTCATACTAAACATTCTGCAGAAACAAACTGCTGATAGGAAGACTTTTTACAATGTATTTTACAACATCCAAATTATACATTAGTAATGTCTGCCTGTCTTTCTGGACATTTCTCTAAAATTGTAATAATTTATGTTTCTGTTGGCCTTTGAACTTGCTGCTTTTTAATTGGTGTAAAATGTGTAAGAAATACCCCCATGCTTTATTAAGCGTGAACATGCACATCGTTGTCTGGGGACACCTTTCTCATGTAAAGTGGGGCTCAGTAACTTGCAGTGTGTTGAATTAGCCTTTGAGAGGGCGGCTCGCTTGGGTTTTGAGTTGTTTACGTGATCAGGGAGACGGCTGTCCCTGTCCGGAGTGACACGAGTCACGTCAGGGCACCCACTGCCACTGGCCTGTACCGTGAGGCGCAGTGAATTCACAGGGGTCAAGTGTTTGCAGGACAGGAGTGGACAGGACAGCTGAAATGCAGGCCGGTCCAGATCCACACTGGCATCTAAGCACCGGTAGGTGCTGAGAGGGAACGGAGAGCCCATTGGTATCATGACGTCTTTACTGATCCGGACACTGGAGGGAGTAAGGAAGTTCTTGTCCTGTTTAGGGGGAAACTGGTGTGACCATGGCGACAAGACAGGGAATGTGGAGCCGGGGTGGCCTTATTGCCCTCGCTGACAGTCACGCTTATGCCGGCAGGGCTGGCCGTTGTCCTTCAGCCGCGGGACGCAGGGGACGTGCGAGGTGTGGGAAAGGCTCTGTAAGCAGGAGCACAGCGAGGTCGGGGCAGGGGGAAGGTCTGGCTGAGCACCTGCCACTTCCACGTGCCTGGAGGTCATGGACTCTTCCCTGTATGTTGCTGGGTCCTACTACCCCTCCCCCTCCCCATCAAAGAGGCTCGATGACACCCTCACCCCCGTCTCCTGAGGAGGCCTATTTTAAATTCAAATCATTGCTCCAAAAATATCAACATTCTTTTTTTTGTATGTGCTCGTGTTAGCCTACGAATGAGGTGATGAGTGTTGCATAAGACGAGCTGAGTGCACAGAAGGTCGGGATGAGAATCCCCCCCCCTCACCCCCAGCAAAAACCAGAGCAAAAGGCACCACAGTGAGTGCCAGGACTAGACCCCCTTGCCTTGTCTTGCCTCTAGGATGTTACCCCTTGGCAGAGCCAGGGAAGCTCCAGTTACATGTGCAGAGCATGAACGCAGTGCGACCTGTTTGACCGGCCAGAGGCTGGGTGCCGCTGCGCTGCCCATTGTTAAAGGTTATAGTGCTGAGGGATGGCAGCGTATTTACATAAAGCTGCCGGATGCAAAGCCAGACTCCAAAGCAGAGGTGCTGCAGGGACACAGTGGAGGAAGCACTGGGCTGTGAGGGGGCTGGAGGCAGAAACAGGACAGCTGCCCCCCTCCATGTCCGCTTCTGTCCCGCCAGCCCTGCCCGTCCTCTTCATCATCACGCCATTGCATAACCTTACGGCAGAGCATGTCATGGCCCCCTCCTGGACTGCCCATGGCACTAACCTCTCCTTCAGAGAAAGCCATGGTGGAAATGACCAACGTTGCGATTGTTAAAGGTGACAGGCACTCAGGAGAATACAGGTTCACCGCTTCTGAGCAGAACGTGTCACAGGGAAAGCACCCTTCATGTTCTGCGTCAGAATCCCTCATCTCGGTCGGGCTTCAAAAGCTGACATGTTGCATGTAGAGTCAAAATACAAATCAGGCCTTAATCACCTCCTGAAAAGTTGGTAAATAATTTTAAAAGCCCTTACTTTCCTGAGAATGTTCTCTCAGCCTTATTAATTTGGCCTTTTTGTCATTGATATGATCGAAGAGAGCTTTCTGTCCACAACTCATCCTGAAGTATTCTGAGGATATACAGAGAAGCCGCCATCCAATCACAACTGTGCCATTTTATGTAACTCTTCTTTATTACTCTGGTACATGTTCCTCCCCCTTGCTGTGCTCCGGGCCAGCCTGGAACCAGCTCCATCTGGCTGTGACGGACCCACAAAGTGAGGTGACCCTCTGGACTCCCTCTGGGCTGGGGGCTCGACCAAAAAAAACGCAGACATAAGCCCCTTGTGTCCTGCTGAAATCCCGTAGTACGTCAGCGCGGCTCATGGATTGGGGCCGTAACCAGGGCTCCCGGTAATCCCCTCTGCGGGGGTCATGCAGAGTGCGTCTTTTACCCCCCGATGGGGGCTCGGGTGTCAGCCCTAAAGCCGGGCTTCACACCTCAGCCGAAAGCCGTGATGGGGTGGCAAAAAAACAGGCCTGAACCAGCGCTGTAATGCTCCTGTTATTGAGTGTGGGTGTGACTGTGAGGCTGTGTGCTGAGGGGCGAGCTTAAGACCTGTTCTCACAGGCTTAAAAAAAACAATAACACTAATAACTAGATTCATGTCACAGGTGGGGAGTCACTTTTTTCTCAGCATATCTATATCCCAGCTGTAGGAAATCTCAGTATTCATCAGCTGTTAGCAAAGTCCGATTCATTTATTATCTACCTCAGCTGTACAGAAAACCAAACTAAAAAAACAAACAAACTGACAGATACCTTATATAACAGAAAATGATTATTGATAAAGGACTGAACCAGGGAAAATTCACTCGTCTTCCTCCTCTTCGTCGCTGATGACATACTTCTTGGCCTTTTTGGTGGACGTTTCCTCATCGTCGTCAGCCTTACGCTTTCCGGAGTGTTCTCCTTCCTGAAACATGCAACGGGCCCATAAGCAGCTAGCCTTTCCCACAATTGGCCTTCCTTACCAGTGGAAAATCAGCTCAGGCGTAAAGCAGAAAAAGAAAACTTTAAAAAACAAAGTGGATGAATAAACCTTCAAAATTTCTCCACGAACCAAGGTGCTGGAAACAGTGCCACCTGTTGGTAAACTGTGTCCACACCATTTAAAAGTTCTCTCTTTTGCAGGATAGTACAATATTTTATATAGCTTAGAACAACAAAAGGTTTCAGGAATGCAGTAAAGTACAAGGATCAAAAATTTGAGTAACAATCACATTGAGTTTCCCTCAGTTTGCCGTACTCAGTGCGCCTCAGCTGGAACACTGCAGTTTTACTGCCTGGCTACTGCTGTGATGTAAGGAAAGGCCTTTATCCTCTGCAGGCTTCTGACAGAGGAGCACCGGGAGTGAGAGAGAACATCCCACTGGAACTGCCCCTGACTGCAGCCCTCCCTGCCCGCGCGATGACATCACACCACTGTGAAGAAGCAGCACTCCGAAGACCCACCTCATCACTGTCGAGCTTCTTGGCCTTCATCAGCCTCTGAGCCTTGTCGTCATCGGAACCCTCGTCGCTGTCTGAGGAGTAGATCCTGGCCCGCTCCTCTGTCGGGTCGGGGGGAGGGTGACAGTGAGCGGCCATTCTAAGGAGACCTTACGAGGTCTCCGCGGCGGCGGCCGGACAGGGAGGAGCCCGTACCTCGCAGCCCTCCAGCACCCTTGTACTTGCTCTTGATGGCTGCCAGGCTGATGGACTCCTCGCCCTCCTCTTCCTCCTCATAGCGGTCGGGCTCCAGGTATCCGGCGCTCAGGCCGCGCTGGTGCTGCTTCTCCCGCATGCGCCGCTGCTGCGACTCGCGGCGGATGGAGGCTCGCAGCCGCTCCTCTTCTTTCTGCGGTGGGACAGGGAGCAGGGCATCAGGACGGGGACATGGAGAAGTCACATGACCTTGCAGGTAAGAACCGTCTCCACCTGGAGAAGGTGGACTCACGTGAGCAAAGTCAGGTGTGCATAAAACAAGGCCAAGCTACTGTTTGTCAGAAACTTACAAAAGCCAGCCCCCCCCCCAGACAGGCTTAGCCCAGCAGGGATGCCCCCCCACCCCATTTTCAGCCCAGCTGAGGTCAAAACAAAGGAAGTGACAACACCAGTATGGCTATAGGGCTGAACCAGGCATTTCTAAAGCAGCATGTGTGACCTAATGCTGCATTTAATTTGCACTCAAGTTGGAATTTCCAAGTTCCTACTCGGAAATTTCGGCTGGAATGCCTCCAGAAGAAGAGTTCCAACCCAGAAAGTCAGAGAAACCTCTGCGACCCTGGCCTAAGAATTCAAGATGGCTGCCCCCTTTCATCAACAGAAGTGAAAGCTGCGGTTATATACTGTTTGTGAGAGCTTACGTTTTATCTGCGTCCCATTAAATAGGACTGTACTGGCCAACCACTATCCATAGACATGTTGCCACCCAGAAACAGCTAATCTGGGAGCACAGGCACTGGCCCCGCGGTACCTTGATCATCTCGTTTCGCTGGGACTCAGGGTCACGACCTGCCATGGGCAGGATGCGGATTTTCTGCGTCTTGGAGCAGCGGTCTGCCAAGGACAGGGTCATCTTCCTGTGGGTGGCGCTGTCTGTGGAGTGAGGCCTGGGGACGGAGGGAGCCACAGAAAGAGGTGAGCCAGTCAGAAAGGTTAACCAGGACTGGAGGATGCAGCCATAGAGAGGGATAAGCCAGTCAGGAAATGGGGGGGCATGTGCCTGTAATGCTGGTAGTTAGAAACGTGAGTAAAGACTTCTCACTGGCTGGTGATTCGTACCCGCGGCAGTGAGCTTTTGGAGTTCATTTTAAGAGCCCCCACCATTATAGACACACGCTAGTCGTTTAAAGTGGAAACGAAGAGGCGTTTCTGTGAACCCTGTAAACCCTAAAACTTCAAATCTCTGCATGAATTGGTTCATATAGTGTTGCAGCAAATGGCACACACCTGAATGTCAGCTTGGTCTTGAACACGGCCTGCCCCTGCAGCCCAGTGCCCTGCCGGATGAAGAGGTGGTTGTGGTCTCCCTGGAGGGGGGCCTTGTACACATCAAACACCTCATTGCCAAGGTGTAGAGACATGCTGTGGAGGAGGGGGAGGGCAGAACATCATCATTTTGCCCTATAATACACCAGCCCCCCATCCAGGTTTGGGGACCGACCTGCCATCGGACCACTTGACAATGCGCGCATTGCTCTCGCGGATGTCGTTGCCTTCCTCGTCTCGCCGCGTCCGCCACCGGATCGTGTTTTCGACCTGCGAGGGCCAAGGGGGAGGAAGGGTCCCATTTTTATCACGTCTCTGCAGAGCAGCCGCCAGCACGCCCCATACGAGAACTGCACCACCCCTCTGGGGCCCCCACGATGGTCACATCTACCCACCTTGAGCTTCAGCCTCGTCCGTCCTTCTTCATCCAGCATTTCCTCATCCTCAAACTCATCCTCGTAGTACTGTGGGTCAAATGGCCTGCCGGGCCAAAAGGGGGTCAGAGCGGGAAGGACCTGGCTGTGCTTTGGGAATCCCCTGAAGGGAGGGTCTGCCTTACCTGGGCTCCACACTCAGAAAGTTAGGCAGTTTGACGAAGTAGAGGTCGCTACCCAGGTCTGTGTTGACCTTGGGGATCTCCACCTCGATCCTGGTCTCCGGGACCGGCTCCTCCTCTTGCTGTTCTGTCTCCATGCCGTCTTCATTGTCCTGCGGGACATCAGCCCAACCTTAACACTCCATAGTGGAGGAGTTCCGCACTTTTCCTTCCGTCCCACGTCCCAGTCCTAACTAATAGGGTTGCAAAGGAGCAGAATTTTTTCCATCCCATGGGAAATTAAGCTGTGGAATGTTAGAAATATTGAGGAATTGTTGGAATGAACAGGAAAATTCCCAGAATTTTGCAAAGCAAGTGACTAACCAGTGGCTGTCCTGGAGTAGGTGGCTTCTCAGCATCGCTGTCCGATGAGATGTCGTCCGCCTCCCCGAAGAGGTCATCTGCAACTGGCTTTTTTTCTGCAGAAGGTAAGGGGAGAGTCACACACTCCTGGCCTTTTCCATGCTGTATAAATGCAGCCACATACACAAGCCATGGTCTCCCCACACTCCGCCTTACCTTTGTGCATTCCAATGTCACTGTCCGAGTCGGAGTCTGAAGGTGCTTTTTTCTGCTTCTGTCTGATAAAATCATCCTCGCTGTCACTACCTTTAGCAGAACCTGTGCCGTGAATAAACATGCCAGTGAGACAAATCTCACAATGTAGCATGATGCTTACCATTGATCGTAAACTCATCTTATAGTACTCTCACCAAGCACTAGTGCATTGTGGGTCCCATCACCGGTTTTGGAGCAACACCCTAATAAATGCTGCTGGGTGTGATATGGTAAGATCAAAGTTTACCAGAACAGGGAGCTACCTGATTTGTGTCCCTGCTCTTCGTCTGAGTGCTGGGGCTTGTCTTCCTCCTCATCTGATTGGTCACTCTTGGCCCCTCCTCCCCACTTCTCATCCTCCGAGTGTGCCTCTTTTCCCGAGGCCTCCCCATCTGTGTGGGGGGTTCCCTGGCCGGAGCGGGGCGTCCTGTCTTCTGAGTGGATGCTGCCTGCCTCTGAGTGGGGGGTGTGGGGGCTGCCCACCTCTGAGCGGGGGCTGCCACCCTCTGACCTTGGGCTGCCGACATCAGAATGGTGACTCTCTACACCCGACTGAGGGCTGCCTACATCTGAATGGTGGCCACCCTCATCCTCCTCCTGACCTTCCGAGCCGCTGTGCTGCTCGGCGTCCGACTGCTCGTTATCCTCCTGCTCCGAGTGCATGCTCGCCTCTGACTGGTTGTCCGACCTCTCGGAATGGTTGTCACTGCCACTGCGAATGCTCCCGTGGTCGTCTTCACTGTCATCCCCAAACAGCTCCTTGTTGCTGGGGTTCCCGCCATCTTGCCCTTCGTCATCATCCTCGTCCTCATCATCCTGGTCTCGTTCACTTTCACTCCTTGATCCATTACTAGCTGACCTCGGCCTCTCCTGCTCTGAGTCAGAGCCAGATCCAGATCCAGACTCTGCAGTTTACAAAGACTTAGTGACAATCCACAAAGGCACAGAAATTTTGCAGTATCATAAAATAAACGGGTGCATTGCAGTGTGTCAACATATGTTAGGTGTAGGCATCATTATCTTGCACAGATCTACATGTAACACGATCTAGCACAGAGAGACAAACGGCATTGAGAAGTAAACTTCCTAACTATCGTCATGATCCAAACGTACCAAGACCAGTGGCGGACATCCCGCCAAATTTTACGTACTCAAGCGTCCCTGTCAAGTGTTGCCCCCCCCTGAATCTCTTAGGATATCCATGCCCCAACGAGCCCCTGACCTTAACACCCTAATATACACTATGGAGCCGGGAACGGCACATACAGAAGTGCAAGTTTTGGCCACGTTCAGGGTGTCCAATTCGGTCTTATCAATCCGTCTTCAATCTGCTTTGGTCGAAGGCTCTACTTGGTTTTCACAACTTATCATAGCGTAGTTCGTTCGCCGAATGACAGCAATAACACATAAGCAGTAAAAAAAAAAAACGACGGAGTAAATTTAGAATAACATCGGCCATAAAAACAGGCCCATGCCTTTAAAAACAATTAACGCTTCAGAACTGATGAGTATACACGTACCGAGGCACTCGACCGGCACGTTTTCCATAAAGTCTTTCTTTTAAAGAAAAGACTGGTTCATAAAATAGTATTAGCGAACACCACATTACACCGGCATAAGTAATAGTGGAACAAACCTCGCTGTTCATTTTCACTGTCTCCATCACTTCCGAATAATTCGTCCATATCCGCCATTTTCTATGATTTCCCGATCCGTGCTTCGACCTAAGGGAAGTGATCACAGCTTCAGAGATATTATTTCCGGTTTGTGACAAATTCAGAAAATGACAAGCTTAAGCCTTTGGGTGGCGCCAGTGTTTTGGGTACATAAAATGGATGGGAGGGGAAGAACTGCAGATGAATTAGAAAATAGTGGAAAAACACAGTTTTAAACGCATATTTAGCATTATTTTACAGATTAGAGAGCGGTTTGAAATTATATTGTGTAAATATAGGTGAAGATTAAACATGATTTCCCTGCGAGAGAGTACAACTACCGAAGTGGAATTCCTTGAATGTGTGAGCATACTTGATCAATAAAACCTGATTCTGATTCTAAATATATGGAATACTGAATATATTTAGTCAGCTATATATTTTGTTATATTTTATACCTTACTTGTCATTGTGATGTTTGTCTGTTTTATTTATTGTCTGTTGTGGTTCTGTTCAGTATGGAGGAACAGCATTTTGCTTTTTATGTATTCAAATACACTTGAAATGACAATAAAAAAATCTAATCTAAGATTAAATAAATGTTTTACAGCATATCTATGACATTTAGCGATAGATATGAATCTTATTTAAACAGAGCAATGGCCATTTCCTCTTAGAGCTTGCGCCCCAGAGCTGTATTTGATTTGGAAACTTGCTTGTTATTTTTTTTTTGTTAGGGTTACCAGAATGGCCACTGGCTTAGAGGCTGTTGCTACTGGCTTCGTGTTTCCAGGCCCATGGTTCTTGTTGACCAGTGTGTTTTGAGTTTCTGGTCCTGGCTATAGCTGGTATCTTATTCCTGGGTTCATGGTCTTGATTAGCCGCAGTCCCACAGTTGCTGGGCTGGGCAACTGCAGGGTTTTCTGCTGGCTGGCATGAGATTTTCAATTCGTGACAAATCTACACACGCATGCAAACGCATTTACATGTATGTAGCAGTATTACCTTGTAAATAGTATGTAGGCTTGATGGGCCGAATGCCCCCCTCTCATTTGTAAATTTCTTATGTTTTTATGTTCTTATGTTCTAGGGGCTAGTGGAAAGGAGACCTGTTGCTATGGGTGCACAGCCCAGCTTGGGCTGATCTGTTTCACACTGTTTGAAAGCTAATATATGATTTCTTTAACTAAATGCTCTTATCTGTGTACTTGGCTGTACATTTGGCAGACAGTGACTCGGTAAAATAGAAGTGTATGTAAGTTTCAAATAAAATTTAACTGAGGGTTGTGTTTCTAGGTGTGTGAGTGTGCCCTGCGATAGGCTGGCCCCCTGTCCAGGGTTGTTCCCTGCCTCGTGCCTGTTGCTTCTGGGATAGGCTCCGGACCCCCCGCGACCCAGTAGGATAAGCAGGTTGGAAGATGGATGGATGGATGAATGGATGGATGGGTTGTGTGTCTAAACGAACACGGAGGAAATGCAGGTTTTTTTTTTTTTCTCTAGCCTGCCAGTGGATAGTCATCAACGATGACTCGCACACAGACTAGGTTTCCTTTGCATTTAAAGACATATTTTGTATTACTGGTGTTTTAATGTTTGTGTCGTATGAGGCAGTGCTCCATCCATCATCAGTCTGCTTGTTTTTGCTGCCAGGGAGGGGGCGGAGCCCACAATATAATATAAATCTAATCCACACAGACACACGCACATGTTTAAAGATACACACACACACACACACAATGCGTCCATTCTTGAGTTTTCTCGGAAGCTCTCAGAAAACACACAATCTCCGGCAGCGATTGCAAGTTGACGTCCTTCCCCGGGCATGCAGGTATAGACAAACTCTGGAGCCTGCCGGGGCAGAAGCAGACGAGGTATGAAAATGTACATCTCCTTATTTCCATATTGGTTTGTAGGTATTTAAGTGTCAGAATGGGAGATGTTTTTTGCACAACCACAGTACACATGGTACTGCGTATACATAATTACTTTGCCTGCAAGTTGACCTATGAGTTTGGTGGGTTTCCCTTGGTGGTTACATTATTTGAGGTCACACCTCTTTACATAACTTCTGCAGCTGACAAATTAATGACCTTCATACTCTTTAATGCGAAGCCGGTTTTCTTTTAGCCATGCAGTGACATCATCTGTCATCCACGTGACCAGAAGAAGCTTTTCCCAGTTGGCTTTGATCGTGTTATTTTTTTCTGGCAACTGACAGGGAAAAAAAATCTGTTTTGATGATTGCAATTAATTGTATCTCTAGCATCCCATGCCTTTTGGTTTATCGTTACATTTAATAGGCTAATTTAGCACCCTAAAAGCTCATTTTCATGCTGAGTATTGTTGGTGTTGCTTGGGGCTGTTTCTGTACACATGAGCCCATTTACACTGATAAATTGCCTCATGTTGTCGTGCAAAGCAGGCCTAACCCATTTCTTTAAATGTTTATTTGCTAGGCAACATAAAAAAACAATATTTTAGGCAAAATGCAGAGGTGCTTTTTCTAATTGCCGGAGAAGAAAATGACTGGTTTCAATCAGGAAGCAGCTGATGTGATCCTTTGTGATTCATTCTGAGTTATTTTTACATCCTGGTGTCAGCCAGGATCACTTTTTTTTGCAAGTCCATTAAGTGGTAACAGCTGGGCTCAAAATATAATGTTACAGATAATGCAAAACGTGTCCTCATAACTGGGAGGGTCCTATGGTAAAAATCCTTGAGGTGGACACAGGAAGCAAGCAGTTCGTTTGTTAGTACAAAACCAAAGCCTTTTGCATAAGAGGGTAAGAAGGATAGACTGGGATAATGTGGTCAAGGGCTGTCTGGGTTTGTGCCAAATTCATATTCCTCCAGTCAGAGTTCAGTCTTTTCCCAGCTGCAGTCCATGCTGTTCAATTTTCATGTTGATTAAAGCTAATACAACCATCCATGTTAATACTACTGGCATTTTTCTGAACCTCTTAGCATTGTGGTTATTGATCTGCCTTGGGATTTGGTGGAATTAATTTTAAATCAGAGAACCAGGAGGAAACCCCATGATGAGACAGGGATCTCATGTGAGCTCCACACACACGGAATGCAGACAGAGACTCAATCCCAGGCCCCAGAGGTAACTGCTAACCATCACACCACCATGCTGCCCCTTTGTATATTCATCTTTATCTCTAATTTTTAGAAAATGAAATTAGCCTTCTCGGAACATTTCTTTAATATATGTATATGGTATGGAACACTGTAAAGGAATTGAAGAAATATTCAGCAAAAACTACAATAAAAACAAGTAAAACCTCAGGAGAAAACAAGGTTAGATGATGATTACAAAATTTACTACACCCAGATTTTGCTATTTAAATCTTTAATTGTATTACCACACAAACAGTCAACAGTTTTTAAAAGCCATTCAGATGTAGAACAGGACCAGTCCAATTGGTGATGATTACCAGGACTGTGCAGTACCAGCCCTGTAGTTTGAGCTGTCCTTGTACTTGGGTGAGACTCTGATGATTACCTTCTAAATGGCCTCTACCATGGCCTGCAGGGTGGCACTTTCCATTTGCCCCATAGCCATCCAAACCTTCATGACAGCTTTATGCGAAGGTATGTTCTGCAGATAGGAGAAGAAAGAGAATGTTGTTCCTCTTACATCCTGATGCTGCACATCTTTGCAGGTTGTCCATTTCCAGCAGAGATTTGACCTGAAGTTATTTTTTGATCTTTCTAATTGCCCCACTGATAGCTGTTCATTATACGCCCAGATATGTTTGTCACCCTCTCCACTTCTGTGTGGAGATGAATCACTGGGTTGCAAAGTTCTTTCTTCTAACAGTGTTATGTGTAATGAAAAGCAGGAATCCATTTGAATGGAACAGAGCGGGTGGTTTTACTTTGATCAAATAGACTGCATTAATTTACCAGGGTTTTGATAACACAAATTGTATTTCTTTGCATTTTTTCATATATTAAGCTACTTTTAGCAACCCTTACATTTTCCATCTGCCTTCTAAATGCGTATCTGGGTTAGGGTCCTGGGGGCCTGGGAACAGAGACAACCAGCACAGGACAAATGGCTGGGATACACCCTAGATCAGGGGTCTCCAACTCCAGTCCTGGAGAGCTACTACCCAGTATGTTTTTTGTCCCACTTGGCTTCTGATGAGCCGCACCTATTCCTGATATTTACCTGAGAACAGGTGTGGCTCATCAGACGCCAAGTAGGATAGAAAACCTACTGGATGGTAGCTCTCCAGGACCGGAGTTGGAGACCCATGCCCTAGAACTACGGGAGAAAATCTACAAGATAATGAGAACATGCAGATCCCACACCAGGTGGGATCTGGTTCCGAAACCATGCAGGTGTGAGGTCACCATATCATCCCCTTTCACACTATATCTGAAGCTGTCCGACTGCAGAGGAGTAAAGGAGTGCTGGTCTCTTATCAACATCAATATAGACATTTCCCTGTTGTTGTTTTCTTTCCATCTTTACTTTGAATAACCCATTGTGCTTCCTGGGTCATGTGATTGACGGCTTTGCTTGTGTCTCCTGATAGCCTATCCAGAAGGTCCATCATGGTGTCGCCTACTGTCAGTGACTAAGTGAGTGAGTCTCTTGTGTCCATAGCTTCTTGTTCTTACTCAATTTGACTGGTATTAGAATTCACCAGCAGTGATGGGTATGATAGCTCCTCTTCTCAGAGCAGGATGACCTGTCCTACTTAAATAAATGTAATTGAACTGGCAATGTCATTTTCAAGGAGAAAGCTGTGCATTCCATTCAAAAGAATGAGAGATAGCTGATACCTCAAGATCTCCAAAATTGTGTAAAGTGTAAAGATTGTAAAGATTTATTATGATGAAGCAATTATTAAGGTGGAGATTTAGCTGCATTGATCTATAACATCAGAATCGGCTGTAATAAATTTTGGGGGCAAATTCCTTCTGAAAGATACCCCTACTTCTGGGTGACATGCTGTTGCGTTCATGTTCCACAGGTAAACACGCAAAGTAGCAGTGTAGCAAAGTAGCAGTGTGAGCCTATGGATTTCCAAAACATAGGACAGCAGGAGACGGCTCATTGATATTCATAAAGTACACACTACATGGTGGTCTTTGTTCTAGGACACTTTTGGGCAGCTTTGTAGCATAGAACGCTCACTGTAATTGTTAAGATAATCTTTGTTCAATAATGCTTTTGGGAAACGTCCCTCTTTTGTAGTGCAAAAAAGTTGTTTTTCATGCTAGCTATTGTAGTGATGGTCAAGATTCTGAGGTAGCTAAATAGCTAAGCGAAAAAGTAATGTTAGCTTTTGAGATGCACAATACATCGGTTAACATATCTGTATCAAGCAAGATTCAGATTCAGGTTGCTTAATTTGTCCTCAAGGGTAATCTTTTGTGTTGTAGCCATTTACATAAATGACAGGAACACACAGACACAAGGTAGGCGTAACAGTAGACAAAACACCAGATTACAAATTACAAAAATATGTATGTAAAAATACTGAAGACTCCTTTTCCAGCACAGTGAAGAGTGGTTATAGATGATTACTGCCTTGGGCAGGAATGACCTCCTGTGATGATCTTTATTAGCAGAACTGAAGCAGTCTCTGATTCAAAACACTCTGTTGGCTGTCCAGTAGATGTGTGATAGGTGTGTTTGTGTAAGTGCTGCATAGTAATGTCCATGATGCTGAGCAGCTTGTGCAACATCTTTCTCTCCGCAACCAGCTTTTGTAGCTCCAGAGCAGTCACCAGCACAGAGCCAGCCTTCTTTATCGATTTGTTCAGCAACGTGTTTAAAAAGCACAGCTTATACTGTGAGTAGACAAGGGACTGGAGCTACTGCAGCAAGCTGCCACTAGCATGGCAGCATCTTGGAATATTCATCATAAATCAAGATATCAGCATCGGTCCAATGGGTCAGTCTTGGCCGTTATTGCTAGTCGGTATTTACGCTTTATCACTACACAGTTATCCAAGTCAGCAGCACCAGAGCTAAAGACGCAACTACATTTTCTGTAATGGAGAATGAGAGATTTCATTAGCGTGTTCACCGTTTTTAAACAATCTCAAATTGCCAGCCTGCACCATGTTTCTTTTTTATTATTAAATCTGGCCAATCCCTGCTCAGCAAATGGCTCAGAGGTTAGTCAGTTATCCCTATTGATGGTACTGGGCATTGACCGGTATTTATGCTATTGTCCTAATAATGAAAGCCAGTCAGGTCAGGCTTCCTTTATGTGTGTCTTTATAGTTGGTCTTTTTGACTATTTACACTGGCTTGTTCTCCTTGTATAATAACAACAATTTAAATTATGTTCTGAAATTCTTCTTTTATTGTAGTCCATTAATAGTCTGTAATTTTTACATGGTCATATTTGTGATTTTTTTTCAGTCACATTAAAAAAGGTTTGAAATGGGGTATGAAAATAATTGATAAATTGCAAGAACTCGTGGTAGAAATTTCCTTTAGATTTTCGAAACACTGATTTGTTCCCTAAATAATCAAAATCAAATCCCCGTAGGGCCAATGATTTACACCCCCACAAACTGTGGCAATTCCTATACATTTCTATGAAACCACATGTTTATTTATCAGCAATCAGCCACTTAATGAAAATCAAGCTGTGATGGATGAAGATAGTCTGCTGAACAAGTGGCTGTTTGTTAGCCCTGCACTGATCTTTAGATCACCCCTGGGCTTTGGGATCATCCAGTTACAGAACGGTATCATTTTCAGCCTCTTTGTCCTTCCCCGTGAAATTGCATGGCTCGTCACATCTTTGCCAGACACTCTCTTGCTTTCAGTTTGTCCTGTAGCATCCTATTGAAAGTCAGCTGCCAGACGAGTTTGGCAGCAAACAGTCTGTCCTGGGGGTATGTCCTGCACTAGTCATCATCACTGCACATTATGGAACAGCCCCGCACTCGATTATCTAAAGTGCAAGACCATCGGAAAAAGCCAACCTGTGTATTTAAAACCCAAACATGCATGTGACCTCTTGATAGGGTTCTCTAATAAAAAAGCATAGTCATCATGCTTCTCACTGAAGACTGTGTTTACATTATTTCTTTCACTTGGTGACATGTTCCACCCAGAACCAGCAGGCCAAACAGATGGTTCTCAGGATGAGATGGCTTGTTGTTCTCATTGCGAGGCTTTCACATAACACAGAGGCTCCTAGAGCAGAGACTCAGGGAATACCATTTTATCGAGTACACGGTACCTTGAGTTTGTTCTTCTCACGAGTGTCGGTAAGTATTAGCCTCCTGCAAAATCTGCGGCTGGCGACATCGATCTTTCCAATCTAGAGCATCCTAGAGCATTGTCAGCATGATTTCAGCAGCCCCTTGGCAAAAATGTTTAATCTCTATGTTGGAGCTCTGGTTGTCTTTTAGTTTTAAATGATCAGTTTTGATTTGAATCTAAAGAGTATTCAAATGGTAACATACAGTGAGAAGCCTTGAGAAGCCAGGGCTCACAGAAAGATAAGTGGCTGATGCTGGATTCATCTGGGATCAACTCAGATTCATCCCGGTCAATGATGTAACCCAGTAACATAATATACACCATTTTGAGAAGCTCATTGTCCACTTTAGTACAATAGGCGACTTTCTGGACTCCATCGTCCTGCCTGAGAAGGAGCCTGTTGTGAAGAACCTTGGCAGCATTATGTACAATACAGAGGGAAGCCTTCACCAAACAGTGCTCATTCTGGAAACATTTTCACACTTTATGCATGATAAATTAGCAGGCTACCCATGTGAATGACTGGTCAGGTTTTCCTCAAGCAATTCTGGTTAATTCTGGTACTCGCTTAAGGAAGCAGGGCTCCTTATGCAGGAAACCATTTAAATCAAAAGTCTGACAATTATAAGTAACAGACTCTTTCCCCTAGTTTTTCCTTGTAGGGTCCCCGGTTAAGGACAGATGAAAGGTGCTGTCGTGCACCAAGTTCTCTAAGCTGCCACTAAAGGATAAAAGAGTCATTCTTTATAAAGCAAGGTGACCAGAATTTTCTTTTTTTGGCATTTTCCTCCCAGTTATATGGCAGACTTTTTAGTGCACACACTTTTTTTTTTTTACTCAAGAGCTTCATTATTAGCCTTTTGTACATCAGTGCATCTTCCTGGCACCATTCAGT
>JAABNY020000008.1:7937989-7968513 GCA_015164015.2 Brevimyrus niger | reverse complement strand
ATTGAATTATCTTCCTTATCACCCTAGTGGTGCCGACTGGAGCCCCCATTCTCTCCCTGGCTCCCCCCTTGATCTTTCCCCCTTTGATCATTTATAGTTAACACTGTCTGTATTCACATGTTCAACCAAGAACATTAGGGCATCTTTACTACTTTTCCTTACAGGAGAAAATGGCAGCTGGGCCGTTTTCCTTGCCTGTGTCAGTTTACTATCAGCGAAACTCGTAGCCATTTAACGTGAGAAACCGGCTTCCTTTTGTGAGGTGTGGGGACCTCTCTGGCGCCTTTGGGAATCCCGCTCAGGAGGGTGGAAAATTAGCCTCTGCTGCCGGTCGCTGTGGTTACATGTTGAGCCGTGGGCCTTGAGCTGATTGTGCATTGAGAACTTGATGGTTGTGTCCCATGGTTGACTGACGAGGCATGCCTTGTTGCGTTTCAGCGATCCTGGGTGTGCACACGCTGGTGACCAGCACACAGAGCTACGATGGGAACGGCAGTAAAGAGGCCTACAGCAGTTAGTATCAAACACCGAGGCCCACGTTTCATTATTGTTGTTGCCTGTATTAGACCTGCAGTGTTGAGTGTCGTGAACTTCTCGGTTCTGCTCCCCATGCCATCCTACAGACGTCGTTAAAGGAGAAAAGGTCAAACCGATTTTCGATGAGCCGCCCAACCCCACGAACGTGGAGGAGACCCTGCAGAGGATCCGGTCCAATGATGCCTCTCTGACAGAGGTCAACCTGAACAACATCAAGGTGCTGTGCGGCAGCTATGGGGGGGTTTGAAAGGGCAGAGACTGGCCCAGAAACCAAACTGGATCTCACCACCCTCCAGAATGTTCCTATCCCGACGCTGAAGGACTTCGCCAAGGCAATGGAGAAGAACACACACGTGAAGAAGTTCAGCCTGGCAGCAACGCGCAGCAACGATCCCGTCGCTGTGGTGAGCATCTGGGGCAGGGCCTTTCGAAAATGGACCCCTGAACAGCACTGAACCTCTCACCTCCAGACTTGGTGTGCCCCCCCCTCCCCCCCCGCAGGCCGAAGATGTGGTTAAGTGGACTGATGTCTGTAAATTGCTTGTACTGTTTAAACTTATGTGTGCACTTTGTAATGGATAGGCCTTCAGGGATGGGGTCCAGGTTCAATGTTACCAAGTATCAAATGTAGTATCTTTCATATTGTGAAACCCCAGTGATGGATGAAATGACACTTCATGAACCATTTGCTGTATTTTCTGACCCCCCCCCCAGTTGGTGCTCTCTGTTGGGAAAAAAAGCTCAAATCATGTCTCTCGGGTGCTGTCCACAGGCCTTCGCAGACATGCTGAGAGAAAACAGGAGTCTGAAGAGTCTCAACTTAGAGTCCAACTTCATCACCAGCACAGGCATCCAGGCGCTGGTGGACACTTTGCGAGATAACGACACGCTGACAGAGATCAAGATTGACAACCAGGTGGGGGGCGGCGGCCTTGCACCTAGGCCGCCCAGGTGGGTCATCAACGCGTCGACCGTAACACTCCCTCCCTCCTCTTGTCGCCATAGAGACAACAGCTGGGCACCAAGGCAGAGATGGAGATAGCCAAGATGCTGGAGAGCAACAATAGCATCGTGAAGTTTGGGTACCACTTCACCCAGCAGGGTCCGAGAGCCAGGGCCGCTGCCGCCATCACCAAAAACAACGACCTGGGTAAATACCGCCGGTTCCTGCCGTGTACGATGCAGCGGCACCTCTCAGGGCTCCCGCTGGTGCCTGCAGCCTCTTTTTGAGTCGTGTATTTTCCACTGCTTTCATTCATTTCATATTCAATTCTCATGCTTCACATAAGGTCCTTACCGGCCTCAGCTGATGCGGTAATCTGTCTGTCTTCGAGCCGGGCTGTGAAGCGAGTACTCCTCTCCTGAGTGGAGTGCCTGACCTCTCCTTCGCAAAGACCTTTCCTATCAGTGCAGGCGGTCTGGCCTAAGATCGCAGTCTCTCTCCAAAGGTCTCCACACCTTCTGTCTTATTATTTTTCCGTTTGTTTTGGCATTGGCGTCTTCTTTCCCATAACATCATGCTCCCCGTTTCCTCCTTGTCTGTGTGTTTCTCACATCCGTAGCACGTACCTTTATCCACACGCGGTCTGCTAAGCGAGTGTCCAGTCTAACCGCATTTTAACCGACTGATTGCGCTTTCTGTGGACCTTGAACGTGCATATGCTGTAGCGCATGTGTCTGCGCGCGTGCAGTTTGGGTATGCTTTAGTGATGGACAAAATGACACTCCATGAACCATGTGTTGTATTTTTTGCCCCCACTAGATGGTGCTCTTGGTTTGCTTTGAGGCAGGGGTGTCAAACTCCAGTCCTGGAGGGCCGGAGCCCTGTGTAGCTTAGTTCTTTCCCTGTTCCACCACAAATGATTCAGCTCAAGAGCTGTGTGATAATTCGCACAAGGAGTTGAATCAGGTGTGTTAAATGAGGGGAAACGCAAAAATGTGCAGGTCTCCGGCCCTCCGGGACTGGAGTTTGACACCTGTGCTTTGGGGCATACTTTATGGCTTTTTTTTTTTTTTTTTAAAAAGACAGAGAGCTCCATCCAGTGGGGTCAAGAAATACAGTAAGCAGTTCATGAAGTGTCATTTTGTCCATCACTAATGTGCTGTGTGGCCATATCTTCCCTGGGACATCCCCCAGGGCGGCGCTCTCACCTCCCACTTGTGCCGCTTTGTCCAGTCCGCAGGAAGCGAGTGGAGGGGGACGCGTAGGGACCCAGTGCCCGCCTGCCAAGTGCCAAAAGGTCCACTGTGGAATAACTCCAGCTGTACTGCAAAGTCTCGTGCCAAAAGATGGGGCACAGCATCTTCAACGAGCACCTATCTGGGAAGAAGGGACATGACTGGAATAGCCCTCTCCATTAATGTCAATACTGGTGTTATTATTATAGTCATTGTTATTTTACGGTCGTTTAAAAAAAGATAGTGATTTTCATTTGAATTCCGTTTCTCTCTTACCTCTTGAATTGCAGCCGCCTCTCTCCTCTGAAAGAAAAGTAACCACAGTAAACACGGTAGTAACTGGCGTCTCGCACAATTCCTCTGGGGTTTTCCTGCTCACGAAAACCAACGTGAAAGTGCTGATAGTCCCTAAGGCAGAAAAGATCAAACAAGTCTGAAAACTCACAAGGCAGCAAAGCGTAGGTTATGAAGAAGGCACGACGCTCCTCGTCCTCGACGGCCACACATACTCACACACACTTGTGTGTTTGGGATGTAATTAAGACTCAACAGTCCTGTCTGACAATGTTAATTGGCTCCGGAAGTGCATCACTGTTTAAAGAGAGCTGAGCATCACCTGCTCCCCATGGCGAGGTTAGGATGCCAGTCACGGAGGGTACAGACGTGAAGAAAACACACACACACACCATTGCACTGCCTTCATCATGCTGTGAATACATTCTCCTGCTCACTGTGGGTGGCGGGTGTCTTGCCTGTCTAGCTATGATGTATGTGCAGCACAGCACTGTACTGTATAAAACATCCCTCTCAGCCACAGTGTGTAAATAACATTAAGAAGTTATAGGAGTGTCCAAACAGACAACTTTTTTTTTTCTACTAGGATATTCTAGCCTTTGTTTTTACACTGCCGTAGAAAAGGGGCTCTAGATCAGCAGCAGCAGCAGAAAATTTAATCTGTTTTTCATCCTGTTGAAGGTCTCTTTAAAAATCCCACACTTTTAGTAGGCAGCGGCCATAAAATATTAATATGCGGTCGGTTTATCTGGAAAATGCAGCTTTGTTGCTTTTTATAATGGCATGCCAAAGACCCCAGTTTTAACATTCACACCTCACTCCAAGACCCTGTTACTGTATTTCAACCTTTTATTGAACATATATAAATATATATATATATAGACTTTTTAAAAAGCAGTAAATGGAGAATCACTCTGTTTTTATCTCAAGTTTTGTGGGGAGCACAGTTACCGTGGTGTGACTTCTGCTTCTACAGGAACGTTGTGTATCTGTGGTTCTGGATATACCAAGAACGAAGTTGTATATTGTACGTTATACTCAGAAAATGCCTGTGGCCGCTGATGCATTGGGTGAAATGTTCCACTCCAGTGCTTACCTAGCGGCTCTGATGTTCTGAAGTCAAAGCCAAGGCCACTGGCATGTAATAGTGGTGGACTCATTCCATAAGAGCTCACAGCATGTTGTAGAGCTTTTAAAAACACAACTGGATTACATAAGCATCCATCTGCATGCTTTGAGGTTGGGCACCGGGACCAAGTCACATGGGCAGTCCATTGTGCGTTCTCTGTGGAACTTTACACAGGCCTCTATAAACTCTTCATGTTTAACAAGTTTTAATTGTGCTTTTATTTTCAGCTGTTTTTTGTAAACAAGGCTTAATTCTGTCACTTTCTGGATGGTGCAATCAAACCTCCTGGTAATGGTTAGTACTATGTCTTGAAAACGTACTGGTCCTTGGTTCTGCGTGTGAATGCCCTGTAATGTTAGGTGTATTATGAATATATCCATCTCTGGTGAAACAGTTTTTGAGACTCGTTCTCTGACGTGAATGACTAAAGTTACTGCTGAGATTCTGCATAAGGGTATACTCCACGTCCGGATTTAAAAAGAGGAAATATTATTTACCCCATAGTTCAATGGCACTGTTATTAAAATAAAACTTAACCAACAATAAATGTTTTTACATATCACAGTTCTGCATTCATTTGGTATGTGTGTGTCTGTGTGTTTCTCCGCAGCTTTAATTGAATGTGACCTGGAATGCTTAGGGCCAGATATCTAGGAGCTCTGACCTGATGGGCTAAGAGGAGGCAGCTCTGACATCAGCTTTTGTGTGAAAGCCAGGTAGCTGAATGAAGGATCACGCCCTCTACTGCCCCCAACCCTCTATCCATCATGTCTGCATCACACCACTGTACCTGCACAGGGCGACCAGCTCAAGTTCATGTACTGCTGAATGAAGAACGTGCTGGCGAGGGCCTAATTGAAGCCAGCTACTCTAATTTGTTTATATGAGCCTTTTTGATGATGTAATGACGTAATTTATGTGCAAACAAAAGTGTGCATTCAGTTTTTTTTTATTAATCAAACAAGCAGCTTTCTAGCTTTTATCTGGTGTGTTTAATACTAAACAAAACCACAGCTCAGTTTTGCTTGTTACAGGCAAAAACAAGATCAGTGTTCACACATACAGGCACACCAACGCTTTTAAATAACGTTCTAGGAAAATCAATGTATCTGGAGTAGTTATTTTTGTCCTGCTGCGATGGCAGGCCATAGAAAAGAGACTCTGTGGTTTTTGGCAACATCAGGAAGTAGGAATCATGGAACTACACTAAGCAGCTCTCTCTTCAGATCGATTGGTGAACAGATCTGATCTCTTCAGTCATTTGAAGCTGCTCCTTTAGTGTTAAATGCAGATAAAGTTTCCCTCTGCTCCAGAATTCAAAGAAACTTGAGACCTGGTGAGGCTGGACTGGAATATGTTACTGGGCCATTTGAAAATCACATTTCTTCTTCTGAGGTGTGATAGAAGCAAGCCCCCTCCATTCCCCAGCCGTAGGCTCTGGGTGTGAACCTTTGAGCGCTTCCCGGCGCCTCTCCGCTCCTGCTGTCAAATCTCAGACAGATGACTCCAGTTTTGGCAGGTAAGTCAGTGACATCATCATAGGGCAGCAGTCATATACCTGACAGAATGTGCAATTATATTTCTGGTTCTGGTGACATCATCCCTAGAACAGGGCAATGGAGTGATTGAGGATGTGGAGGAGCTTTTCTGTAGCTGCTCTGAGCACACATGAATCTCCTCAGAAAAATACCCGCCATTGCAAACTGATCCGAACTATAAACTGCATTAGACAAAGGAACAAGTAAAGGTCCTAAAGGTAAACGGACCCCCAGAGCGAGTGTGCGGAGGAGTCCACGCAGAAGTGGTTTACTACTTTAATCAGGACATAACAGCCACCCATATTCCAAATTACAAGCCCTTCTTTTGTCCATCCTTCTGTCCATCCATCCATCCATTTTCCACCGCTTGAATTAGTTGAGTCAGGTCGCGAGGGCAGCTGTCTAAGCAGCGAGGCCCTGTCCTCCCACTTACCACCCACCTCCTCCAACCCCACTGGAGAATCCCAAGCCAGTCCCAGGTCAGCTGAGAGATATAATCTCTCCAGTGTGTCCTGGATCTGCCCCGAGGATCCTCCTTCCCTCCTCTTCTTTTGTGATCAGGTGTGATGTGTGTTTTTTCGTACAGTGGGAGGTGCTGGAGACGCTGGCCAGGCACCACTAACCCATTCCATTTGTACCAGTGAATTATCTCATTTTTGTCTAGGCATGTAATAGATTGTTTTGCAAAACTCAGTAGCGATTTTATAAGCCTAATATTTGTTGACCAAGATCGGCTGTTTCATTGCTTTTTTTCCTCCTACCGTCGTTACCTATAGAAAACCACTAGGGAATAGCTCCTCTGCATATTAAATTGCGCTCTGTGAGGTTATAAACTTTGATTATCAACAGTGCCCTCTTCTGTCGCTAAGAGGAAAAGCCTGACAAAAAACAGATTCGTCTCGGGTGCTTGCAAACGCTTTTGACGTGTCAGCTGATAACCAGTAGGGGTAGCAAGACTCCAATTTTTGTTTAAATCCGCTCAAAACAACCGCATCCTTGAATTGGAATCACTGGTAGCTAAAAAACTGAGAAGGTGAGAAGAGAATACATTATGCAATATTACAATGGTGATTTTTTTTAATGAATAGAAAAAAATAAATAAATGGCAATACAATTATAGTAATGAGTTATTTCAAAATGTCATAATTTAATCACCAAAATAGAGGAGGTACTATTTACTCAACCTCTATGGACCAGGATTCTAATATATTTATAAAATGTGCTTTTTAGCTAGCAGTTTGACATTTATGAAATGTCGCACTAAACAGTGACCTTTACATTTTGAAATGAAGGCAGATTAAATAACTGTTTCCATTTACACAACATGTGGCATCCTTGACATGAGGTAATATATTTGTATTGACAGATCATTATCGTCTCCTGTTAATTGCATCATTTTTACTTGTTTTGTTCATCTTTGTAAAACTTTACATTCAGTTGTTTTTCTTGAAAAGATTACGTGGTTCTGATTGTGTCAACTAAGCCTAAGATCATTTGACCTTTGAAACCGCCATTGTAAATGAATGCGGATGAAACAGGAATTTTGCTTTCTTGCTTTGAATCAGAAAGATACATTAAGCATTGTAGAGAAAATCCCTTGGCATGTTGTGTTTTTAGCAGTGATGTAAGAAAATACCTGGTCCCTGTGCAACATGTAATTGCTGAATCATTTTGTAGGTGGCAAAAATGCTCAGGTGTGGAAACAGCAGGACCCAAAATAAAACCTGGGCTCAACATAATTCAGATGACAAACTGCAAATGTCCTTCGCGATAAGTAGCAGCAAAGCTACTGTTGAAAGTTATTTAAATACTAGAATTTTCAGGACAATGCTGGAAACCTTGACACCTTGTTAAATATAAGGGCTTTTTAATAGAGGGCTGTTTTATTGCTTCTTGCTTTGCTGCAGGGATAAACAAATCAAGAAAGCACACAGCCTTGTGATACCATTAATGCCATTTTTTGTGATTTAGTAAATGCCAGCTGCACCTTAAGAACTGTTGAAGCTTTCGGGCCATTTCCTCACAAACCAAATGGGAACATGTCCCAGTTATCAGATAATGTCACAAGGTCAGCCTAAGAATGAATTAATGGACACCTTGGTACCTCTAGTGACCGAAAATAAAATTTCTGCTGCTTTTGATGACACTATGAATCACCTTGGCTATCCTCAAAAAAAACACACTCATGTACCCGTTTTCCAAAAAAATATATCACCCATCCTTATTCTGTACAGACCATCCCAGGAAGCATCAGTGCTGCATCAGCAGTGATGCAGGAGCTGCGTCGGTCTGTCATGGTGAAGAAAGAGCTGAGTCAAAAGGCAAAGCTCTCGATTTACCAGTCGATCTACATTCCTACCCTCACCTATGGTCATGAGCTATGGATAGTGACCTAAAGTATGAGATCGCGAGTACAACTGGCCAAAATGAGTTTCCTCTGCAGGGTGGCTGGGCTCTCCCTTAGAGATAGGGTGAGGAGCTCAGTCATTCGGGAGAGACTCAGAGTAGAGCTGCTGCTCCTCCGCATTGAGAGGAGCCAGATGAGGTGGCTCAGGCATCTGATTAGGATGCCTCCCTGGTGAGGTGTTCCGGGCATGTCCCACTGGGAGGAGGCCCTGGGAAAGACCCAGGACACGCTGGAGGGACTGTATCTCTCAATTTTTGCTGCTTACCTGATGGGAAAATATTAAAAATTATTCTTTGACAGGGTGAGTTGAAAAGCAGTTAGATAACACTGGTATACAGTGATTTTGGTGCCAACAATGTCTGAACGGTTTTATGTTAAGTTTATGGTGCTGATTAAGAATATGACTTTTTTGGTATTGCCAGAGATATTTAATAGTTAATTACCTGATTAATGCAACACGTTTGAAAAGCATTCAGAATTGCAAGAATATTTTTATTTTAATAACAACTAGGTGCAATGCAACCTTTGTGAAAAATCATCAAACTGGCAACAATGGTCTCTAAAGCCATCGATTCACATATCAGGGGAGAGAAGCACAAGCGTTTTGTCAAAAGTCAGACAACAACTGTCCCCATTCAGTTGTTTGCCAGTCCTGCAAGTACAACCTCTACAGATAGGTCTACACCCACTTTGGTAGTGTCTCTGGATCCCACGATAAGCAATGCCTTCAATACAATTCTCCTCAACCGACACACTGAAAGCAGAAGTGCTATGGGCTTTGCAAATGGTTAGCCGACATCACTCCTATACATCCAATGATGACATTCACACTGTGGTGAGCGAATTACTGGGAGACAGTTAGTAATTGTAGGAAGCTGTGGCCTACATACCCTTCACAACTCATTCAAGACAGGTATTGAAGTGTGGATGGTGGAGAAAGTGCTCAAAGTCAGGGGCGTAGCACCAAATTCTGGGCCCTATGCACAAGCAGTGGCCATGGGCCCCCCCCCCCAACACTATAGACCTTCACTCCTCAGGGGCCCTCCCCCCACTTGGGGCCCTGGTAATTTAGTCCCACTTTTCACCCAACTACGACGCCCCTGCTCAAAGTACTGCATTTTCTTTTCCACTTTGCACCAGCCAGAAGAGAAGACTTCACAGCTGCAACATCATCCTCAAGATTTCCTCTACCTTTCTATGGTCATCAGTCGCTCAAAAATTTGCCAGCTCTCAAACAAGCATTGGAAGTCTGGCCCTCTGTTGTGAAATATGTGAACTTGGTGAGGTCAGAATAGGTGAAAAACCCAGGGACACCTTCTTTTGACTGCATTTGTAAAGCCTGAATGGATCCCCTTCTTCTGGTCAAACTACATTTTTTCATGGCTCTATCACGAGCATTAAAACCATTTCTGACTTAATACCAGACAGGTGTTCCCATAATGCCCTTCCTTTGGAAGGACTTGGCAGATTTGATCTGTGTAAAAATTCACCACCACAGTAACAGCAATAAATGAACATGCAAACATGCACATGTGAACATAGTTCCAATTTTATTTTCAGAGTCTCCTTCAACTTTTCATCATTCATTACCTAAGACACTGTTAAAGAGTCAAAAGACAGACAAAAAGTTATTGCATTTGTTATCACACACAAGTGACATTGGGTGAATGCATTATTTACATGGATGTCCATTATCTCAAAAGCTAGAACCAATTCAGCAAAAGTAATGGGATTTTTTTCATTCAACACCCTCAAAATACCCTAAATCCATTAAAAAAAACTTGGTAACTATTTTTTTTTCTCTTGTAGACCTGTGTAATTTAAGCCTCAGCAATGCGATGGATTATGTTTCTGTGTTCGAGAGATTTGGAAGTGTCTTTAACAGTGTTCCATAAACTGAATTATTACATTAGTCACTGAGCTGACAGACTATGATGAACCAGCTGGAAAAAAGAATGACATTGAGCTGTTCTGGCCTTCAGGGCCACTTTGACAAATGGGAAGGAGCTTCTTGTTTTGTGTCACAGTCTGGTTGTGTTTCTTGCTGTAAAAAAAAATCAGCTGTTTGCTTCTTCAAAGGCAGCCTCACGTTTCATTCACCATGAATGAAAACAGAGCAGAACTGGGTTTGCTGCACTTCTGAAATCCGCAGGATAAACCCTCTTCCAGCAGATCTTGACTAATTGTCCTTGTCCCAGTAAGAAGAGTCAATTTTGGGGAAACTAATTTTCTGCTATCAACCCCAGTTGAAGATTTAGTAAGTTCCGTGTAGCCAGCTGGTGGCCCAGTGATTATGGAAACAAGTTTGTCATCTGAATTTTGTTTGTGCCCAGGTTTTATTTAGGGTCCTGCTGTTTCCAAAACTGAGCAAAGGACGGGA
Source organism: Brevimyrus niger (assembly GCA_015164015.2). Taxonomy (NCBI): domain Eukaryota; kingdom Metazoa; phylum Chordata; class Actinopteri; order Osteoglossiformes; family Mormyridae; genus Brevimyrus; species Brevimyrus niger. The sequence goes on along the minus strand of JAABNY020000008.1, from coordinate 7,958,050 downwards.
CCTTATGTCACATTGCTAAAAACAAAGGACTCAAGGACAGGTCTCAGGAGAACAAGTGGAGCTTTATTAAACAAACAGCAGCAGGGAAACGAACAGGACTGCAAGGGATCAGAATGTAAAGGCAAGTTTGGATAAGGCACAGGCAAGAGGAAGATTGACCTTAATGTCCGGACTGGGGTACACAGGTCTGGGAAGCATGTATATATGGGACTAACGAGGCATTCAGGTGTTGATGTTAATCACATAGGATTGGGGATTATGAACAAGACACAGCTGGGAAGAAACAGGAGGGTTTTGGAGGACCAGCAATAACCCCTGGTGGTCATGATTACCAGGGGATAGACAGGATGGATTGTGATACCTTAGTGGCCTTGTCACCATCTCCTCTGCAGACCAGGATTAAAAATAATAATAATTGTCTGCTGAGTATGTGCATAAAAGCATAATTGTAGGCAGTAAAATCAATGAGTGCTGGGTGATTCTGCATGATCAACTGGCAGAAGATGCTCACTAATGCAACCAATCTATCTGTGCTGTCAGATTAAATTCCTCACCCCAAGAGCTTTTTCATCCTTGACTATCCAACCATCTTCCAGCCTCTTATTCTGTACAAGGTCATGTGGGGTGGCACAAGGCCTGGGTACACTTTCAACAGGATGCCAGAACATTACAGGGCACATTCTCACATAACATCAGAAGTTTAGCAGTACCAATTAGCCTACCTGCATGTATTTGGATTATGGGAAGAAGCGAGAATCCCTTGAGGTGACCTGCACATGGGGAGGTCGCATGAACTTCACGCATAGAGTCGCTAACAGCGCCACCTACTGAGCCTTGGTAATCATAGCGTCCAGCTTTGCCCAGTAGCCTTGTTCTTGCCATGTGCTTTTTTGTGTGACTTGAGTCTGATTCTGTTACATTCACATAATCGCCTATCAAAAGTTAATGAATTTGAAATGATTTTTTTTTAAAAAAACGAAAACAGGTGTAGTTATTCCAGACACATAAAATTCAAGAGAACACAATATTATGGGAGTTTTGTATCGATAGCAAGAATGTGCCTTGATTTCAAAGGGATAGAGAGAAGCAGCGAATAAAATAATACATATGTCTTAAGCTTTTGATTGGTATTGTATGAATAATTCATGCGTTAGCAATTTGGTGTTGTCCATAAATAAACTGAGAAGCTCTTTCTGGAGAATTACCTGACATATGATCTTGTATAAGGTTTGTCTGGATTTGTGTTGAGCAGCAGTTTCAATGGCTGCTTGCTTCCATTCCTGATATAACTTGTCTGATAACGCTCTTACGGATGACAAACTCGCATTAATTTGAAATTCAGTTAAACTTTCACAAGCATTATGGTTACAGACATGTGTCTCTGTCTAAAGTTTTTGAATATATTCCATTGTTGTTGTACACTTTTAACCTGGTGATTAATCTTAAATTAATTAATTGATTATCGGTAAACTACAGAGTATAATTTAAAAGCAGTCCCCGTGCAGTGATGTGCATCACGCATGAATGATGGACAGTCCCAGTAAAATTTCAAAGGAAAATGCAAAATTTTTCAATCGGCAAGCTGCATATGATGTCTGTGACATAAAAAGAATATCTACCATGTGTTGATTAAATGTTGTGGGAAATCTGGAAAGGGTCTCGTAAATTGTTTTCAGGGAATACCAACTACTTTTCAAATGGGTATGCATGAAGCCACCGTGATACATTTCATGTACAATAGTTTAATTAGCCTCTTTTGTTTTACGTTTTTAAACCAAAACAAACCAATACTTTGTTTTAGAATAATGCATGAGGTAAAAGTATTTGGGACAAAATTTAGAAATGGATGATCATTTTTTAAAATTAAGTTGCAGCTAGTACCTTATTGATGAAGACTACATACTACGTGAAAAGTCGTGTACTGCCAGTATATATACAAGTCCGTCCTTTCTGTGTATTTGTATGTCATCTGTATTCTCACTGGTCTCTTTAGTGAGTATTTTGGTATGCATAGTTAATAATAGGACATTTTTTATGTTTTGCTAATCTGGTGCTTCAGAATACGATCATTTATAGTACTGAATTGTTTTGTTACACGACCTGGCAGTTTTTTTTTTTTTTTAACTATTTCCAATGCATTACAGCGCACCAACATAACAACGATTATTGATCAATAGTAATAGTTTTATACAAAAGCAAGTAAACATCAATGGGGCGTTTATGATGTTAATGAGTAGGACACCTCCCATTACTTCGGTCTGTTTTTTTCCCGAAGTGAAGACGGGGGAGGTTGCTCATTACAGGCTGGGTATCAAATTGCAGCCTTGTGAGTTGCGGTAGCCCGGCCGGTCTGAGCCCGTAAGCAGTCAGCGCGCCGCCACTCCCGGTGAAGCATGCCCGGCCCGCACGCCGAACCGCCGCCTTCACACCAGCATTAATAGGACTGTTTGGGGTTCGTGTCTCCTACGCGAAGGGAAGCCGGTGAGCGCATCATTACGCGGAGGCCCTCACTGCATACCGAAAAGAAGATGGCGGAGTTCTCCCCCGTCCTGCCGCTGCGCGATGGGGCTTGTCGGCTGGGCCAGCCCCTGTTCCCCCGCTCCCGGTCCGGCTCGGAATCGGAAAGCGAGCTGTCACAGAGCCTGGCCCGCACCAAGACTCGATCGTACGGCAGCACGGCCAGTGTGACGGCGCCATTGGGGGAGAAATACATCGAGCATCGAGTAACACACAGCGATACCCTGCAAGGCATCGCGCTTAAGTACGGTGTGACGGTGAGGAATTGCGCCGTGGCTGTTTGCCATCTAATTATTTATTGGGAAAACAGGGACATACGCAGGTCAAATTGGTACAACAATATTTAACTGCATTTTCATATGTAAACACTCGGGCTAAGACCTTATGGTACCTTACAGGTAGCGGCGCTACTCCTTCGCCTTTATTTCATAGTCCTCTACAAATTAACACGTTTTCGCTGTAGGGTCTACAGAAGATTTATTATTTACCAAGTACTGGTACATCTGCTACTGTATATTTTTCATGTTGTAATGGATTCTACATCTTTCTGTCGTCTGCCAATTATGCTGAAATGAGCCGGCTTGGGGGTGTGTGTCATAGTGGGACATGTTCATGACCAGGAAGTAGCTCTGCGGTCCCTTTTGCACGTGACGCCTTTGGGGTCCCCTTTGCACGTGACGCCTTTGGGGTCCCCTTTGCACGTGACGTCTTTGGGGTCCCCTTTGTACGTGACGCCTTTGGGGACCCCTTTGCACGTAACACTTTTTGGGGTCCTTTAAGATCCCTTTAGTGAGTCACCTTGTTCAAACTGGAAAACGTAGACCTTAGATCTCCAATGAGGATCTGTGCTGGTTGAACCATAAGTGGAGGGCTTGAATTGCCTGACAGACTATGATGTTTCAGAGGGAAATGTTTTGAAGAAAAAATATCAATCCACAAAAGTTTGAAATGACTAATGACGTTCCTAAAGTGTTTGGTGCGTGACCTCTCTGTTTAGGTATGTGTGATTGCCTTGTGGTAGGTGAGGAAGGCTTGCATCATTTTGTGCAAAGTCTGAAAATAGCAGTGGTGGATAGTTGAGGTCCAGAAAGTAAAAATTGGGACCAAGATTTTGGCCCAATCCCAATACCCCCACTTAGCCCTACCCCTTAGCCCTGTCCCTCCGTTTTGCGCGTACCCGCATAGGGTAGTGTTGTCCCATTTCTTTTTAGCAGCGAGGGGTAGTGGTGTTCGGCCCTCAAGATAGGCCTCGAAATGGAGATTTTTCAGATGCTGACTCAAAACCGAGTGAAAGAAAAAAATTCCCACAATACATTGTAATACACGACAAGAAAAGAAAGGATGGCTAGTGGTGTGGGGAATGAAGCTCATATCTTTACTAATACACTTGCAAAAAAATTAATTTTTAGTGGAATATCTTAGTTTAATGTAAGTGAATTTTCTGAAAATCGCTAATTCCGTGCGTAGAGACAGAGTAGTATCTTTAGTATTTATAGAAAAAGAACCGAGCAGGGTTGAGTTCCACAAAACCGTCGAAGAATTAAGTATGTATTTATTCAGAGAGAGGGCATTCAAAGTACTTTTTATGTGTTTTTTTGGCTACGACACTTTTGGGAAACTCACCCCCGATTGTTTTCTGTGTTTCTTGCAATAGTCTTCTAAGTGCATTATTCTACATCGTGCAATATGTAAAAAACATTGTTCCTGACATATTGTTTATGCAGCATAAACACATTGTTTATGCAAAATGTGTGCATGTTTTATAGAAATATTGCATGCAATATGTTTCATTTTAAATCTCTGTGCCATTGCCAAAGGAATGCTAATCCACAAATCGACAGTGTCATAATAATTTTGTAACATTCTAGGGACACGTCAGTGGTATAATCATGTTGTAATGTTAAAGTGACTTGTCCGTGTTATAAGCATGTTGTACTATTTCAGGGACTCCCGAGCAAACCAGCTCGAGTGGTGTCCCGATTCCTAGGTAAAGATTTCAAGCCCTGCCCCTTGTGGCTACAATCTGTGAAGTTGACTTCGGAAGGGAGGGCTCTCGAAATCTAGTGGTAGGACTAAGGGAGGAGAAATGGGATTGGGCCTTTTTCTCAACCAATCAGTTGAGTACTCTGCTGTTCTTTATACTGAACTGGTTGTTTGAGACAATATTTTGGCCTGGATTTTTCTAGACCTGAACTTTCCACCTCTAGAAAATATCATGATGGTTATGGTGCTGAAGGTGCTGATGGCAGAGGTGGAGGGGGCCTGAGGCTTCTTTTCATTGCTGAGTTCTGCAGTTTCTGCTTTGGTTAATGCACCACATTGGGCTTGATTGCGACCCATTCTCTTCCCACGTCTAACGCAGATGGAGCAGATAAAGAGAGCCAACAAGCTCTTCAGCAATGATTGCATGTTCTTGCGGAAAACTCTGAATATTCCCGTGGCCTCCGAGAAAGCCACCTTTCTCAATGGACTGACTTTAGAGTCACCAGACAGCGAGGGCAGCGACAACTGCCCAGCCCAGGAGCGACCTCACGTGGCCCCGGACACAGGGGACACCTTGTCCACCCCCTCCTCACCTACGTCCAGCCCTCAGGAGACACAGCCCCTGCAGCCAGAGGAGCTTTCAGCCCAGGACTACTTACAAAGGCTGGACCTGCAAATCAAAATATCTAAACAAGCAGCTCAGAAACTTAAAGAGGATGATGACCGGTAAGAATTCTCCTTTTATGCCATACCATTGTCTGTATTGGAATTATAGCAAGTATTTATAAATGAATTTTTCCTCAAGTGGAAATAACTTTAATTGATGTATGTCATATAGTGCTACACAACTATCATAGGAATCATATTTAATTAAACATGGTTTTTAATTAGGCAACTGAGTGTTCTCTGCGGTAGTTTTGTTTGATCCTATTGACCATCTTGAGCTACATCCTCAACTCTCGTAAACATACAGTTCATGGTTTCATGTAGACGCTGCCAAGCGAGAGGAAGAACCTTCCCACCTTTGAGAACAACTTCCCCCGAAGTTTCACTAGGAAGAATTGGCTGGTTTGTTTTGTAATCAATCACATCCAGAAATATTTTTCTCAGAATTTTCATACTCATGGACATGCGTGTGATATGAGCTGTAACCGCTTCCACCATTGGAGTAACCCCCTATTCTGCAGTGATGTTGTGGTGTTAAAGCTTCACATATCTGCTAACAATGGGTGCAAAGTCTCAAATGAGAGCAGTTAACAAGGGTGCCTGCAGAAATTATTCAGAGCAAATCCATGTATTTTATTCAAATTCAGTTAATGTGTAGCTATTTTTTTACTGGAATAGTGTTAAAAAATATGTCTTAAAAATTGGCAGGAGTTGTTCTTGTATTAATGGTAAAAATGGATATTATTCATTCTCTATTAATATGCTGAATTCTCTGCTGACAGAATCCTGTAGTCCACTTCAAAAGGCTTTTTTTCCCTCATAATTTATATTAAAATATATATCCATGGCAAGAAATATCTATGAATATAACATTAAATGTTATAAAGTTAATATATAAATTGAAATGTGCTGATAGGATAACAAAATATACTCTTTTTTAAGCCTTTTTTCAAGCGACTTGGTGGTGGTTATGATTCTAGGTCGTTTCTATCATCGTGGCAACCAACCATTTATGTTTGTAAAATACGACGGAGTCATTCGTTCTGTTGTGAACATGCCTAGTTTTCTAACACCATTTAATGTTCTGTTAACACTGCAGAAGTGCTCTCTGTTTGTTAGCTGTAGCTGCACTGGAGCAGAATGCCACTGAATAAATGATGACAAATGGAGCAGGAGTGCGAGGGACATGGAGGCCAAACTGCTGGGCTGCCCTAGAGGCTGTTACCAGTAACACCATTAAGGCAGAGCTGGGGGGAGAAGGATCAGGGTCGCAGAAGATGCCAATCCAGGCGAACATTGAAATGCTACTTTCTGATGCCGTGGTTCAGGAAATCGGAGACATTTCAAGCCATTTGCACCAAAAGTGCCTCGAATTAGGGCCTTTCGTGAGTTGTTTCTGCCAAGGACTCTTACAGGTCTTAAGGTCACATACAGTGTGGGGGAAAAAAAATATATATATTGACTAATTTTCGAGGTTCAGTCCCACTCCCTCCGGCCCTGACAGCTGGTCAAATATCCTACTAACATCTTTCCTTTCTTTTGTGATGGACTCTTTTTGCCGTGTGTGTTTGTGTTCTTACGTTTTGTATTTATTTTTGTGTGTTTACAGAAGTGATGGACCTGATGGTTCAGACCCGACGCCATCTCAGGAGGAAATATGAGAAAGCGGATTTATTTTTGTTCTCGTAGAGTCGCTAGCTGAATGACAATGACAATGATATACCTGACACCAGTATCCCATCTTTTACTTTTCTATTTTTTTTTTTTTACATCCCTTTACTGAGGTACAAAATAGTATTTTAGTTCATATCCTCATGTTTGCACTTTGACATGTCATCTTTTTGCCTTTGTTGTTGTTGTTTGTTGTATACCTCTGAGGTCTTTGCATCATATGAAAGCTGTATGTTTCTGACATCAACACAACTGCAATCACGCTGTGTGATCTTGAAGCTGCAGTACAGTTGATTTATTTCCGACGAGGACACGGGATCGCCAAACAAGGAGAGGTAATAGCACTTTATTCTGGCTGTCAATGTGTTTCACTTAAAGCCTCTAAAGATACAGTTGTCCTACATATATACAGGTCTGTAGTCTTTCTTTATGATTCATTAGGAGATGTGGATGGTTGGAAGCCCTATTTTGTTTTATTTATTTTGCTTGTTCAAAATCTATTTACAAAAGGGACAACTTTATTTTAAAGGTTGAATGTGGTGTTATTGTGTGACAAATATATTTTAAAATATTCAGGTTTTATTGTTTTATTGTGCTCTTTCGTTTTGGGTGGCGAAAAAATAAAGTGTTTGAAATCAGTCTTCTCCGAGATTTGCTTCGGTCACCAGAGTACTTTGGAGCTCAACTTTACAGAGGACCGTTGGGGAACGTTCCAGGCGGGTAACAGGCACTGTCATGGCTAGCTTGTTGAAACCGTTCTGCATTTTCCAAAGTAAATAAGTGACTCAAAATGGCATTGGCACGTACTGTTTGGTCCAATCCTCTGGCCGTAATTTTTTTGGGTTCCTATGAGTACAGATAGATATGATTGTTCACAGCTGCATGTTAAGCCATATTTTGTCTCTCGAATCAAAGATGTCGGTACTATTGATTGAGGGGGAAAATGTTATTTGAGAAAGGAAAGGACTAGTCAGGGATTTTGGGGGAGCTGGGGTATCTTCAGCCTTTGTGACAAAATGTCCACATTCATGGCTGGTATACAGAGGCTGTTTTGTCTCCAGAGAAAGAAGAACAGATGTTATTCAGATCTCAAGACACACCAGCAACCATGCTGTCCTGCTGCTATGGTATTTGACATGGATTGTGGTGCCATGTGTCTTGAGGTGTTTTAAATGTCTAAAATCATGGCATTTACATGTAGAATCAGGTACAGATATAACCTGTAAGCCTGTGTTTCTCAACCCAGTCCTCAGGGGTCCCCAGATGGCCCATGTTTTTGCACCAGCTATTTACTTACCTGACACCTGCTGGGAGGGAGCAAAAACATGGACTTGCCTGAGGGTTCCTGGGGGCCGGGGGAAACTGCACTGACCTCCACATCAGTATTTCTAGGTCAGACAACCTAACAGGGTTCTTTGCTCTTGCTGATGACAGATATAATTAATCTTGCAGTTTTATAATATGCTGATGTTTTGCTTTCACTAACAAAGTTCACTGTGTAACATTTTAGCTGTGCCGTACAGAATGTATGGTAAACTTCTAAAAGGACAAAGTCTGATTATATTAATTTTATAGTTGTGTCATAATAAGACTGAATAACTAACAAATATTAAAGCAAATGATGGCATGTAGGTAGCAGGCTCAAAATCAAGAGTAATTAATACTTTTTTCTCACACAGCTTACATGCTAAGCTGTTTTACTGTGCACCAATGGGAACTGATTTCTAGTTTTAGGTTGTAGACTTACAGATTTTAACATCTGAGCAGTTATGGGTAGTGTAATGTTGAGCTTTATTGCTCAAACATTTTACTCAAGTGACACATGCAGTGATTGCACCCTAAACCTAGATACTGCCATTCTCAGGCTACAATTTACTTTCTAAAGTGCACATAAATGGAACCAGCAACACCAATACGGAAAGGAAATGTTTTAATTGCTTTTACATTTTGGAAAAAAATCACATATTTACATTTAGAAATACTTCATTATGCTTCTTAAAACTTCAAATGCTTTTTCGTGGTGTGGCTAATGGAGACAGTCTCACACACTGAAGAGTCAAACAGTGCCACCTCTTGGTCTCTAAAGGAGCTCTTCTCAAAAAAATCTCGCCAGAAATAGCAAATCATGCTGAATGTCACTGATTGGTATGATTTTTTTTCTTTTCAATTGAACTGAAAGCCATTGCACACTATTTCATATTTTTGCGCTAACAAAAATACCTGTGTTGGCATGCTGTGGAACACAGATTGGTATGAATGAGTATAAATTCAACATTCAGGTTAAGACGATGCTTGGCCACTATTTCCTACTGAACTGGGTCTCTAGTCTATTCAGTGGTTTTTTACATCCACTTTGTTGTCAGTTAAATGTTTCAGTATCTTTTGTTTCCCGGAGCCTCCCACCTTCGCTGTGCTTTTCCTTCCACGCGGTTGTGGGTGACATTTTAAGGTGGTAGCCTGATAATTCAGTGGCGTTAGTCAGTCGACAGTAAGCTGAACAGCACTAACATAGGGTACTGCAGTTTGAAAGAAGTATTCAACAATAATAATACGATTATTGCTGCGTTACTAATTTAATATAACCACGTAGGGGTAAACCTTCTGGGAAGCGCGAGGCAGTTAGTTCCATGTCGATTATTTTTGCTGCGCACCCCGTTTTGTTTCGCGACTCTCCTGCCCCACGCGCCCAGGGACGCCCGCAGCGTTACATGCTGCTGTAAATCCGCTTGATGACCTCGCCCTCGTCCTTCTGCAAGATGCCATTGTCCACGTAGGTGTCTACTTGCTGGTCCATGAAGTCCCTCAGCTTGGACAGGTCGTAATCTGAACAGAGAAGTCCGCCGTTACTGAGGGGAATTCTCAGTGACATGGGAACAATGCAAGTCTGACAGCCATGACTATTAAAAGCAGGTGTGGAATGGGGTTCCTCAGCATTCCTGCACCAGAGAAGAGGCTGGTATGAAACCAGCTTCTGTACACTAATTTTGTCCTCCTGTGTCCTTACAAAAAAAAGGCAGTTGCTTAAACTTTTGGTTTGCATTACTTAACTTTGGAAACGGTTGATATGTGTTAAACAGAAACTCCTCAGAAACCTTTGAGTTATGTAGGGCGCATTCGCACTACCAAACTTTAGTGACTCAATCCAAATTTTTTTTATTCATTTTGTGCCTGAATGTTTTTTTCCTGGGACACAAACCTGATATTTTCAAATCGGATTTGAGTCCTTTTACATGTGATCCTATATCTATCCGATTCATATCATGCAACATAAATGTGAAAAGTTAGATTGGAATTCCCGTGGTTTTTTGCCTGTATGCATGTGCTGAGCATTTTTTTTGTTCTTGTTGGTGACGTAGATGATGCACGGGAAAAGATATCAATGTGTGCATGTGAACCCATTTGAAGGATAGGTGCGTTCATATTACAGTTAGATATAGGTCGCTTGTAATTATGAATGTGAACCGTCACGATTGGCGAATCTGATCTGAGAAAAAATTTCGGAATTGAACAAACAGGCTTGCAATGTGAACGTAGCCATATATGCCGACGGACATTGTTTGGCACAATTCATTCCCCCGTAAACTTGATTTATGTAGGAGACTCATTTAAGCCATAGTGACATCCATTTTTGAGAAAGCAGAGTCACCGGAGGCCCAATGGTGAATCTACCCTGCCAGTCATGGAATTTGAACCAGCAACCTACTGAGCTACACAGCTCCAATTGACACTGAGGGCAGAAAAAAGCTCAACCTATTTTTGCTGTAAAACCACCCTGGCCATTATCAAGCCTTCCTCCCCTGCATCGGGCACAAATCAATAATGGAGTGAAAGGGAATCTTTTCCCAAACACCCAGAGAGGCGACACTGCATGTTAATGCTTCTGTGCTGGAGGCAAGGAACCCTTAGCTTAGAAGGGGGAATACAGACTGGCCCTGAACTTTGCTGGACGGCATGTAGAACAGTCTCTGAACAAGGAAATACCTAATACAGTCATGGCCAGCGAACAGAATAATGTACTGGAGGTAAACTTTAAATAATGGTTAAATTAGCCATTTTTACTCAGAGAATGCCAAAGAGTTTATTTGACATACGCCTCTAGTGGTGTAACTAGCAGTCTCCAGCATACAGAGGAGTCGCATACTGCATGCCGCACTTGAAGACTAAATAATATTTTCATAAGACTAAAGATTGGCTGCTCACTGGTTATATTTAAGCATCATGTGAGGGTGCCTTTCTGCACAGCCCTGAGTGGGGAGGGGGGTCAGCCCTGAGTTTGCCTGAAGTCATTTTATACGTTTACATCACACCTCCATTTCATACCTTTTACTATATTTTCTATTTTATCTTTATTTTACTCCTTTACTAGAGTGGGACACAAATTCCTGTTTGCAGCCATGAACCAATTTAAAAATAATTGCAGTAAATTAAATTTCTAGATGTTTCGCTGCTCTACTCAGAGACTGAAAAACACTGCAAAAGCAGAAGCAATTAACGGTAATAAGACTCAACACAATGGCAGCTACGAGGCAGCACACCAAGGCTCTAAAAGAAGGTTTATGCAAATTACAGGTAGTTAGCGAAAAAGAAGCAGAAAAGAACAGAAGGCTTGTATCTCAATAATTAGCGGAGCCTTTCTGAGTTTCTTATAAATATTCATGAAACTTCTGGGTAACCCAACTGTTCCCTTTCACCAACTTCGCTAATTTCAATTGCAAATTTCACACAAAAGACACTAATTTTTCTTCAGTGACTCCCGATGCAGGCTTTTCTGTTCACCATGCTGCGCCCTTAGGGAGAGAAGCAGTGTTTCCCCCAGATTAAAATGGCCCTAAGGTGACTGTGTCCAATGGATTATATCCCAGATTAGCACTAGGCAGTTTATTCATCCTTGGTTGAGGGGAGGGGGAGGGGGTGTGAATGGTTTTTAGGATATAGACTCTGCTAAAGCTAACAAGATTGTGACCTTCTGGAGACACTAGCTGTGCACCCAGAGGTCCTTAATCTGGGGCCCCTGAGACTGGATAAGATGCAGTTTAATATGAGGTGCATATGCTCACCTTCCTTGTTGGTGTCTTTTTTGTGCTTTTTGAGCCACTCAATATTCTTCCTGATGGCCTCCAGGTAGATTTCTGACTTCCCTGGGTGGCCTGACAGAGAAAAAAAAAGCAAGAGAGAGCGAGTGAGTGAGCCGCCTCATTGCCCCAGTCACAGCAAACATAAACAAGGCCTTTGCGTTGATGAGATATGGTTGCAGTGTTGAGTTTCAGCGCCGCTTGTCTTGTAAGCTTCCGGAAGTGCAGTGACACAGTAAAAAAAAAAAAAAAAAAAAAACACATCAAGATTCACAATCACATTAAATTAAAAAATAATACCATCGCAATTGCTTTAAATGTCACGATAATCAATGTCTGCTAACTCACTTTATGCACCGAAGCACATTGTGTTTCTGAAGCTAGTCTTGGCTTGATATTACGTAGCAGGCCGTCCTCCCTTTGGGACTATCGCATGGGCAACAATATTACAGACGTGCAGTAATATCAAACCAGCCATTGCCGTGTCAGTGTTACAGAACCCACATATCTCCAGGCAGACCAAAATGGGAACCATGGAAACGAATCGAGCGGCTGGAGCCAAGCGTGGGTGTCCGTTAGCTATCAAGCGCACCTGTCTCGACGACTCCCTGGCTGTCCTTGGTGGAGTCCTTCAGCGACTCGTACTCTTTCTGCATCCGGGCCGTCGCCTCCTTTGTGTTGTCCACCTCGTCTCCGCTTCTCTCTAGAACAGGGACCCAGAGCTGAGTGAGTGAGTCTGAGTGAGTCTGAGTGAGTCTGAGTGAGTCTGAGTGCACCCTCGACGTGAGTCGCGAGTCAGTGACTTCCTCCTCCTGCTTACCTGTGGGTGGTTTTATGTCCGACGCTGTTAAAGATTTTCCAAGTTTATTCTTCGTCTGAAGAGCAATCATGGCGTCCAGGTTTTCTGCATTAAACCGCAGATAACGCATTAAATTTCCAGCCAAAGACTGTAGTGTGGAATTATAAGCAAATTCACCCAGACGTGCAACATTTTCAAATGTACTCATGATTTTATGCTCACACCACGAGGCGATGTTTTCACATTGTAGTAATATCCTTTAATCTGGGTCAGCCAGTGTGAGACAAAGCTTTATGCAATCTGTAGCATGGACCTATTCTTATTTGTTGCTTGGAATCTGTTCTGTAGGATCTCAAACCCATTTTTTTTCTTCTCAAATATGTCATTGCCCTGAGCCTTTCAGGTGAACATTGTGGATGTGAAACACACTGAGCCCGATCAACAAGTGAGTCACCTCACTGCATGTGACGTTGGCAAGCAAGCAGCATCAGCGGCAATCAACTGTTTCCAGGCAACAAAGACTTTGATGTGCTGGACGTGGTGGAACTGTAATGTGGTGCCATTTCCGTCACTGGGAACCCACATCACACGCAGGGAATTTTCATTTAAAGGTCATGCTATTTTACCCATCAGGCTTTAGAGTAAGGAGTCCATAAGGAATTAAACTAGGTTAAGTATACTTCAAGATTTGTAAGGGTCGATGGGAAGAAAGACATTGCATTTTGTTGGAACTGTCAATCTATTTCACCATATGCTGGTGTTCAGTACCCCACTGAGGCAGAATGCTGTGTAGAGGACAGTATCTCATGTGTGATGCTTAGCTCATAAGCTCAGTCATAAGACTCCCTCTCCACCTTCAAGAAACTCCTCAAGACCCATCTGCTACATGAATTCCTCCCCTAGCTTGATGCCTCTTTACCTTCCCTGAATGTTCTTCTGATCATTGAATAGTCTTATTAGGTTCTTGCTTTGTTAGGAGTCAATGTGTAGCTATTGCTTTTGCTGGAGCTGTACCTGGGCATTCATTTGCAGCTTAGTCGCACTAATGCGTAGCTGGCTGCATGCATGTACTCGCTTGTACATCACATTGGACAAATGCGTCTGACCATCTCGGTGTCTGAACTCCTCCAGGAATGCAGACATCATTCAAACGCCTTTCCTCTTGATGAGTTTCAAATCATCGAAGATGTCCTTCATTCCCCACATTCATCTGTGTTTTGGCACTTAAATGTCCAATAACATCCCCCCGCCACCCACAAGAGTTTAATTTAAGGAGCAGTAGACAGAAGATGAAAGGGTTCCAAGTCGGAACAAAAGGTGCCAGATTGCCTTATTCCACTCTCCATATCTGTTCACTGATATGGCTGCTTTAAGAAACAAATGCAACTCTCTGGTGAGACAATACATGGAAAATATTCTCCCAAACGCACAGAGAAGGCCTAATAAATGTATTTTGAATTTAAACAATTTATTTTTTTTGTAGAGACTTTGAAAAATGTAAGTCGGTCAATGCAATAGCATATAAGCCTCAGGTCTTGCTTGAAATCAAGCCACAATCAGAGACAATGATTCTAAAAAGCTATGATTTAAGATCAAAGATCGCAGTGCAACACAGTGACTTATTTCAAAGATCCAGCCCCCAGTTATAACTGCTTTTGATCCATCTTTTAGATCCCACTTCCCGAGCCATAAATCTCATGCACTCTTACCGAGGTAAGACACTCCTTCCTCCGGTGTGATGGTGCCGTATTTGACCATCATCTTCACAAAATCAATCAGGGTTTTCATAATGGTAATCAGAGTTTCTCTCTCCTGTGCATCTTTCTCTTCAAAGCAAAGGGATCGGGCAATTATTTTATGCAACATCAAAGATGTATTTATCATACAAACGCGTGACCTGATTTTCCATTATAAGCAAAGCTCAGGTAGTTGAACAGCATGCAGGGAATGCAACAATGATGACAGCTGGGCAACCACCTTCTACTCTACCTGAGCTGAGGCTCTTGAGGAGGTTGTAGAAGTTGGGGAAATACTGCAGGTCGTCCAGGCCGTCCATGGTGCCCATCTCACTCCTGAGCTGTGACTTCCTGCGTGGGGCCTGCACGCCATCCACCGTGTCATCACGACCCTGCTCTCCTGGCCCCGCCACCCTGCTCTCCTTCTCCACCTCACCCCCGGTGTCCTTCCTCTGAGTCTCCTGCCGGCGATGGAGCAGCCAGATCGTCACATCACATCGACAGCTAACTCAGGAACTCGATATCCACAATACCCGAAGCCTTCTTGAAAACTGTTTGCCTGAGCAGAAATACTAGTGTAGTTCAACAAGTGAAGCATTGTGCAGACAATGCAAAGTTTGTGGGTTCAAGTTGCAGGAAGCGTGTGTATTTTATAATCTTTCCCTCTGTTGTAGGTTGCTTTAGGTGAAAAGTTAGCAATATGACAAGCATTACACCAAGCTCAAAATTAACAAAGGATATCAATTATATTTGCACTTTCAGAATTCCAATTCTATTCCAGATCTAAAACACGATGAGAGCACTGCACAACTCTGTCCTCTTTATTTGGATTCTTAAGTAGATGCTAATGGCAACTGTAGGCAGAGTGAGCATGCAGACTGGTTTGTGCCACCTTCAGACCCTGGTTCTGCGCCACGTCTTTGATTCTGGAGATGGGAAACTCCACGCTGATGTCGTCAACTTCATTTTTTTTGGCGTTCTTGGTGATGAGGTCTTGCAAGGCCTCGGCCACCTCGTACTCCAGCGTATCAGCCTGGCTCTCTGTAATCTGAGACAAGACAGAGAAGCACAGATTCGGGGAGCCTGCCGCTGCATCTTGTCTTGGCAAACATGACCTTCACATGTAGCATAACTGGAAGCTCTTTCATCTTTATGCTGCTTGGGTTGTTTGTAGCCAGTAATTCCTAACACAGTTAGACTGTGGTTCTGCTACAAGATCCCTCATTTGCTTTAACGTGACATCCAATGGGAGGCCATGATGTTCAGCCTGAACTCAGGAAGCGAGTGCTCAGATTATAACTCCTTCATACCAGCCCGAGCTTCAAGAGCTTGGAGACAATCCGGTCAAAAACTCCCCTGTCGTCTTCTTCGTATATTTTGTTTGCGATCTTTTGTACGATGTCCTCTGCTGTTAGCGGGGTCCCGTCAAGCTGCCGGAAGCTCTCTGGATCATCTGCAATGGATAAAAGGGAGGCTTCAACCTCAAATTCGGAAGGGGGGGGGGTAGGGGTGATGTCTGTCTGGAAAATCTCTGTGTCACTTTGCCCATGGCAGTTCGGTGACTGCCATCTCAAGAGGCCCTCTCAAGCGTCATTGGGCAGCCTGGGGGAGGGCTTGGATCTTGCTGTCCTAATGGCCTTTCACCTGCTATCCTGCAGTTCTGTTACATACACAGGGAGTGTGTGTTTATTCCTGCGTATACTCCATCAGCCTGTGCGTCTCTGTGCTTAATGTCTATGTTGTCTGTCTCTCCAGCACAGCTCACCTTGACAGCATTATCAGTACAAAGTTAAAATGACATGAAAGTATTTTAAAATCTTTGGACTATCTTGGCTCTACGTCACCCTAATAGTCACTTTTGCCTTTTTCTAATGGTCTAGGAAACATTCCCTCTTAATGATTCGCCATTATCCAGTACTCTAAAATAAAATGAATCCACATGCAGTTAACGAGATTCAAAGCCAAGCGTTTCCAAGCTGCTTGGCCCTTTGAATAAGCCGACAGTGTGGGCAGAACGCCAGCGGCGAGACCCAGGCGGCGGTCCAACTGCACAAGGTCAAGCTGTTTGAAAATCCAGCAAGAGTAGGATTCAGCGGAGAGTGGTTCATGGCGAATCCCTGCTAGGACGCCATGCTGAAAAGTGGCTTTACTACTTTTACTATTTTACCACTAATTTGGCAACTCCTCACTAGGAATCTCAGAGAGGCTCACAAACTGAAGGTAGTAAACCCAGATGAAATACAAAAATGACGACCATTTGCAAATTCTAGCTGTTTTTTCGCAATGATACGATTGATTAGTTTCTTCCTCAGTCTGATTAGTCAAATACACAGTATACTGATATCGCACCATCTTCCTGTTCGGTATACCGAGCCCAGCCGCCTTGTACCTCTGAATCTGTAGTCCATGCCGTTTTTGGTGGAGTCGTAGTCATCTGTCAGTCCTCTGCTTTTGGTGGAGTCAGCATCTTCTGTAAAATGTTGCCCATCCAGGACGCTGGAGCTGGGACTCGCCTTCTCAGGATTCTTGGCTTTCTCTGCTGCCGACCTGACGGTGCTGAAATTATTGTTGTCAGGATCTATTCTTGGCTCTGTTGAGTCAGACCGGCGTGTTTCTTCTGATGGTATAAAACACAAACAAAACACATAGCTCTGCATTTGGAATATTCTGCATTTTCACCATACATACAAAAATGTCAAAATTTATTAGCTGGATTTTTACAGAATCACACCACCAGGACACCAATATGTCGTGTAGCTCAGGATAAAAAGTGCGTCCTGACTGGAGTTAGTCATAACTGAGCAGACCTGCCATAATGGGTGTATTACCCTTGTAAAGACGACACACATCCTAAACCTACAGCTTACCGGCTGGTTTGGCTTTACTGACACTATCCGCTTCTGCGATCTGTAGAAAACACAAAATATGTTTCAAAGCATGTTTTCACACATTTCACTACATTTTTTATCGCACTGCATTACATTACTCTTCTGCAATATGGCGAGAGGGGACAGTGTTACATCAGTCCTCCAAAACCCGCGTTTTAACAGTATATTACATCCTGCTTTTATAAACAAAACTTAAATAAAAATGTCTAATTTTTCAGTTTTTCATATTTCAGCGTTAAAAAATCACCTGCTCCTCCAGTGGTCGTTCTTCACTCAGCTCTCTGTTATAAATATCATGGACTGCAAAACAAATGTATAATAATAATTTATTAACGCAACAAAGACAACTTAAATTAACCGCGATCTGTTGGCATCACCTAGTCCAAATTTCATAATAAAATTTCAGGATAAATGGAAATCAAATCTGTCCACTGACCTACGGCAACATTTTCATGTCCCAAACAGGAACGACCGCAAACTAACCGGATTACCGTTACAATGATTTTACTACGATTAGAACAATACACATTCGATGGACAAAACATTAATAAAGAATATCTCTAGTTTTTAAAAAACAATTTATTCAATTTATACAAAAGGATAGCACGACATTTATATATAATACACTACATATAAATGTATACACTATAAATATCAAGTAAAAATACATATCATTAAAACGCATAAAGGATTAAAAAGTGAGAATGTTTACAAGACGATGCCACTTACCATTTCTCAATGTGGGTGTAGGAAAGGAACAAATGTGGTACACAGTTATAGTAAATATGTAAGTGATGATTAAAAATCCCGTGCTCTTAGACGCCATCCTTGTGGCTTGCTGTGTCCGGAAGATGGGATCCCCACTAGTGTATTGTTTAAGGCGTCCTTTAAAAATGCCCGTCAGATTTCCGATGGCTCCGCATAGGCAAGACTCGCTTTGCACCCGATACGAGCCTCCAGGTACCGATGCTTTCTAGTGGCGTCGCGGAGCTGTTGCGCGTCCGCTGGTGCTGAAAGCGGGTCGTTGGCTGCATATAAGGCAGCGTCGCAGTGCGCAGCCGCGCTGTCTATGGCGCCCCAGCAGGATGACAGTCGACCGACCGGGAAAGACTCCACGCGCTGCGTCAGCCCCCGCTCCGCCTGCATCAGTCCACCATCACGATACGTTTCCACCTGGTGACAGCGATCGACTCACGGACGGATGCAGTATCATAGCAGAAGGCGATCAGGGCCGGATGAGGTCGCCTTTCCCGTAAATTCGCCTGTAAAACAATATCGAATTCCCGTCAATGCAGCTACATAACATTGTATATACTGTCAGTAAAATGGGGACATTTTAACGGCGTGTCTTTTCTACATTTTTAAGTGCACTAATTAGTAGGGATGGAGTCTCATATATTTTCTATTACAGCAGTAATTACTGATATGCTAATTGAGGGAATTCAATTAAATATTAAATTTAATAAATTAAATTTCATAGAAAGAAATGTATACCGTTCAGAATGACAAAATAGGCCTTTGTAATGTCAAACGTCTTCAAACAGTTGTGTTCATATTATCTACTTGACCTGAATTATTTTTGTTGTATTTGGATTTCGATAATTACCGAAAAGCGGGTAGTCAGTCCTGTTGAAAGGCCATGCACTTGACCCTAAGACTTTTTAGGTATCTGGACGTGCCCGAAGTGATAAAACCATTGTCACGCTAAATGTGAGTTAGTAAGCATTTCAGTGGAAAACATGAGGTATGGCTTTCAACTGACGGCTTATCTTTGATTAATAGAGTTTCGGTTTGTTGCCCCCTTGGGCTGTATTTCCTTCTCCACTCTGCTGCTCATCCATTTTGTGCCAGTGGGGTTGACTGATATACCACTGCTGTCCTACTGAGAAAGGCGTTCTTTCTGTGACATTGTCTTGATTCATCCCTATTCCTCCCTCTGTCCTGCGTCAGTAAATGCTGTGAAAGGGCAACTTGGTTTTGCTGGTCTGAAATCTGAGGAACTGACGCATGAAAAATGATCAGCATATAATAAGATCTCAGCCTTTCATATCATGTTCGATCAAGTTTAACTGAGTAATCGGGCTCCAGGATATTTGAAACGAGGCTTTTTTCTAGTAAAGATCTTTTGTTGTTGTTAGATTTTAATGAATTGTACCAGCCTGGTTGAGGCAAAGCGTATTTTGGGATCACTGTCTGACTGTAGGTTCGGAGCGTCCCAGAATACAGCTGGCCCAAAATACCTTATGCTAGACAGCATCATCATTGGACCCCCCGACAGAATGTCAAATTGTATGTATAATTTTACGTGTTTGAGGGTCCCTATAACCTTCTGGGCCCCCTGTGACAGCCAGGGTATCCATGCTTCTCTGCCTTCCCAGCCAGGGTATCTATACTCTGACCCTCCTGCTTCAAGGTAAGAAAGAGAGAATTCAATGTCTGAATGGAGGTCTGTGACTTGTCCCTTGGAAACACAGTTAAGGCACTTAAAGCTACCGGACCATATGTAGCAAAAGCAGAATTTGTCTCAACAGTTTCTCCTGTATGTGCAGTTATTAAATATAACTGCTGTATCCAATTTTATCTTTTTTTTTTGTTTCAAAAATACTTATCTGAAGGTGAGGTACCTTCTGATTGGAAGCATGCCAACATACCAGATAGAAGTAATTTGTCAAACTATAGGCCAATCAGTCTAACTTGTATAACTGGTAAAGTTATGGAGGCTATAATCA
>JAABNY020000008.1:7917310-7929278 GCA_015164015.2 Brevimyrus niger | reverse complement strand
AACGAGTGTTTCGGGTGAGGGGGGTTGTGGGGGTGCTCCACCGACCAATCCGCGGGGGGAGTGGGGCTGGGGGGGAGGGTGGGTTTTTTTGTTTTTTTTTGGGGGGGGGGGGGGGGGGGGGGGGGGGTCTCATACTGTATAGTGCTGCCAAGCTGCCAAATGGCATGTCTGGGCCAGTGCTGTCTGCCGTGACTCGGGTGACCCCCCGGTGACACGGAAAGCACAATTACTGCCGTGAAGCTAAGCGACTCGGCACTAATCTAGCACTTTAGCCCTGAACATGCACGGCCAGAACCTCTGCCCCGTGATATTTTCTCATTTGACTTTTCCCTGCAGGCTCAAGCTGTGGCTTAAAACTATTCTTCTTATCAAGCTGTGAAACAGTCCGTATTATTTTGCCCAATTTTTCTGTATGACAGGCTAACGTGTGCAGAAATGAGCAGTAGGTCCCACACATGTGTCTCACCCCTAGTGCAGAGTTTCTCAATTCGGTCCTCAGGGGCCTGCAGATAGTCCACATTTTTGCTCCCTCCCAGCTCTCTGCCAGACAGTTCACATTTTTTGGAGGACTGGATTGAGAAACACTGACTTTACGAATAGAAATCAGGCAAGGTGGTGGTGCGGGAGGCTGACAGCAGGTGCCTGAAGCCAGCGCCACACGGCTGCTCAGCGGGAGGCTCACACACACGTTGGAATACACTTCCCTTCCCGCCATCTTGCCGCCATGTACTGTCTGTCTGTATTGCTAATTGTAATTGTAAATTCATCTGCCGGCTGAACCCTCACAAACAGCATCTGGCAGGAAGTATCCAGTATTCAGAGTGCTTATTAAATCAGCTGCATGCCTGTAAGCGCAGATTGCCATCCATGGATTTTCTGTAACCACTTGTCCTATTCAGGGGCGGCGGGGTCCGGAGTCAGAAGCTAACTACCTAGGACAGGGGGGGAAACCAGATGAAACTCAACGATGACATGGGGAGAACATGGAGTCATGGTGGAGACTCGAACCCAGGACCCAGGGGTGCTAACCACCCTGGCTCTGATTTCATTATCAGGATAATTTCACTCTGTATTTGTGCTAATGAAACAGACAACCAACAAAAAGCGCAGCCATTGAGTTTGCCTCCGTTTATAACAATTCCATTTCCAAAATTTCTGTTTTCCGCTGATGATGTGCTTGGCAGCCATTGGTATAATTTTGACTGAAAGTGAGACTGACTACAACAACCTTGTTGCTTTTAACACGAGCAGCAAAAGTGCTGAGATTCAGGAACTTGTTGTAGCGGCTTCGCCTTAGCAGAAGGGCTGTTTGCGTCTCCGCCCTCGTTCCTCCTCTTCCTCACTACGCCGCAGTAAAGATGCCCGTCCTGCCAGCACATGTTCGGTGGCAGCTTGCGGGCGCCTCACTGGCGTACCCCGGCTTTCTCTGTGGCTTTGATGCCCGTTTTTGTTTCATTTTTGTGTGTTATACTCTAAGCTGCCGAAAGTTGACACATGGTTTCAGTTTCCACGCCATCGCCATCTTTGTTTCCACCATGCGTTGTGCAGGAATTTCTAGAAATGTTTGCTATTTCTGCTCTGCCCTTTTTTTTTGGCCAAAGATCTGGCTGCTATACTGCTGGAGCAGTGGGGAGACAGAATCTGAACTCTTCCCTCATAACAGCCCCAATGGGGAGAGAACTGTTGTGGCTTCCCTTGGCATCGATTGGTCACTTTTCTAAACCAAACATGCCCAATAGCTGACTGCAGACGATTTACTGGCCCGCAAATGTTTACTCCACATAGCAGTAAAATAGGCCACTTTGTAATCCAAGAGTGAGCTTTCCTGGTTTTCTTATGAGCCACTATTGACCTCCTCGAGTGACCTCCACTGATTGCTACATGGACCTCTGTCTCCAGGCAGGACTTTACCACTGTGCTGATTTTCTCATTTGTGTCTGTCACTTCCCCTCTGTGCTCTGCTCATTACAGGCCCCCCAATGACAAGTTTCCTCGCCTTACGTTAGTCCCGCCATGAACGAGAGGCTCTTCAGGTGTTAAAATGTTCCCTTCATCTGTCAGTGTTGCAGTAATGCAGAATTTAAATTTCCAGGTCCTTCTCTTCTGCTTGACTAATGCATTTTGAAAGGTATGCTGACACACTATCTGCATGTACAACATATACGTGGCCAGTGACTATAAAAACAATTCACAGTCTGTGAATCACATTCGTTATATATAATATGTAACATACCAAAGGGCACCTTATCCATGCCAGATTACTCATCTTGGAAAATAACTTTTTTCCTCAAGTTGTTAATTCATCTTATTTGCCATTGGGCTGCTTTAATTGCTCAGACCTTCTCAGGTTATCAGATGGCGCTGGTCCTTCCACAGAGGTGTCTTTATCTGGCCTCAGAAGGTCAGCTGTTTATAATTCGCCCCCATCGGGTGCCCGACTTGTTAGTCAGCAGCTCATGCATTCCTGGGTCAACGTCCTCATGTTTGGAGTTGCCAGGGACGCGGGAGATGTTTGTGAATATTATGAATGGACTCGTTCTTCATTCATGACCGTGGAGGAAGGCTCAGCCTTAAAAGCCGTACAGAAGGAGCACAGGGTCTGATTTTAGCTCCCTCACAGTGTTAGTTAATTATCACAACACCCCTCTCCCTCAACAAACGTTACCGTCAAGATGGGCACACAAGGCCAAACTCTTATTTACATCCTTTTCTCTTTCTTTGCAAATTGCCTGTTTTGCTTCCTACATATTTTTATTACATGTGTAGCACCAACACATGGGAACTGCTGGCATCCATGCGGCCCGCTCTGGGGCTCTGCGGCCCACTCTGGGGCCCGATCTGCGGCCCACTCTGGGGCCCGCTCTGCGGCCTGCTCTGACAGCAGCGTGTCTCACAGAGATCCATGTAGACCTGCTGTCATTGTGCATAAGCAAACAGTAGCATCAGCTGCTGCATTCTCTGTCATATGTTATGACATATGCAATTTATAGTGAGGTTCACAGTTTGTTTTATTTTGGAAATAAACCTGGAATGGTTTGTTTTTCCTGACGCTCTGAGGTACCGCTGCCCTCCAGTGGTTGGGGGGAAAATGGCTCCTGGAATTTGGATCCCAGACACAAATATGGGTCACGCACAAACTAACATAATCCCCTTCACTGAGTACAACTCTCAAACTTTGCAAATGTGAACACCACAAAGGGGAAAAAAATCACAAAGCTTCTGGAACATTCCGTGGTGATTGCATGTTACCCGTTCTCCTCATCCCGCACTCTCTTTTCACATCTACCTTTCATGAAGTGGGATTTGCGGCTTTTCCTGCTACAGCAAATTGATTAACGTTCTTGCCAGTAAATCACAGACCCCGATTTAAAGTACGGGTTATTCGGTAATGTCTGACTTGAGGCGGAGTGAAAACGGACATTTTCATTACCCTCCTGCTAATTAAAGTTCAGACCACGTGAAAGACAGCACATGCAGGACCTCTGTTCTAAAATATGCATAATGGATGAAGTGTGCCTTCAGGAGCAGTTAATGAGGGGAGATTGCTGGCGTGTTTACATTAATGGTGCCCCCTAGTGGCGGTCTGAATTAGTATCTCTGCTTTCACACCCTTGACAGCTGTGGAAACATGATCCTGGATGTCAGGATGAATGGACACATTTGTTTCTTTATGTAAGAATTCTGCGGGAATGTGTGTGTATGTGTGTGTGTGTAGAAAGTGTAAGTAGCT
Source organism: Brevimyrus niger (assembly GCA_015164015.2). NCBI lineage: Eukaryota > Metazoa > Chordata > Actinopteri > Osteoglossiformes > Mormyridae > Brevimyrus > Brevimyrus niger. Next base: position 7,925,548 of record JAABNY020000008.1, on the reverse strand, counting down.
TCCAAGACAGTAGGAATCCCATGAGTCAGACCCTCCGATTCCTTCATAAATTTTCCTTCAGAACCAGATCCTATCAGGTCACATGAAGCAGCAGAAGTCAGGCAGAGATCTGAAGAAGATTCATTTTATGGGCCTTTTCACAGCCTTCCAGATCTGCTGGCCCCAGTGACCGACTCCTTGAGGCAAACGTGTTTTCCTGAGGTTTAACGCTGTGCGCGAAACTATGTGAGCGCCAAGGATGGTAACGATTAACCTGTTTCCTGTGGGCCACCTCTGAGTTGGTTTGAGACAAGAAGTTGCAAAACCAAAAGCCAGCAATCTTTTCCTGAATTCCCGCTTGGAACTTGAACTCTGAATCTGCGGACATCACTTTAATTTGTAATTTATACACCACGGCATTTATTAATGGGCAATTATGGAAATACTTCTCCATACTGTGAATTTCCCTCACATGGCACAGAGAAGTCAGAAAAGAGCCTGGGGCCTGTGTTTTGGTGACTGAAGCGTCTTCTTCTGCACAGTGGGCGTTCCTAAGGACAACCCTAAGGACATGTTCTAGTGCAGGTGGCATGAGGGCTGCATGTGGTAGTGAGGTGCTGGCATGTATTTTCTGAGCGCCTGTTAGATCAGCCTTGTGGGAGCGAAGCTTGCAGTCTGGAGTCCACCATGTGGGTCACGTGACTTCAGATGCGGTGGATTAAGAGGCTCTGCCGTTTGTCCCGAGACCCAGTACAGCTAGAACTTACCGTCAAAGTGCACCAAAGCAGATTTTCTTATTTCTTACGTTGGTCTTAATTATTGAAAAAGAAATAAATCTGCTGACCTCGCTGACTATCCGAGAGAGAGAAGCTGTCAGACAGGACCCGTGTTTCTGTTACTTCGCCAGCAAAAGAGTGAGGAGTTTATGTGGCGGTAAGAGAGGGAGAGGGACTGTTTGTTGTGGAGATGGACTTTAATCAAGCGGCAAACTGCAGCTCGCGGTGCAGCCAAAAAAGCGGCACAGACCTGGAGAACTGAGGAACAGATGGGCAAGCCTAACGGAGGGTGGGGGGGAGCTGCAAGGCCTTGCCGGGTAAGACTCTGCCAGGGGCGGGTTGGGTGACCACACCAGCTGGGCGTTGGTTCCTTGACTGAACCGCTTCCTGCACCACACCCATGTCGCCTGATGTCCTCCTGGCGGCTCGTTTCTCCACTGAGCCCAAAGGTGTCTATCTGCAAGGTCTGTGCTGTTCCTCATGGTCGTTGGTATTTTATGTTTGGTTTCCTTGTTTGTAACACTATGCCCCACCCCCCGCACACACACTTTCCCCCTCCTGTCCAGCACGGTAGACAGAGATGTCCCACAGCAGTAATTTGTAACAGGTCGAGCCGGTCGTTATAGATCCGGCAGGCAATGAGACACATATATCGCAGCATCTCATATACCCCACTTCTGCTTTCAGACGTTTTACAGAAGGAAGGGACGAGGACTTAATGGAAGCAGGAATAGTGATGCTTTGTCCCGGGTTGTCAGGTATGATGAGGCCCTCTTCATTACAGCGTTTGCTGCCTGCTATCTGTGGAGGTCAGGCTGCTTCTCCTGCCTCCATGTCAGCATTCATTACACTTCTGCTTCATGCTTGTTTTTTCCCTTCCTTTGGCTTTTCCAGCCCAATATTTTCCGAGCCCACGGACAGCCACACCGGGGTGTACGTAGGTATCCCCCTGCGAGCGACTGAGGGGCACTCTTAGGATGTGGGGCCTGGAACCCAAAACATACCGGCCCCCAACATTTTTCCTACTGTAGCACCCCCAGGACTGCGTGGCAGACATTAATGAGGTGGGAACAGCTGACTCCACTGGATTGTGGCGGTTTCCCCCAGCGTTGGAAGTGGGGGCTCATCTGCGCCTGCGACTCCATCCGGCTGCTGGTTCTGAGCCGAGACAGTGGCCCACCACGATTAGGGGGGATCGTCTTGTGGGGGGAGGGTTCAGCTACTGCTGGGGGCTGCTGCTCTCTTCTCTTGCTCCTCATCCGAAGCTCTCACCATTTTTTTTTCCATGGCCCAGTTTTAGGAGGAGCGAGACGCTTGGATCTGGATCCCAAATGCACTTTGACTGCATTAAGCTTTTTAACTGCTCCTGGGCTCCATCATACTGTGATGGTATTTATTTTGGACCCCGTCACTGACAGCTGATTGGTTTGTTTCCACTGCTTAGGCAATTACAGACGTCTGTGCTGTACAAGAATAACCGACAGTCATAATAAGCACATGGCTGGACCATCTGTGCGCAGAAGCGAGTGTAACTGGCCGGCACTGGGATCCTTTTTAATAAAGGCTGTGGATTACGGCACTTGGGAGCGTTTTTGCTCCTGGCTGGACTGCAGGGCGTCACTTTTTCCGAGGGGAGGCTTGCATCTTCCCCTCAGACCTGCCTTGTCACCACAAAAGGGGCTCTTGCGTTTGGAGTGGTGGCAACCAGCTTTGGACTGGGGCATGTCAGACAGGCATGCAGGCACAGAAACAAATAGGCAGGCACACACCAAGACAGACACAGATAGGCACTTGCCAACAAACACAGACAGGCATGCACTCACAGACCCAGACAGACAGGCACGCAAATGCAAAAACTCACAGGCACACAGACACAGATAGACAGCCATGCAGATACAGACAGAGCAGCACACAGACACAGATAGACAGGCACACAAAAAGACAGGCACACAGACAGACAGGCACACAGACACAGATAGACAGGCACACAGACAGACAGGCACACAGACACAGATAGACAGGCACACAGACAGACAGGCATACAGACACAGATAGACAGCCACACAGACACATATAGACAGGCACACAGACAGACAGGCACACAGACACAGATAGACAGCCACACAGACAGACAGGCACACAGACACGACAGACAGACAGACAGGCACACAGACACATATAGACAGGCACACAGACAGACAGGCCCACAGACACAGATAGACTGGCACACAGACACAGGCAGACACACAGACACATATAGACAGGCACACAGACAGACAGGCCCACAGACACAGATAGACTGGCACACAGACACAGGCAGACACACAGACACATATAGACAGGCACACAGACAGACAGGCACGCAGACACAGACAGGCATACAGACAGACAGGCACACAGGTACAGGCAGACACAGATGGACAGCCACACAGATAGAACAGCACACAGACACAGACAGACAGGCACACAGACACACTCCTCCGGAGATGGCAGGGCTCCATGTGCCACAATCCCTCCCCAGGCCTGATATTTAAAATTAAAACATGTCCAGCAGGTGCAGATACAGGACTTGCTCGGACTGCAGTCACTTCTCACGGTTCACCTGTGGTGTCCATGTAATGGCAATCGATGCAGTTCATTCTCAGTTCTCTGTATCTTCATATAGCACCCTGGAGCACTTAATCAATAAGCATTACCGAGCACAGTCCTGGATGGGGCTCTGATCTCATTCTATCTGGAGCTTTCTGTAAACCTCAGACGCTCTCTTGGTGTCCCATTGGGCCCAAAGTCCAGGGTAGTTCCAGCACCTTTCCGTTCCACGTGCTTGATTTACTGGAATGCTGGTTAAGGTGCCATTTTATTGTTGTTGTTTATGAGGGTGACCCTGTTCTCTGTGGTCAAAGTCCATTGATTTCAGCACTAAAAATGTAAATGTGTCAGGTGCTCAACAAAATGTTCCTTAAGTTATTTTGAGAACCCGTGTATCTACATCTACATTCACATTAGTTTAATCTTTAGAAATGATTTATATAAAAATAAATTCTACAGTGGTAATGGCTGTGAGACATTTACATCAGCACCCAATGAAATTCTGCCAGTATTTGGTTGTTAAATATCAAGACACGCACTGTTGCAGGACTGGTTTGGACTCACTTTTACTGCATGTTTTATAATACAAACACTCAGTTCTTACCCTGTTTTGAAATGAAGTGTGAAGGGAAGTTGTCAGTTGTGGTAGCAATCAGGATAATCTCTGGGATGGTTATCACTGGTGTAGTGAACTATGTTGGCCAAGCATGAAAAGTCCCCTTGGCACTGCGATCTGTGTGTGAGCTCTGGACTCTTTGTTTAGTGGCAATGCGACGCAGAGTCACGCTGCTTGTCCTCGGTGCCTCTGGTGCTCTGTTACAGATTACTGCTGTTCAGAAGCTGCCCCCCGCCCCCCACTGTGACTCTTAGGGGGGGGGGGGGGGGGGGAAAGACCCAGAGCCCTTATCTGGGCCAAGGATTTGGATCCTCCATCTTACTATACTTGTGCCCAAAGTACACAAAGGTTGACTGCATTGCAAATGAGTCAAATAAGGGAGAAACTGCACAGAGCAGTTTGAGAGAGTTTGATTTTTTAAAAAAAGAGAAATCATCCCGGCTTCAGGAAATGCCAGGGTCCGAGCCCCGCCAGATCCGAGACGGCATCATTAGCGAAAAAGCTCTACAGCATCACCTGCCAAGCCGGCACATAATTCCTCACCTTGGCATGTTTTGCTCCCTTGTTCATTTAGGTGGTGCTTTTAAGTGCAGCGTGTAGAAGACAAGCAATAAATAGCGGCATCTCACTTCTGCTTGTGTGATATGAGCTCACACGCTCCTGCACCAAGGCCGGTATACTTAGATCATTTCATTTTACAGCGGGAGCCTTACTTCCTGTCTTCGTATATTTCGAATGGAGGCCGTCTTTGACGCGGAGCGTAGCGCTGGTCAGCTAGCTGAGGTCGTGTAGCGGTTTCACTAACTAGTGGCGCTATAAGCGGCTCCAGGTCGCAGCGGTGACCTCGGCTCCATGCGAACTGAAAGGGAACCACAACAAGCTCGCAAACCACAGGCACGTTGCTCTTGTATGACCAGAGGCTATAAAGTGATTGAGTAAGCGGACTGGGCCCGGTGGCTTTTTCTGTGCGGCTTGCTGGTCCGCCGGTTCTGTGCTGGTTTTGGTCTCTGGTCACTAAGGAAGTTCACCTTCCCTGAGGACTGAACAGCAGTGCGTGCCGTTCGAGATCTGAGCTGGGCCCAAGTTTAATGATTATGCTGATCGTAATAATATACATATAAATGCAGCCCTTTTGCAATTTTGTTGTTCTGTAAGCTAAGATAAAATCAATAACAGAATAAAGAGGAATTTTGTGTGGACCAGTGGCTCTTCTCCATCACCCCAAGGACACCGGAAGTGGGTCCATTGTGTCTGTCCGGCCTGGTTAAGGTCCCTTACTGGTGTGCTGCAATTCGCCATCTTTCCTGCTTTCAAATGAGCTGGGATTCAGGAGCCTCAAAGGGAACAAACAGACAGGGAGGGGCTCCTGCCCCCCCCCTCCCCAGTGAAAGCTGCCTCAGCTGTGTCGATGTCTTTCTGTAGTGTCCAAACCGTCTCTTTATGCCCCCCCCCCACATTCCTCTGTAAATGTCAGCCGGTGGCCCCGGTTCTGAGCGCGGCCAAAGTGCACGCTGGCATAGATGACGCTCCCGGCCTGCTGAAGTGGACGCTGGCATTCGCCCGTCCTGCAGCATCTCCGCTCCCAGCTCAGCCCGCCGGACTGGTACCGAACGCGGAGACGGAGCCGTCGGCCGTCAAGTGTGATGTTGCCCGGCTGGAACCAGTCCAGCCCCAACCCCATTTACACATAAAGCACCCCAGGAAAAAAAATCAGAATTTACCCTTATGTCTTTGCGGTTATAGCAATGGAATGTCAATGCGTGATCAGTCGCAGACTGCCTGGCGTAACCTTGCATGCAGACACAATCTCCACATGGAAATGTGCTCAAAATCATTTCCCCATCACTCCCCATCGAAAACCTACGGTTATATCAAAATTATTTCTTTCATTTTTTTTAAAGCTTTTGTTGCATTAGATAGCTTATTGCTTCAGTAACCAATAAGCAGACACGCAGAGGCCTTGGTTGCAGAGAGCCTTTGTGGTGGCTGACAGCTCCCAACTTTAACCACCAAAAATAAAGCCCTTCCTTCCTCTGTAATGAAAAGTTGCTCCTGCTGCTTCTCTTTCATCGGGGCGTCAGAGTGCAGCGACATCTGTGGGGTGGATTAAAGACTGAGGCGGGTGGCGCAGCAAGTGTACGGCTCATCCGCCAAGCATTTGGCCAGGCTCCGCCCCCAGGCCTGTTACATGTGTCACGATTAGTCATCCGCTGTAGCGTTTCGACTCCTTGGAGCCCCGAGGCGGCCGGCCGGGGGGACGCACAGTAAGGTAACAGCACTGGATCGGTTCTGCAGGGCTCCGGGGCTCCGCCCACCCCGGGTGACCGCAGCCCAAGGCCTGTAGGCCTCCTGCCCTGTTCTTAAACAGCGAAAGTGGTGGCTGTCATCATTTCCCTGTTTCAATTTTTATGAGAGTGCAGCTTTCCACGTGCCGCCTCTCTGCATTTTTAACTGCCTTCGGGGGAAAAACAAAAAAAATTTAAAAAAAAATACGCTAGCAGATTACCCGAAGTTCAAACGATGTGGATGAATGGAGCGTGAATAGGTGAATATGCGATGTTTGCTTAGCATTCCCAGCCACAGCGTTCCACATCCTGCACCGGTCCCCAGAAAACACTGCCCTTCTGTCTGCTGCCTGTGGTCTACGTGTATGTACAGCTTCAGAGAGGCCACTCTCATTCGGTGACACCCTGCATGTGCTTCTAGGAGGAATGAGGTTCGACCGATTACTGTTTAAGTTAAGTACTGCTAGCGTGGCCATTCTCTCCGGTACGTTTTTGGTTCATAACCAAGCTGATCTTCTCTCAGACAGAGAAATGGTTTTGACTAACCCCTGATGCGTGGGAAGCATTGAATCACTCGGTGTAGGCGACTGACACCACAGAAGAGCATCTCCTCTCATCACTGCTGCATGTCTCGCTCAGTACAGCAGCACTAAGCGTTTTGCTCAAGCCTGCTAAACAATGCCGTAAATCAGGCTCCGATTAGAAAATCCACAGGCTCTGAACTTTTAAAAGCCAAGAGTTAATGCTGCAAGGTTTGCCAGTTGCCAACTGCAGATATGCCTAAGAAGGTATTATGCTTTTGGGACTGAATCACACACGAGACATGGGTAGATATGTGGTCTAACTGAGGGGATTCCATGCTGCTTGCTGGTTCTGACAGGGAATTGAAGACAAGTCCGTTGAAGACAAAGCCATTTTGTCCACAGAGGGCCCACATTAGCCTAATCTATCATGTGGTGTGGGGCATCTTCTGCCCCCAAACCATGTGCAGGGTCTAAACTCTGCTTAACCTACCCTGCTGTCTTCTGGTCAGGTAAAACATTCACTAACCACTAGAGTGAGGCTAATAATCATGCTAACGCATTAGCAGACCCCCCAGAATCTGAAGATGAATGTAAATACAAAGGCAGCCATTGAGCAGACTGGCTCTGGCTATGGCCTGAGAGCTAAACGGGGTTAAGGTGCCAGCGTGTGAGCGACTGTGCACTGTGCTGCGCAATGATATCATACTGTTCACAGCACTGGACATAAACAGAGCACCACTACAGAGTCAAAAGCCAGGCTCATTAAGGCTGTTTGTCCCAGTCTCCTGAGCCCAGTCTCATTACTCCAACATAAACACAAAAAATTAACGAGATTACTCACTGAATTAGCAATCCCACACTTCCACTTTTATCATATACTTTAAGTATGAATCATGACATTTGTTTTGGTCCCAATTCCAGTGTAACTTTTTAATCTTTGGATTTGTGATTTAATTTTTTTGTGCCTGACTTGCTATGCATTTCAGCAAGCTTATTAATCACAACTCTGTAATCCTCATTAAGATTTTAACACACCGTAAGAAATAACCTGTGATGTAGTTAATAAAAAAACCCTGGATTGTAATCTTTTTCTTTAACCGCTGCCATAAAATTTTGACTAGGTGTTAAACCTGTCTCAGCACTTCAAGGCAAAAATACCAGAGATTCAACCAATTATTATATTATTATAACTCAAGCCGATATATTTCACACACACACACACACAGACACACACATATATATATGTGTGTGTGTGTGTGTGAAATATATATAGTTATGAATCAGTGTATTTATGTATAGCAGCAGCCCAATACAGTTTGAATGTTATTTATGGGTAAATAAAGGGGGGTAAGATCCCTTGAAGCCTGGAGTGATGATCTAGCCCCCCCCTCCCCCCCCCCCCCCCCCCACCCGCCCCTCGCCCCCCCCCCCCCTCCGCCCACGCGCCCCCCCACCCCCCCCCACCCCCA
>JAABNY020000008.1:7906815-7917210 GCA_015164015.2 Brevimyrus niger | reverse complement strand
AAAAAATTTTTGAAACGTGGTTTTTATTTATAGCAAGAACCCAAAACAGTTTAAATGTTTTTTATGGGTAAAAAAAAGGGGGAAAGACCCCTTAAAGCCTGGGGGGATGATCATGCCCCCCCCCCCCCCCCCACCAGAAAGTGGCTGAGCTGGTCCCCGTAGAGCCGCCTTCACGCACCGGCATCAAAGCCTCCCAGCTGAAAGTTTGTACAAGAGCCAGAAGTGGTCTTTTAAAAAGCCCCCTTACCTGGAGAAAACTCCCCCTCGCTGAGCTCTCCGGAGTCGGAATCCATCTCTCCCCGAAGGACCTTCTCTTTCTGCAGATGAGCTTCTTGCTTGGCACTTCGGTTCTTTTAAAAGATTTGTTTGTTTGTTTGTTTTGTTTGGCTGCAGCTGTGCTCCAGTCCCGGCTGCCCGCGAGACTGCCTGCTTTTCAGTAGGTTCCCTTTGCTCTCTCTCGCTTCCTCCCACCCTCTTTCCGCCCTCACTCCTCCCTCACTCGCTCCCTCGCTCTCTTTCTCTCTCTCTCTCTCCCGTCACCCCTTCTTCGTCTTCTGAATCCCCCCCCCCCACTTCCCTGTCTGACTCACAAGCTAGTGGCCTGGAAAACAAAGAAAAGACTGGACGCTGCCTCCTCACCATAACTTATAACTCACAAGTTCTTTTATCTAAACTATTTTTCTGAAAACATTCTGACAGTCCTTTAGTTAATTTTTTGAAAAATCCTTTTGCCAAATAATGGCGGGCCCTTTTTTTTTTTTTTTTTCCTAATTTTTAGTATTTAAAAGGACCTCACACCTAAATCAAGTCACTTCTGTGTTGTTAGTAAACTGAACTGCTGAGGTTTAATCTACCTCTAGGTTTTTTGGAGGCTGTGGCTTCTCATTGCAAATGTTGGTGGTGTAGATGATGGACCTGATGTATCTGAGGTTTTCTGATCCTCCAACCAGCTGCCTCCAATGTTGCAGCCCAGCCAGCCATAAGCCATATTGTCCAGGCTTGTACCATATGGTGTTACAATGCTGTTGTAGTAGCAGGTGGTGACCATACAACCAAGGAATCGTCACTTTGATTATCAATGAACTGTTTACAATGTTGCCAATTTCTGTCCAGTTCTCTCTATATTATCACCTGAAGTGACTTTTTGGTTCATAACATGAACAGCAAAGTTCATGTTATTAATTTAGCTATCTACTTGGCTCATTGTGTTGACACACTTCCCATTTTAATGTACTTGATACTGGCTATTGTAATATCCAATCATTGTTAAAGGACCCCAGTCATCCTAAAACATCCTATAAAAGTTACATAAGTAAATTACTGCAGAGAGCAAGTGCTGATACCAGGACACATTCAAGTTGACTCCACATGCAAATTCTGTTTCCTGTCTATTATACAGATTGAAGGAGTCTTGTTTTATAGCTTAGAATATTGACGTTTTACCTGATGGGGAACAAGGGAAAACACAAACCAAATTTTACTATAAACCAATCATCACAGAAAAGTACAACGAGTGTGATTTAGCTACAGTGATTCTCTCCTGGTTAGGAGTTTTAGGTTGGCATCGTCCCAGTGTCAAATGATGGCCCAGTAACTGATAAATAACATTCCATGAATCCCTGGGCACACTGACTGTTATCCAGCTTCTAACAGAAAAGCCATTTTCTTATGGCATATTTCTGCACGGATTCCTTTCAGTGTTATTCCTCTGGAACTCTAGTGATGTGCAGAACTTCCTGAAACCTTGGTACAAAGTACCTTTGTGTTAGCTAATGAGCTTTGAGAGTACATATGATTGCATGTTCCTTTGTATCTATGTTGCAGCAAAGTTTCTGTCACTAGAAAATTCCAATATATACAATCACTCCTCATTTAGTGGGCAAGTTCCATTCCAACGACCAGGTCATTTGGCGAATTGATCGCTAAGTGAAAATTAGCTTAGGTGTGACCATGACTCAGCTTATGACTTTCCATGCTCAATCTCTTTCATGAAGTGTACGTTTTTAGCAAAATTTCCTACATTAAACTTCAAAGATCTCTTCTACTCCTTTTTTTGTTGTCAGGTGTATGAAATTTGGTTGTAAATGCATGCAATTTGTCGGATTTGGTGCCAGTCATAAGGGCGTCATGCTTATGGAATGTTTCACAAATAACAATATTGCTTTGCATAGCATAACTTAATTCAGTAGCAATGCTAAACATCATTTTTGAAGGGTCACATACTACTTGAAGGGTCAAAACTACTCAGTGACCCGTGGAATGCACTTATACCAACACAGCATAAGCTAATTAATGCTAATGCTAGCACAGTCGGTCTATGCAAAACAGGAACTGATATTCTCATTCAGATGGTGTTGCCATGGCAGCAAAAGCTGGAAACTCAGCTGCCAGCTTGAAACTGTATGAAATAATTATTGTCTCAAGGCCTCCAAAGTGTTTGCAACATGCTATGCTGCCCTTCTGATGTGCACAATCACCTCGTTCACTCACATCATTGCTCTGGCAGTTGCATAGCTAGACAAACCAGACGAAAGTTTCCTTTCTTGCACACATTCAGGACAAATCACTTTTGTTCTGTTTTTTTTTTTGTACTGCCATAAAAATGAAATTGATTAGTATTGCCTCATATGTCATGAATTAAGGGTGATGCCTGACATGTTTGCAGATAATGAAAGTGGCTCTGTCAATATGACGTCGCCTTTTGGACCTTAAGATAGTTCCCCTTAGCCTTTCCATGTCAGCACTGAGTACTATTTGTCTTGCTACGTTTAGCATATTTATCCTGAGTATCAAGGTTTCTCAACTGCAATGTCTCATGTAACTATATAAAAGTCAGATTTCTATTCCAATAACTCTGTAATTCGGTTCAGCTTTAGTTTCCTCATGCAGATTTTCTATACTCTGACTGCTACTACTTAATGCACTGAAAAGGTTGATGAAAAATGCAGGATGTGTGGAAATAGGGTTATTCTGTATGGTAAAACTATATAGGTGTACTATTGTGTTATTGTGTCCATTGTAGAGCTGGGCGGTATGGCAAATAAAATTATCATGATATTTTTTCTTGTATTGACTGATATCGATAATTATCAGTATTACAGTTTCACAATACTGTTCCATGTAATAATCAAAATAATAATAAAAATAACCTTATTCTGACAAATAGAATGCATACATTGAAATAAGCAATATTAGTAAACAAATACTTATTTTCCATCAACAAATTTTACTGTTTACATACAAAATTCCCTTAAAATTATAAAAGGTTATTGATTTTCAAGTATTCAAGGAAACATAGCTCAAATGAACAAAATCATATAATAATGTAACAATGTGCCAAATTGTATACAGTAATACTGCAAATATGTTAAAGGGCAAACATAAAATAAAGCAGGACAGAACTGACTGCAGCAAGTATCTTTCTCTATTCTTTGTCTCTTAAAACTTTTTAAAATTCTGAGGTAGAAAAGAATCTAAACCAAACAAAAAACAATTATTTAAAAAAATGCTAAATCATGGTTAGATTTTTTTGTCTGGCGCTGCAAAACGTCACCATGTCACATGGTACAAAATCTTTCTGAGAGCAAGACGACTTGAGACAGACCGTGCAGCACAAACTGGAACCGCCCCCGTGATGACGCGACATTGCCCTTATTGGCTGAAGATTTTCATCACACACACGACATTTGTATCCAAGGAAGTTCCAGTGCGTTATCTGCTATTTCTCTCGAAAAGCACGTAAAGCAGTGAGAACTGGTTTCAGTTCATTTACTTGGTAAAATAAAGTATAAATAAATGACATAAATGCTCTAATAGTACACGTAAGTTAGTGGTTTATGCACTGTTAGTTACTGTAATGTTGCGCTGCTTTATTTGTTTAATCGTCCAGTCTGTGAAGAAGACATTCAAGAATTGCATTGTACTCTGTACATGACAATAAAAACTTTGAATCCTTGAAATATATGTATTTGATCTTTTTCCTGCCATCTATCTTTTTACACAGAGCCACTATACACAATAGTTTTATTCATTGCTAACAGTTTGTATCAGTTGGTTATTGTAAAAGAAGTAATGTGCATGCAGGTGATATTTCTATAGATTTACCTACACCCTTCTGGCGGTGCTGCCATTGCAGTCAGGTCTCACAGACTACGAGGAGTAGAAGTTGTCCAACTTGGCTGTGGCTTTCTGTGGGAGCTTGAGACCATCATACTGCATTAGCATATTAGTGCAGTGAATTATGAAAATGAATCAGGTGCTGTTCTTATTTCAGTAATGACAAGCAGACTAAACCTTCATTCTCACACGTTTACACTTGACCTTGTTTGAGGAACACCTTCGGCTGTGTTCAGGAATGCGGGAGGCCCACAGACACCCAAATTCCCCCGCATTCCAGGGCTCTTCTGGTCACAGGTTTGCAGATACACAGATAAGCAGTGAATACCAAGGCAAAGCGAGTTGTGTTTAGAACATGGTTGTATGTTTTTTTAATCCATGCGTGGTCCATAAGCTTCTCCACTACAAGGTCGCATTGTGTGTGTTCATTGGGATCAGGTGACCACAGTTCGAGGCCCTATTCGGGGGTGGCCAATCTTATCCGCAAAGGACTGGTGTGTATGCAGGTTTTTGGAAAAACCTGTAAGTCAGCTGTTCAAACCCAGGTGTGAGGACTCTTTCAGCCAATCAATTCTCTAATTAGTGATCTAATTAAGAAGTTACAGCGAAAACCCGCATACACACCGGCCCTTTGCGGATAGGATTGGCTACCCCTGGCCGATTCTCTGTCTGGAGGATATTGACAGGCCCTTGTACAGCTAGAGAAAAAAACGACTCAGGTAATTTTTTGTTTTCTTGAATTTAAGTCACACCACGAGTGCCCCGTTTATTAAGGGGCAACATTTACAATGCTAATGCTAATCTGTTATCTGCAATCACACATGCATGCAACCAAAAAAGTGAGAACTAATTTTTAAAAATAATGCCCTCTCCCTCCATTTCTCTTCCCTTTTTACTCAGCTCAGTGATATTAGAAAGGACACAGAGTTTTAATATTTCTTAGTTTCTGGTGATTTTTAAAAACTGGGACTGAAAATGAGCACAGGAGTCAGTATTAAAGGTGCATGGTTGTATCTGTAAGTCTGTGGTTCGATGAAGGCTGCATGGACTATACAGCTGCATTGATGTTGCACAACAAAAGTAGAAAAATGTTTACTTCTAGGTTTGGCATGCATGTCTTGTGTAATCAGTTAAAATGTAGTGCTTTAAAAATCAGAATTACTGAATGTAGAAAAAAGAGAGCAGACTGTGACAACACCCTTATCGATTCACCAACACGTTAACACTTCATATCTATAAATATCTACGTGTATAAATATCTCTATCTATAAATGTATAAAGTGAAGGATTTGCAGCTTAGACTTTGAGCTACTGAAGAACTTGGGAATCTTGATAAGTATTTCAAGTTTTGGCAAAGTCTGTATTTTAACTCACTAAATCTGGTGCCTGTTTTCACTTGCAAATCCTGTTTCAGAGACAAGCAGACTGGCGAAAGATTTGTCACAAAGCAGCGTTATAAATCTTCTCTTATTTTTCCCTGAGTATTAAAAGCAAAAGAATGGCATTACGCTTTTATAGAGAGAAAGGAAAATAAGAAATGCACTGGAAAATTGGTGAACAGCATTTTGCAAAAGACAGTCTTGCACTGCACTCAGGACAGGCATGACTGCTGAGATATAAGACAATCAAATCATATAATCATCATCATTAAGCATTTTTATGACACTGAGCTAACCTAACACCCACTGTGTCTTGTTCAATGCCCACAGCGTGGATTGTGGGCTAAAAAAAAAAGTAATAAAAATAAACCATGTTTTTTGAGATAAGTTCTTTGTGTCTGCAGATGTCACTACAGTTGTATGGTTTGTCCTGCTGTTTGTGGAAGTTATTAATATGGATATTTGAAGAGTTTTCAAAAAAACAAAGTCAACCTTTTTCTTGCTGTGTATCGTCTGTGTGCAAACGTACGCATCCAGATCAAACTGAGACTGTTTTGCTTTTTTATGGTATGTTATTGTAGCCCAAATAAATGACCAAACGACCACTGAGAGGAAATAATCCTGTATTCCACTGGTCAGGATTAATACCTCGGATAGAGCTTGAAGAAAGCTATTAGGAGGTTGTGGACAAAACGTAACATGTCTATAAACAGTCTATAGGGTTTGAAAACTACCACATCACTTTTGATGTAGCTGATTTTCGGTCTGCAATAAAATAATTTAGATTTGCTGTAAGATTTCTTGTTTAAGCATGATCGTCACAAAGCGTGACTGTCACACCGGATGCGTGAGAGCTGGCCACCCTGCCCTAACTGCTGTGAGTGCTTGGGCAATAGTGCTCAGTCTTTGCTGTGAGTAGTTGGGCAATAGTGCTCAGTCTTTGCTGTGAGTAGTTGGGCAATAGTGCTCAGTCTTTGCTGTGAGTGCTTGGGCAATAGTGCTCAGTCTTTGCTGTGAGTAGTTGGGCAATGGTGCTCAGTCTTTGCTGTGAGTGCCTAGGCAATGGTGCTCAGTCTTTGCTGTGAGTGCTTGGGCAATGGTGCTCAGTCTTCTGTCTGCAGAAGGTCTGTGAATGATAATGGGTGCAAACCAATGTTGCTGTCAGTGTCTGAGCTCAAAGCTATACAGTAGTTGCCGTGCTCACAGCATGTAGTGTCCATATTTCTGCTCCTCAGAGGTCACTGTTTTACTTATTTATAAGTAGATATAATTTTTATTGAAAATTGGACACTAGTCAAGTCTGTCTCCAAACATAATGTTTTTAGTAAAATACCTGTGTTATTTAAAAAAATAAGAAACTTGCATTGAAAAAGTGATAAATTGTCGTTGTTAACACACCACGGCACAGAGTGCACAATCACAAAATGTGTCATCTGCATTTAAGTTTCTTTCTTTAAGAAAAGCCTGTTTTACTGTTGTATAAAAGTAAGTGGCATAAATATTGTAAGTGCCAAACAGCCTGAGCCACTCTGAATCCTGTGAAGTCCCTGATTATTTGGCCTGTTTTCTTAAACTCCAAATGCAGTGCTGTGAGGCACCGGGAACAGCCTGTGAAGTGATTAAAGCAGAGGGGGTGTAAGCTGGTCGCTGAGAGGAGAAGGCTGGTGCTGGGGCATTGTGGTTCTGTGTCAGGAGACTGAGATTTAAATCTGATAACTGGCTTTGATTATGAGCTACTTGAATTACGAGCTTCGGGGTCACATGTAAAGTTCAACATGTATAATTTGACCTTAGCTTTCTAACCCAGTGCATCTCCTGGCTGGTTCCAAAAAGGAGTACCTTATTATCCTGGGTATTACAGTATGTGGAAGGGATTTACTGGAGAGACTGGGTTGGGGCTCGGGCAACTTATTTACTGAAGACATTGCACAAAAGACTGACGTATATTACATTGATAGTGTGATAAGTATTTAAAAGAGAATCTTCATTTCATCATTTGTGGATGAATGATGGTGGACCTGTAGAATGGGCGGTGACAAGATTCTTGTCTTATCATCTTTATACTCAGTTACTAGAAAAATGAGCCTTGCCTTGAAGTGCAGTAGACTTCTCCAGTTATATGATGAAAGCTTTAAACATGATGGTAGGACTGTCTCCTCATTTTATAGTTTATTTTAGTGTCTGTTTCATGTCAGGGTACCGGATTCAGACACACAATGTGACTGGCAGAAAGAAATCCCCTTCCTAATAGAGAATCTGCAGTTGCGACACAGAAAGCTTCCTTTCTCTTGAATTTAGTGCTCCATTCGGCGTTTTTACACACATGTAATGCATCACGAGCGCATACTGCCGCTGAGTCAGGGGCTGGCTGGATTGGTGCGGGTACGTTACGGCTCTTCATGACTTACTCAGCGTCCTAAAGCAGGCTGGTGCTTAATGTCTATGATGCAGATTCAAAACTCGTACTGTGGTATTTTTAAGTCATCCAGCAAAATACTGTACATTATTGCTGTGAGCTTTTACCTACGTCCAATCATGCATGAAACCAGAAATGGCAAAAAAAAAAAAATTTGATGAATTTTTTTAATGGGAATTTCACAGAGCTTTCCTCCTCATCCAACCAAAAAGTAAAGCTGGCTTTTGATAAAATAAAGCACAATGAAAGCTTGCTTTGTTAGACAAATGGCTTTTGTGACTAGGTCTGTCTAAATGAATGGAAATTGAAAGAAAAGGGAAGCAGGGCCCTTCTTGCTATCTTGGATACCACATCCCCAGAGGTGGAAAGTTCAGATCTAGAAAGTACAAATCCAGACCAAGGTTTTGTTTCAACCAGTTGATCATAAAGGGAATGAGACACAGAGTACTCAACCGGTTGGTTGGAAACCTGGATTTGTACTTTCTGGATCTGAACTCCGCCCTTCTGCTTATTCCTTTCAATGAGGCTGGTCCAGTTTCCTCTGAAATGTCAAGCTGCAAACTCAGGAGCCCTTGAAGGAAGCATTTGTGCCTTTTGAAAAAAGGGAAGTTAATGTTCCTGTTAACTTTCACCTCGTTCTGAGTAAAAATATCACAGTTTTTCCAATGCTTCAGTAGTGGCATATTGACAGGCCTGCTTCCGTCTTTATTTAGAAAAAATATATATAGAGCATCGACTTCACCCGTACCGCATGACAGATTGACGTTTATTAAGCAGTTAATTCACACTGCTGCCAGTCACGATATTTTGTATCTGCACAAAAAAAGTATGTGCCCTGCTTCTTTTGTATGCCCGGATGCATTTAAGCTTGAGTGTCATGTCATAGTGTAAAAATGAGCAGAGCTGGGGAGCTGGGACCCATCTGTGATGACGCTGTCCTGGGAGACTGCTGGGCCAAGCTGCACAAGGGTTTGGCATTTTGGTGCGGTCTCGTGCCAGACTGGTGTATCTGTGCTGCTAGCTGCCCAGAGGTCCATGGGTGGTGAGTAGGGGGGGGGGGGGATTTCAAAATGTCTCAATTTCAAACAGAAGACAGTCATTTAAACTCTCTGCATGTCTGTGGCCCCAGTGACTGCCACCTCAGTGCCCTTTCTCGAAGCTGTGCCGACTGTATTGATGCGCCCTCTGCTGAACAACCTGTGAAGCACACTCTGATTTTGTCTTTCTTTTCTCATGTCAATAACAGCCTTATTGGCCATAAATGACATCTCAGATCCACATCAGCATAATTGTATTCAAAGCACCACTATATAAAAAAAAAACTCATGATCAACCCATGATGTCATTATATGAGAGTGAGCCACACACTATTTGAAAAATATGAGGCGTAACAGGCGACATGTTGCAGGAGGTAACGGGTGTGACGCAGTTGCCGCGGGGGGCAGATGGTGAGCTGGGACAGCCGGGTCAACAGGATGATACCCGTCACCATGGAGAATTCAGTCGGTGTAGCGCAGATTGATATCAGACAGCTGGGAGAGGGGATGCAGCCCATTTGTGACAAGAGAAGAAACTAACTCTTGCAGAAATTAAACTTTATTTAATTTTACCTGTTAACATTCTGAATATTGATATAAATGCACTGAAACTGGTAATGACTACAATGAGCAGGCTTAGAAACAGAAGAAATTTCTTCATATTCTATTACTGTGTTTAATTTACCTCCAAGGTTGAAAGTCGGAGCTGAGAAGGACATCACGCCCGAGTTAACCGCATCCCAGTATAGCAAACTGGAAATGATTTAACAATACAGAGGACCTGCTTCAGAAAGCAGGATTACTTGTTTAACTGGATAACTTTAACTGAAATTAAGGAACCCCAGTACAAATTGCCTTTATCTTCATTCACTTGCATTTAGCCTGGACTACCTTAAATCCAGCAAGTTATCTGGCTAAGCTGGAAATCCTGCTTAGTGGAACAGCCATGGATGGAATTACGGGGGATACTGGGGGGTACAGTACCCCCAGATCAAGACCCAGACACCTCCCCCCCAAAAGAGACAAAAATAGCAGTTTTGGGGGGGGGGTCTTAAAAAATTTTTTTTGTTGTAAAAAAGCTAACCTCACCTTGTAGGAAAATTTCTATGTCAAACAATTTCAGGCACCCCTAATGTGGGTGTTTGTCTGCCATGGTGCTGTTTGTCGTGCGTTCGTCAATGTAGGTAGCCAGCAGAGTCTAGCCTGTTGAAAATGTGTTATTTTACAACCTTAATTTATTTAGGTGTTTCATCCACCAATGCAAGCTGGCGTCTTTATAAGTTGAGGAAGATGGCAGGATGAGGACAGTGAGCAGGAAGATGGCAGGATGAGGATAGTGAACAGGAAGATGGCAGGATGAGGATAGTGAGCAGGAAGATGGCAGGATGAGGATAGTGAGCAGGAAGATGGCAGGATGAGGATAGTGAGCAGGAAGATGGCAGGATGA
>JAABNY020000008.1:7893519-7906715 GCA_015164015.2 Brevimyrus niger | reverse complement strand
CAGGAAGATGGCAGGATGAGGATAGTGAGCAGGAAGATGGCAGGATGAGGATAGTGAGCAGGAAGATGGCAGGATGAGGACAGCATGCAGGACCAAGAGGTGAGTTAAAAGTTAGGCTGTACTTTAAAATCTACTCTATCATCAAGACAGATATTAGCCTAATAGGTAATTATTTATTTCTGAAGGCTGTTGGAGCTGGGAGGACTGAGAGGGCAGGAATAATACCAGACTGCTGGACCAGACCAGGATGTTTGTAAATGCTTATTACTTTTACTAGTATTATACTTCTAGGATAATTATTTTTTCAAAAAAGTTTCCAAAACCAAATTCTTTTGGATTGGGATAAGGATAATGAGATCTTCTCTATTGATTCTCATTTTGTCTCATGTTCAGACCATGACTGTGTGTTTCATACATGTAATTAGTAAACACCCCCGGTGCATCTTGCACTCCTAGTGGCGACTATTCGTATTGACGCGGTAGCGGACCATAATGGTCACAGAAGTATTATGAAGGCAGTACCCCCCAATTATGGAGGGGTAATTCGCACTCTGGGAACAGCCCCCTGCTTTTTTAAGCAGGCCCCAGTTCTAGCCAGGTTCATTGTTAGCACTGGTTAGCCAGTTGATAACAACACATTAAGTGGTATTTTGCACATACAAACACCATAGCAACACGTTTACAGATAAAGGCTGGACAGCACTGTGTAGGGATGGTAAGATCTACCGATTCGCTTTGGTGCACCGGCGTAAAAGTTACCAATATGTCCACCGACTCCAACCCGATTAAAGAAGTGTGCAGAGGATAAAATTTGGAATGAACTCAGGATGCATTGTTGCATTGGTAAAATCCGATTTATTAATGTATAATAGTGAGTTAAATAATTTTGCTTTATTAATATTGCTTTATTTCGTGTTTTTTTTTAAGGTAACAACTGTGGCCTGTACTATGAAGCGGGGTTACGGCTTATCGGGGTAACTTGTTGGAAGTGAAGCAATATCGAGTCCATTTCAACTGTGGTTACCCCGATAAACCAGTAACCCCGCTTCGTAGTACAGATGTTATTAATGCTTTTGGGGGTCATTATGCTTCCAAACTGCAGGAGGGCATGTCGATCTTTTATTGCGAACCTGCCTGTGTTTGTAAGTTGTTACACACGAAAGCAAGCTTTCTTTTGTGTCTGTGTTTGGGAAGCGAAAATATGTTTGCTGGCTTATCCAACATTAGGGAGATAAAACTGAGCCATCCGTTTGTTTATATGCCGAAGCATGTTTGATAATGAGCCGGTACACTTTTATTTGGTTCATTTGAAAAATGTTGTAATATGTTTACAGTTCACAGCTCACAGTTATATATCTCAACAAGTCACGGTGCCCACTATGGTTAAGTTCATTAGAAGCGAGTTATTTTGGGGCAAATTAGCATAACTAGTAACTGGCTATACAACAATACAATATTTTGTTGTATTGGTCCATGTTTTATGGAGCCAACATTGAAAAGTTTAATTTGTGACTAATGCGAACTGTTGCGCGTCTGGGAGGGAGAAAAACCGCCAACTTGGGGTGTGTCCGAAATCGCGCACTTGCGCACTTTTAGTGCACGAGTTTAGGGCGTAGTGCGTTCACACTGACAACTAAGCTAAAATTCAGTGCATAAATACCCGGATGGTGCACTAAAAACGTCCAGAAAACGCAGTGCAGAACGATGGACACTACTCGCACTAAACGGGCGCCATTTTGACTACATAGCGGAAGGGGAGGGACATTCGGCAAGTTTTCAGAGTTGAATAATAAAATTGAGTAACTTTAATAAAATTATTTTACTCATGTATACTGCGGTGTGTAACCTCTCACTCTCTGACGGCAGTTTTAGATAATCTGAGTTTGCGATTTATACCTCTTAGGTTTATATCGACTTAGAAGAGTTCACACACGTAAATGTTAGCAGTTTTTTTTAGCTGGTTAGGCAGTCGTAGATAGGTTATATATGTTATAAATGTTCTGTTTCGAAGTTTGTAAATGTTACTTGTTGTTACTGAACTTCCAGAATTGCGATCAAATGCTAGTCCGTCACTTCTGGTAAGTGCAAAACGTTAGTGTTCCACTTAGGACAGCACTTACCCATGGTAGTGTGCACTACAGGAGGAAGTGCGCAGTGCACACTATGCTCTACATCTCAGTGCACTCAGGCAAGTATGCGATTTCGGACACACCCTTGGTTTTATGTTTATGGAAGAGTCTTTAATACAGTCGGAAGTTTGGTTTTTGCTTTGCTATTTTCTTCTTAAAAACATTTAAGATTTAGGCCAAGTCTCACGCGAGTTGGAGGCGTGTCCCATCGCATGCGTTCGTGTGAATCGCGCTGCATCGCAGTAGGCTTGGATCGTATTGCAATAATAGCTGCTTTATGTATCGGATCATTGGCAATGCATCGAGATGTGCATCCCAACTGCTGTGGGTGCGACTGATTTAATGAGACACAAATAAGACATAGGTACTAACAAACAGTATATAACGACAGCTTGTATTTCC
The DNA here is from genome assembly GCA_015164015.2 of Brevimyrus niger. Lineage (NCBI taxonomy): Eukaryota > Metazoa > Chordata > Actinopteri > Osteoglossiformes > Mormyridae > Brevimyrus > Brevimyrus niger. The sequence goes on along the minus strand of JAABNY020000008.1, from coordinate 7,904,184 downwards.
GTTATGAAGGGCGCAGTCCCTTGATTTTTGAGGTCAGGGTTGCAGAAGTTGGAATTTCGACTTAAGGGAACATTGCAGCCAGACTAGAAGTCGGAAATTACTACTTAATCGTTCAAATGGAACGAAGCATATATACAGAGTAAAACTGATCTGCTTTTCAATGCACACATAGGTGGAAACCAGCCATGGTTCGAAGCAATTTAGAGACTTTGATCAGTACACTGACACACTCTCTTCTCCAGATAATCTGACTCCCTGTGACTGCAGGGACACATGCTGTGTATGTAAATTGGTACGACCAGATTGATTTACTACTTACTACTTAAGCGAATGTTTGTGTCTTGCCGTGGACTAGCATCCTATCCTGGGAACACTTTGTCTTACATCCTACGATCTCTGGGGTTGAAACTCTTATCCTGAGTAATAGTTGTTTGTTTATTTATTTGTTTGTTTATTTAACAAGGCAGGACAAATGTGGTTTTAAGGGAACTGGAACATGATGAAAATCTGGTCACATGTCTTGGGCCCTATGGGGACAGCAGCCTCCTTATTTCAACAGATTGTGTGACATTTACCCGTTGTACACATCAGCATTAATAGTAAGGAACAGAGAACAACAGTGATCTGTTTGGGGCTTAAATGGCATAACACTGCACTGTGGACGTCTATATTTAGTAAAAAAACATCTTTTTCCATCAGATCTGAAAATAACCTTTTTATTAAGTTTTATGACACTTCCTTCTTTTTAAGCTCAAATTGCAGTTTCACATTTTCCTGGCGCCATAATAATGAAACAATGTTTTTTGCTTGTTCCTCCTACATATAATTCTCTAAAAGTTGGTCTTTACAATAATGTAAATTAAGGGGTTTTAATTAGTCATGCATAAATCATTTAGCTTTACACGTTTAACTTTACATGTGTACCATTTTTTATCAACAGCTGCCTAAATGTGCATGTTATGTAGAATTGTAAATGGTCAACATGCCGCATGCCTAGAAATAACTGGATAAAACGGGCAGGAACTGCTCAAAAATATCTGCAGTACAACAGTGGCATCTTCTAACTTGACAACCCTTGGAATGGTTTTGGAGACAAAAGGGGTCCTACCTGGTATTGTGCAGAAGTACTATGATGTTATGGGTTTTATGGTAGTACATTTTATACGGCAGGGGTCTCAAACTCCAGTCTTGGACGATGTGTTTTTATGGAAATCGATTTTATTCCTGCAAATATTTTACACGCGAGCGCAAAAAAGCGGAACTAATGCGACGTACCGTTCTTCGCGGGTAAATTAGCGGGGCGCACTCAAACACTGTAGCGGATAGTGATGGGAAGTTCGGATCATTTTACTGACTCGGACCTTTGAGTCTCTTTCAGTAAAATGAATGAATCTCTTTTCGAATCATTAATACATTTATTATTAAATTTATAATAGTGTGAATTTCTGTGATGATGGTTCTTATTTTCTATGTTCCATAACAATGAATGTATTAAAAGGTAATAAAGAGTTGGTTACTCTTTACATTTTGCCCATACAGTATGATGCTGAAATCACTATTAGAGATCATCATGCCCGACTGAACGAATCACTTCCGCGAGACGACTCGTTCTTCCCGAGTCACATTAAAGATTCGTTAAAAATGAAAGAATCCTTTAAGAACAACCCATCACTAGTAGCGGATTAACAAACATGTCAATGAAATGGTTCGGTTTTGCGCCGTCGGACATAGAACAAACAAGTCCTTGTTGCAAAGTTAAAAATTTGCAACCAAAGGAAGCAGCACGACAAATTTATTCCACCACCTAAAGCAGAGGCACGCATCGGAGTGGGAAAAGTGCAGCTCCCCGCGAAATAATACCCGCAGCACCAGCACAACATCCAAAGTTAAGCAAGCCACCGTCCCTGACACGATTTCGAACTGTGTGCCATATGATAAGAATGGGGCACGGTGGAAGGCGATAACAAACGCTGTCGCGATGTATATTGCTAAAGACGTGGTGCCCATACATACTGTGGAAAAGCCGGGATTTATTAACATGCTAAAAGTTTTTATAAGTTTCTACAAGTGTTTATAATGGCTTGGTCTGCCATCTCACTTACAAGCATATATATTTTTAGAACTTTAACTCGAAAGTAAACAAAACAAAATGAAGTTAAAACTTGTTTTGAACCATTTATTTGTTATCTATAGTTTGATTTTGAGTAGGAAATTGGGAAAATAGATTAAAATCGAAAATTGCATTTATTGTGAAAAAAATCTGAGATTTTATTTTTAGGCTATATCGCCCAGCTCTACACTTAAGTGGTAAACTCTATATTTAATATTTGCCAAGTATAGTCACATTCAATGTAAATATATTCTTATGTAATCTCGCTATGCTTAGGATTTGTATTGTCGTGATTTCATTTTTTTTTAAAGATCGGAATATTCAGTCTGTAAAGACGCTCCGGTTGGGTCAGTAGATGGCAGAGCTGAGCAAGGTCTGTTTCCAACGTGGTGCAATGTGAAGATACATAAGGAAGAAGGTACGGAAGATGTTACAGACGCAGAAGGAATAATTTGCTAAGAGTAGAACAATTAGAAGTCATGGGTTCTGTAATTTGTCCATCTTTCTGTTATAACTGCTCATCCAGTGCGTGATCTAGGTGTGCCTGGAATCCGTCCCGGGGGGCACAGGGCGCAGACTGGGGACACCCCAGATGAGACGCCTTGGGCAATTTAGGGACACCTAGTGCCACGCACTGAGATGCCATGCCCACCAAGTCTGCAGAGCTGTGCGTTCAGGACATGCTGCATACTACTGAGAATATTATGGCCTGTACGCTCTGCATTAGGCATAAACAGGCAGTCTGAATGTACCTTTCTTAAAGCTGACAATATCTCCTATGACTTGGTGTCATTCCCGGCACAAAAAGCTTTTTCTGTGTGGCCAGAGAGTCTTTGTCTTGTTTAATCTGAAACGGGGAACTTGTGAATTCACTCAGCGCCCACATCCCCCGTGAAAGTATTTGGGGCGTTGAACTGGGCATCTTTGTGTGCAAGCAGCAGCTTGGCCGGCTTCTCCCCACATCGTTCTAAAGATTCCTTGGCCTGAACGAGAAGGCAGCTCCAGCGTTGTGGTTTTGTGTCGGCGATGCTTGAATCGTGCTCTGTTAGAGAGTTCCCACACAGCGCCCAGGAACATCGCATCAGCTAACAGCAACCAGTGCTGTGTCAAATCCACACGACGTCTGGGGTGTCATATTTTGTTGTAGACTTATGTGGTACCCAAGATGCCTTCACTTGCCAAACCAGTGCTTAGACATACTTTCTTGATTCAGTTCTTGTTTTGTTAGAGATGGGTACGTAGGAGGGATAAGTATAGCATCATTTCTTCAGTATAATGCCAGGACAAAGTGATATGGTTGTGAAATGTGGATTGAAAACTGTCTTTTACTTTTTATAACTTCAACACGCTTCAATTTCATATCAGTTGTTAAAAGGATTATGTTAATGTAATCATCTCTGCTACGACTCTTGTTTCGTTTTCAAATGCTGCACTAGCAACTGAAGTATTTTCTTGTATTTTCTTGTACTTGTAAGTTGAACGCGTTAGAGGGAACCTGTCAGGTCTTCATCTTCAGAGTCAGTGTCAGAAATTAGACCGAAAAAGATGGAATTCAATAGTGCTGTTTGGTGGTAGCAGTAAGAGGAAGGTGTTCAACTTTAATCAGCTAATGAAGCGATGATGCAGTGAAAATACAGATGGAAAAGTAATTAATAGATATCTATGCTCCTGACTTTGAATACTATGAAATATACATGAAATGGCTGTCTTCATCAGTAAAGGTCACTAATGAGTGTATGTTATTTGCACAGTTCATATTACACAGCACCTTCTCCTGGTCTTCTGAGGGAAACGTCACCCTTTTTTAAACATCACCGCCTACTGCATCCACCTCGGCAGCGATGGAGACCTCTTTCCAGTTTCGTGAGCCCCCCCCCAGAGTCTCCGCCCACCTGGCATGCCGCCTCTGTCCATCGGTGACTGTCAAACTCATGAGGAGGCCAGCTGGAGGAACGCCTGTGCCCGCGAGTGTAGGTGGCTGCAGTGATAACGCTCAGCAGACCCCAGTGAACAGCAGCGGCTTCTTGTCACGAATTGTCAGTGGTTCCTGTTCTGATTGCATATCATTTATTTGCACAGAATTGATTGTGCTTTATTTTTAGTAGCACAATTTTCTGTTTTCACAATATTTCATTTGCATACCATTTATTTTTGCAATTTATTTATTTTTTCTTGCAATCTGATTAATGAGAGAAATAAAGGAGGTAGATGAAGGTTTCTAAAAGTTCCGGACTTTTTGGCTTGATAGGTGCTTTGAACAGGCTGTTTGTGAATTGCATCTGAAATCCTGTATAGGAGGAGAGCTGACTTTAGTTGTGATTAACATATCAAATAAAAAGTTCTTTAGACTAGGCTTTTTATTTTTAGCAAAGCCTGTCTTTTTCAAACGCAGTTATAATACTTCCGCCACACAGAGTGATGCTACTCTGCGCTATGTTCATTTGCCTGAGGGGAGCTGGGGGGGGCTTGTATCGCTGATCTGGCCAAGAATGGAATACAGACCCACTCAGAACTGAGGCGTGATTGTTTGACAGGCAGGGTTACTCCCCCCTCCGTAGACACCATGTTTGGATCGATTTCAAGTAAATGACTTGCCTTTGCCGAAGAACGGTCAGTGCCCATAGTAATTAAATAAAAAAAAAAACTTTTTGCGAAATGCGATTTCGTAACTTTCTTTGATTCGTGTATATGTGTTCAGAATATGGTTGGTTAACAGCTATTCCGGGAATGTGAGCTACATTTTCCAGTCATGTAAGGGTGGACTTTATGGGTCAAAAGGCTTTCGGTTAATGTCCCAGACTGGTTCAGAGGTCCTGCCTTTAATGGAAAGAGTGAGATTCCTCTACACACAATCATCTCAAGAGAAGCCCCTGAGTCGTCGGCCCTGATTTAGCGTTTGATTTGTTAGCTTGTGCTGTCCAACTTCACTAACTGTTGCCTCAGAGGCACTTGGTTGCCCTCTGAGAGTCTTAAGTTTAAAAGATAAATCCGTTAGGCAGCTGCTCATTCAAACAGGACAGGTGGCTTGGTATTCGAAATGTGGCCTATCTGGGCTGACATACAGGGGCATGGGAGGGGCATGGATACCCTGCAGATTCTGGGGCCCCAGAACTTCACAGGAGCACTTGCATAAGTACAGTTATATGCAAAGGGGCAAGGGGGCTCCGAGTGATATTTTGTCAGGGGGTTCATCATTTCTAGGCACATGTCAGCTGACATAGATTTATAAAATAAAATCCCGGCTACCACTGGTATTTAATACCTCAGTGCCCCACCCTGGTGGAAACACATAGCAAATTCCAAAGGCCATCTGCCATGGGCTGACTGTGGAGCTGTTTGGAGTGACTTGGTGCTTGTCATCTTCAAGCAGTTGTTTGATTTTGGCAACGTTCCCTGACGAGGAGGTGCGGAGGTTGCAGGCAGGAGCCTGACAGGCTTCAGAGAGACACCCCAGCTCCCATCTTAACCAGGCTGGGGCGTAGTAAATTATATGGGTACCAGGACTGCAGTTTTCTTATAAAGGACCCAGATAAAGGCAGAAAATCCTCTAACAGAGCAGTAGAGTGTTCCCCTTTTACTTTAATTTTTGATCACCTCTTGTACGTATGTCGTATGTCGACGTATCAATGTAGCTGTTACATTCTGAGGAGCTTAAAAAAATCCATATTTCCGCCGACAGCTTCCTGGTAGGGTTAGATCGAGAATAAGCCAGAGGAACTGAAAGCAGACATATTTAAGATGGCTGCTAGCCTGAAATGTCACAGGCAGACCAGGAGAACAGGTCAAATGGCCCGAAGTTTGGTATAATGTCTGCCTGCCCCCCACCTGCTTGCATGTACATTATGTCCTGACATCAGCTGAACCTTCTGCATTTATACCTGGACTACACACGATTTTACTTCATAAACTGGGACTGGGCTATTTTTGGCTTCCTCTGCCAGCCCCTGGAGGATGGGCTCCCCCCTTGAGCCTGGTTCCTCCGAAGGTTTCTTCCTACTAGGGAGTTTTTCTTTGCCCCTGTCACCTCTGGCAGGGATAATGTAAAGCACTTTGAGACAATGTAGTATTGTAAAAATGTGCTATATAAATTTTGAATTGTAGTGAATTGATTTCTGTGTTAATACACTCTGATTTTGAGGCAGCAGCCTGCAGACTGATGCTGACCCTGTTCTTCTGGAGCCCCTCCAGAAGAAGTGCTTGTTAGTCTGCTTGTGACCACCATACCACCATCCAACGAACCGCCACTGCCCCCCCCACCCACTTGACTTCCTCCATCTCAGCTGTATTGTGAATGTGTGTGACGTTGCAGGCAGCCCCTCCACCCGGTCTGCTTTCTTCAGAGGCCTCGCATTGCGCAACAGTGAGTTTTGTGTGACCTTTCCGGGGAACAACGGGCATATTTAGTGGGCCGTGCCGCCGTCGCCCATAAAGGAATGCCTTCCGGCTTCGGCCCTGCACACGGCGCTGCGCTGCTGCTTGGACGGCATGCTGAAGCTGGGATCGGGAGCGCGGCGGTGCCGGGGGCCAGGGGGAGGCCCAGCGCTGTCCAAAGGCCTGTGGGCCCTGCTGTTTGGGGTGAGCGTCCTGACCGTTCTCAACTCGGCGGGCCTGGTGCTGCTGCTCCTCCGGCACGCCCAGCTGTCGGAGCGCCTGGCCCAGACGGATATCCGGCTGCAGGAGCTCCTGGGGGAACCGGCGGCGTCGCTGCCCACTGGGGTGACCGGTGACCCCGAGCGGCTCATCCAGCATTACCAGTACTCCCGTGACAAGAGGAGCCAGGATGACGGGCCACCGGCGGACACCCAGAGGGACGAGCAGCAGGACATGATGATGATGATGACCTACTCCATGGTGCCGGTGAGAACGCCACAACGCATAAGAGTTAATGCCACACTTAGAGACGAATAATGGAATGGAAAAAGGAAGTGGTCATGTTTTAATACTTTACACTGAGAATATTATATAAATCCTCATTAAATTCATATAAGCTTCAGGGCCTCCTGTAACCCTGATGAATATCAGGAGATGGATGGTGTATATGTTTAAACAAATGAACCTTATAAATGTACCTTAATGCGATGAAACATTTATGTTTGAGTAATACAATCAGCCCGCATCTTTTTGGTGCAGTTCTGAACAGTTGTGGTTGTGTTCTGTACCATATTGTACTGTGCATGTACAATATTTTTTGTAATTTCTCCCTTATACATTATAACTACTGTACCGTTCTTGCACAGAATTCACATTGTATAGGTGCATTTCTGTAATCTAGACATGATTTTAAATATTCAACAGGCTGGGAATAAGCGTATATGCAGAGTAAACCTTTTATATATCTTGAACGTACATGGTTTTGGAATATCACAGTGGGTTGTGGAACCAATTCATAGAGTGAGATGTGGGAGCCCAGTATTCTCTAATTTCAATGGTTCTTTGGTATGAGTTTGTTATGAATGAAATATGTCCACACATTTAAATACATAGCCATTTTGCTCATAGAGCAGTGTTAGTGGTATTTATAATTCATGCATTATAGCATAAATGTCATCAATATTAATTGTCATTCAATATGTCAGTCATTAACGGTCTTACCGAATGACGCATTAAGAGTTACATGGGCGTTTCACGTCAGTGTCTGTAATAGTTTTCTGATAGAACATTATAATTTCGGGATTTCAAGGCAGGACTTTTGAGAAGCTGTAAACATTGGCAAAAAGCTGTTCTGCTTATCTCAAGAGACCTTAAAGTAAACAACAGAAGATGACCTTTACTGGAAGCATTTTGCCATCATACACCTACAAAGTCAGTCCTGTATTTTAATGCCACATTTAAATACAGTCGTGCTACAACATGACTAGTGCATTCTTGAAAAACCTCACATTCACTAAAATCATGTACTAAAATACACACATTCAATGGGAAAAATGTGGTCAGGGAACGCAAATCTAAAACTTGGTAACTTGCACCAAACAAAAGGAATTACATGCATTTTAAATAAGAAACAATAATACATGAATACATTATATCATAAGTCTCTCTTATAGCTCAGAGATGTTAAAATCTTATCTAGCTCTGATTTAAAGGAACCCAAGGATTCAGCTTGCACTGTGTTATCAGGAAGACTATTCCATACTCTGGCTACACGCTGTGTAAAGAAGTGCTTCCTTAAATCCAGTTTGAAATGTTCTCCCGCCAATTTCCACCTATGGCCACGAGTTCTTGTATTTGAACTAATGCTGAAGTAACTATTTGGTTGAACAGCATCCAAACCTGTTAGAATCTTATAGACCTGGATCATGTCCCCCCTCAGTCTCCTTTGCTTGAGGCTGAACAGATTTAGCTCAACTAACCTTTCCTCGTATGACATTCCTCTAAGACCAGGAATCATTCTAGTTCAAAATTATCTGCACAAATGGACTGTTCCAACTACTACACCACATTTACATATGATAAGTATGTGGCCAAACGCAGAGCCAGCATAGCCAAAAGATGGAGTTCACGTGGGCATAACCCAGGCTAAAGTACACCCCAAAGCAGCTCCTGTGTCAGAATGAGGTCGATATGACAGCAGCCAACAGTATGGAAGCTTTCACAGTCCAAATGTTGCAATGTTATTTCAGAGGGTTATTTGGTACTAATATGTTGATTGTGTTAGAACAAACTCGTGATGTGATATGATGCTTGTAACAGCACTGGCTGTAGTTTTTTCCCCCCTCTGTAATATTTGTTTTTTTAGCTGGTGTCTGTCAGTTCATCTGCATTGTTTTGAGAATCTGTCTTTGTATATTTTCAGTTACTGGAAGGTGATAACTGGGTGGTCAGATGAACCTTGGACAGAACTTAAACAATTCTTACCCCTTTTTGTAGGTCAGAATCTTGGTGGAGCTCTGTAACAGCACAAAAGGAATCTGCTTAACAGGTATGTCACATAATACAAATACCAGCAGGATAATAGCCTAGGACAGTTACTTTCCAGCTCCCTGTGATCTATGTAAGTGAACCAGTGCATGGGCCATCGTGCAGTCTGTAAACCAGCTACATTCATGTTGGTAATATCCAGCTGTGATATGATGCGGTGGTCTTAAAACGAAATCCCTGTTTTCTGTTACAGGACCTCCAGGCCTTCCTGGTAAGACATAAATAAGAAAAAGTTCCTCCTAAATCCATTATTATTTAGAATTCATCTTCTTAACATTATTAGCGCAGCACCTGGTCCTGCGCAAAGCAATATGATATTCTGGTGAATGCACTCAATGTTTCATCTGCATAAACGAGCATGTAGATCCTGTGTGGGCGCATAATGCTTGCCTGGCTTTCATGGGATCATAGGACACAATGGAACGGATGGGTTACCGGGACCCAAGGGAGACACAGGGGTGCTGGGCAAGCGAGGAAAAAGAGGTGAGAGGCTTCCAAACTCAGCTAGCAGTCACCTGATGATGAGTAATGTGAGGATGGTCTGTGATGTAAATAGGACAGATGACTAGTCACTGTGAAAAATATCCAAAGCTAAGCTGCTAAGTTAGCATGGTCCGAACCTGAACAGCTCTACACTGCATGCGTTTATAACAGTAAAAAGATAATGTTACACTTTGCAATCCAAATTAGAAAGTGTTCACTTTAGTCTTACACAGATGCTTCTAAGGGGAATGCTATTCCGGTTAAAATATACAATATGTTGAAAAAATTAATGAGGTTTGTGACTTAATGTGATAAAAATAAAGATAGGGTTGTTTAACATTTTACTTTAACAGTTTATTACTTATAAAGTATGTCCATCTATTTATGTACATAAATGTTTTGTATTGCTCAAGTTTTCATAATGTGTATTACAGTGCCTGGTTTATTGTATCCATTCTCAAGATCAGTTACTGTCCAGATTAATATGCATGTGTTAAAAAAAACTCAGAAAACAACAGCACTCCCCAGTGATCATGAACAACTGAAGCAAGGCTGCGAGGCCGGCTTGGAAGTTAGTTGGTGATTGTGGATTTGAATTTGTTGCTCCTTTTCGCAAGGAACTTAATAAGAAATGTGAGAATATTCTCCCGTCATGCATCTACTGTACATGTACGAGAATATAAACGAACCCCTGTTCTTGAATGTAGTTGCTAAGAAACTGACAGACTGCAACAAAACCAAATGTTCTTCAGAACCTCAGCTTTGAAGAACAAATGATGTGTCGATTTGGGAATTGGGAAATGCATACCATAGTGTTTATAGATGTGGTGTGGTAGCTTGCATTAAACAGGTTACATAACTGGCCATTAAGACGTCCTGTGCAAAGCTAATAAAAGCTGATAATATAATGATATATATATTATTTTTCATGCCAACCAGGTGAAAAGGGGGATCTTGGAAACAAAGGAGATGTGGGAGTTCCTGGTCCTTCAGGTGTAAAAGGAGACATGGGAGTTCCTGGTCCTCCAGGTGAAAAAGGAGACGTGGGAATTCCTGGTTATCCAGGTGAAAAAGGAGATGTGGGAGTTCCTGGTCCTCCAGGTGTAAAAGGAGACGTGGGAGTTCCTGGTCCTCCAGGTGAAAAAGGAGACATG
>JAABNY020000008.1:7860015-7879221 GCA_015164015.2 Brevimyrus niger | reverse complement strand
GGGGGTGATGATTAGAACGGTTTAGTGCCGCTGAAAATAAGGAGAGCCAACGCCACAGTGGACATGGACAGGAAAGGCAGGGCAGGGCAGGGTGACGGCCCCTACCTTAGCCACGAAGTAGTCCCACATGCTGAGCTCTGGGGGGATGAACTTCTCCCGGTAGGTGGGCCGCTCAGCCGGCACCGGAGGGGGGGTGGCAGGCGTCTCCTTGACAGGCCGACCAGGGACCAGCATCCGCATGTTGAACCTGCGCCGTTGCTTGTCCACGTCCTCCGCTGGGGGCGGGGGCACTGCGGAAACCGTACAGGAGTGTCACAGAGCAGGGGATGCTCACGGCATTCGCTCAGAAAGATTTAATAAGGGTGGCCAGAGCCCAGTTGAGCTGAGAGACCAAGAGAAGAAAGAACCATTAAAGCAGTTAAACCACACAGAACCAAGAGCGAGAGAGGTCATTTCTGGCAGAGACCGAGCATGCGGGGAGACAGCTCTCTGGCGAAAACCTGTTTATCAGACAAGCTCTGTAATATACACTCAAGGCTTATGACATGAGCCACAACCCCTCAGGAAGCAGCTGTGCTCCATCTCCCATGACACACGAGGGTGACCAATCAAGGACATGAGGTCAGATTGCAGGATTTATGTCCGGTCTGTCCTCGGCCCTCATCGATGGCCCTACGTGTGCTTCGAGGACAGCGGTGAAAGCTGCAGTGGCTAATCTGACATTTTCTGTCATAGACAAAGGACACAACTCAGTGCTGGCAGTGCTGAATGATATTCAAAACTTCAGATATAGGATTCTCACAGGAGCTCTCCTTTAGAGACAGAAACTGCAGATTATATATTCATGTCTGCATCTTGAAGGAGCAATCAGCTTGCAAGTGTGACCATTTAAAAAGGTTTTGAGAACAAAGACCTTTCGCCACGATCAGAAACCCAAGAGGAACTGGAAGGAGGAAGCACTTGCATCCCGAGTAAGACTGATTCATGATCAGCAACTCCCCTGCTGCGAAGCGTCGGCCATGATGTGCAAGAATGAAAATTAGCCAAGCATGCCACTCCGGCAGCCACCTGGCAGTGCGCAGAATTAACCACATTCCACTCTCTCCTCTTCCCGACCCCCCCCCCCCTCCCTGGCTGGGCAGAAAAGACACACCGAGCAATGCACACGCAAAACGGGCTTCCACAAACCTTTACGGTTATCCGGGGTCACGATGTCAGGAACCGCTGCGATCGACACAGACAAACAGAGTGACAGCTCAGCCAACGACAGCACAGGTCGGACAGAAACAAAGGGAACGGGAACAGCACCGATAAATCCAACACCAAGCAGAGCGGACGGAAAAGTCGCCAGAACGGCTTAAATTTCTATGCCCCTTAAATCCTCCTCAATGTGGATAACATGACCTCCGATTTGGCAGGTAGAGTGAAGTCAGCACTCTTGATGTTTTAGGACACAGAGGAAGGGAACAGGACAAGCGGAAACAAGGACAGAGAACTCAAACTTAAGGAATGAGAATATAGAATCCCAGAGCAGAGTATGTTCAAAAGGATAGAGAGATGTGGTATAAGTTACTAGGCTTTAAAACCCTGACAATTTGTAATATGCAACTTTATTCGTAAAATTTACTCAAGGTAAAATAGGCATAGACAGACCGATGGATAGATTCTTGCTCTGTGTATAATTTTGTTTATCGTAATTCATCATGTGTTCAGTCACCGTAGGTACTCCTTAATGCCACAAAATAATCATGGCTAGTGCTAACACTGCATGCAGTCAGGACAAACTGGAACAGCACACAGATCAGCTCAAAGGGACGGGGGGAGTCATCATTCAGGCTACCTACAGGAGGGGGTTGGATCTACACCCATGTGATTCTCTACTCTACAGTCACGTCAGAAACAGCAGGAGCAGGGAGCTGGGGGCGCGGGTACCTGAGTCAGGCTCTGTGCAATCTTCTTTGACCTCAGACTCCAAATTAATATTAGTGGCTATGATAAAAAAAAAATGATTTTGAAGACAAACGAGACACATGCATAGCCACACCGACAGCTGGCACATGGACACACACACGTAAACACATGCATTGTTCCCCAAACTCCAAAAATAAGAAATGTCCCTCTAAATATTTTCTCGCAGTGAATGAAAGCAGAATGTCGGACAGAAAATGGGGAAGTCAAACGAGCCGTTTCCACGGCAACCGCACTACAAATCCGCCTGCCAGTTACTCACAGCTGGCCTGGGGTGCGACTTCCTCTGTGATGTCGGGGACATCGAGAGGTGAGGCGTGCGAGGCACGCTCAGGCTCGGGAGGGCCCGGAGCATTCTGTACTCCTTTCCTACCAGCCCCCTTAGACACAGCTGTCGGAGGTAGACCACATCCAGACGTCAATAAGGTCTCAAGAAGGGGCTGGTGGCAGCCATGCGCGGACCTTCTTGCTCTCATTGACGGGGCACATGGCAGGAGGCGGGGCAATCGCAGTACCTGGGGCGGGGTCCGGCGGCCTCTTGGGCTTGACGATGAGTTTGGCTCCGCCCCCAAAGACCGCAGCCCACATGCGGTTGTTGAGCGGGTGCGCGGCCAGGCGGAAGAGCTCGTTGGCCGAGTGCGTTCCCATGCCGTGAATAAGCAGGCTCAGGTATACGGCCACCACCGCCTCGCAGAGCATGACGTTCAGCCGCGGCTGCTCTTCGCCCTGCGCCGACGCCAGCAGGTTGATGAGGGAGGACACCCCTGTAGGGTCGGAGGGCCGCGTGATTGTGAGCACGCGAGTTAGCCTTTAGAAACTCCCACCAATATAAAAATAATATTTCCAGATCAGATTACCCTCCAACACAAGGTCATGTTGGAGATCAATCGATCAATCTTGAGTTTGAAAAATCTTAAATGGAATTAAGCATACAAGAAATAACAATTGGTCTATTAAAAAAAAAAAATACATAAAATAATAATAATACTAACATCACCAAAAACACAGGACTTTAACCACCCACATTCCTTTTAGGTGACCTTAACCCCTACAGCGGCAGATCATCACGCACCCGGCCACTGGGCGGGGGGGGAGTTGGGTGTGGCGTGCTCCTCGATGCTCTCCGTGCGAAGCCGTCGTCTGTCACTCAGCAGCAGGCCCTGGTACACCATCCCTGTGAACTGGTTGGCCTCCGTCTGGCTGCTGCAAGGACACACACACACACACACACACACACACACACACACAATTAGCTGAGTGTAAGAGGGTCAATCGGTGTTCCAATTTCTGAGGGAAAAGCACAAAATCTGGCAAAACAACATCAAGATAAAGGAAAACCAATCAATACTCTCAACTATGGTCTGCAGGAAGCACGAATTTCCATTAATGCATGGGAACAAAACACGAGTGTAGGAATTTCACAATCCTTAGAAGCTGCAGTCTATTTTTAACTGGACTTCTCAGCACAATGCGGTCATGCAGCAACCCGAGCAGAGCCCGACTCTCCATCAGCCTTTGTGACATGGAACCCGGTGTCATTTCAGGCTTAGCCCCAGTAACCTCCACTGGCAGATTCGGTAGTACCTGTAACTGTGGCTGTCACACAGTGCCTGATAGACGCAGGCAGACAGGGAGGCCGCCAGGGTGTGCAGCGCGGTAACCTGCAACGGTTAGCACCACAGTTAGCAAGACCGGCAAACACGCTCCATCCCCAGTCTTTCCCGCTTCCCACGCGATGCCTCCACCACGAAGGATGGGAGGGCTGACACGACCCCCCCTCGGAGAAGGGGGAGGCTAACCCGGTCGTCGGAGACATCGGGGTGTGGAGGCATGTCCATCTGCGCCACAGTGTACAGGATGTCGTGGATGTGGTTGCAGAGGTGCAGCACGGGGTTGGCGATGACCGTCTTGGTGGGAGCGATGCTGGCCGAGAGCAGGGGCAGCGTGGTGGGCAAGGGCAGGGGCGACTGCAGCTGCTTTACCGTGGTCTCCTAACCAAGGCAAAACCAAACAGCAGTGTGAGGGTCCAGAGATGCAAACTTGCAAAGGACGGGTGCTAAAGCATGTCAATGCAAAGGCGCAGAACAAAAATTCATCATGATTAATCACCCCATTTCAGCCAGTGACAGGGTCCTCCCAGTGTTTCTGGGTGATAAAACCCAGATATCTATTTTACCGAAAGAACAGCACCCTGTTAAGCAGAACAACTAAACAAGTTCTTTGAGGTTAGAACATCATAAAACAGCAAACCATCAAGCTTAATGCCAACAGCTAAACTGAAGATCTTGTTAGGGTAGTGCTGACCTGCTGGGACTCCTGCAGCAGGAACAAAAGCTCCATCCTGACGGAGGTGACTCCTCCGCCCTTGGCCCCGTGCAGACTGCAGTAGCTCAGGAAGATGCGGAGCAGCGCCTGGTTCTTCCGGAGCCAGGCCTTGCGTCTCTCGGCGTGCTGCTGCTTAGCCTGCAGTCGGCGCCGCTCCAGCTGGTGGCGCTCATAGGCGCCGGTGTCCGTCCGCTCCGCCGCCTCCTCCGGCTCCGCCCCCTCGGCGTCCCGCAGTTTCTCCAGCTCACTGGATGCCTCAACCTTATGGTTGCAGATACGGTGCATGGCACCAATCTCCTTCTCCAGCCAGCTGTAGAGCTGGAAGCGCAGCTTCCCGCCATCCACCTCGTAGCCCGTCGCCAGAGTCCGCAGCTCTGTCATCAGGATCTTCAAGCAAGCCCGGAACTTTAGCTGCTCCGCGATTACATCTACCTCAGACTCACCGGCTTCCTGCTGAAGGCTGGGGGGCCTCATCGGCCGCGTCACCTTGGGCTTATCGGCGCTCTTCTCAGCCTTTGGTTTCATCATTAGGCCATCCTCATCCTCAGCCTTTGGCTTCATCATCAGGCCGTCCTCATCCTCATCCTCATCATCCTTGTCATCCCCCCAATCCAACTGCAGACCCTCATCCGCGACCACAACCGAAGGCTGGCTCCAGTCCAGGCTAGAAGAGGTATCGAGGCCGCTCCCCCAGTCTAAGCCGGGGGCTGCTGAAGTAGGCGTGGACCAGTCCACCTCGCTGGATTTTCCGCCATTCTCCTTGGCCTGGGCAGAGCTCACGTTCACCATGGATGCTCCTTTACTGAGGGAGGACCCTGCCTTCTTAGTCACTTTGGGGATTTTCGAGAGCACTTCGAGGGCCAGCACAGGGCAGCCCACTTTGAAATGGGCGTTGGCCGTGGTGAAGAACAGTTTCCGCTCAATGAGGTTGATTTCGTCCACGGCGCTTTTCTCGGAGGTCAAGCCCACAGTGGCCACGGTGCCTTCGGGGGAGGCGAAATGGCGCCGAATCAGCAGAGGATGCGTGCGAAGGTAGTTATAGAAGCTGAAGACCACAGGGTTGCAGGACTTCACCAACACGTCTGAGAGGAGGAAGAGCAGAGGAGGTGTGAATTCTGAGTGTTGCGTAGGAATGGAAGCCAAAAAAAAATAAAAAATCAAGGAGCTATAAGAAATGGTGCAAATGTAGCATGATGAGTGGACCATGATGGAATCTCTAAACTACCCATTGGGTAGGTTTGTGCCCTTGTGATGGACTGGTAGCCTGGTCAGTGTGTCCCCTGCCCTGTTCCAGTGCTTTCTGTAATTCCCTGCAGTGGTTGGAAGGTGGAAGGATATTTAGTTCTCCTATGTTGCATGGTGCTGAGGTGCTGCTTACCCTGGCTTTCATCTCCCTCCTTTGGTACCTGCTCCAGCAGGGTGTCCAGGGCTCTCGTGTAGTCCTTCATGATCCAGAACGCTATGCTTCGCAGAAAGGGGTCGGGGTGCAGCTTGGTGGAAAAGAACCCAGAACCGTCTCTCTGGCAGCCAAGGACCCTCTCGTACAAAATGCCCTGGCAGGTCGAGGAACTCTCGAAGTCAGACTCATACAGACGGGCTACGACCATGGCCAGCTGGATGTCCTCCATCTTTTCCAGGCATACCTAGGAGAGGCCAGATTTTGGGGCTTTCAAACAAGTCTGGTATGGCATGTCAGGGTGCAGGAAACTGCCATCCATACTCCTCCTCAAGACGAAAACCGTCCTTTTGATGTAAACTTTACAACTGGTGCATGAGATAGGGCCAACATTTGATTATTGTCACATGACAGAGCAGTACACGGCGTGACGGGCTGCCGGATCTAAAAATCCACAAACGTCTGAACTGACAAAGACTGAGAGATTTACTGACTTGCTGATAGCCCACTGTCATAGGATTTCCTGGCACACTTGCCCTTCTCACCTCAATGGCGTCTTTCAATGAGCCGGCCAGCAGAAAGAAGGCAGCGGACTGCTCAAAACGCTGTTTGCCAAGCAGTGAGAAGGCATTCTTTAGGGCTGCCTTTCGCCACCGGTCCTCTGTGAAGTTGTGGCTGAAGAACTGGGTCATCTTTTCGTCGTGCTGGGACCTGGAGGGCGAGACATGGGTGCTTGACCCTCACCTGGCTGCACAGAATAAAGCAACCTAGTCGACTTTCAATTACCAGTACGAGGTCCGTACCTGAATAAGCCCCACAAGACGGCCTTCTTCTTCATAGCCAAGTAAAATATAGCAGCATCCAAGGGATCGTTGTTCCGCTGGAATGCAGCCTTGCCCACCTGCGGTGCGATAACGAGGAAGTGGGCCACAGCAAAGTGTGCATTTTGCTTTGTAGAGTAATTGGTGAGAAATCTGGGGAAGCAGTGAAAAGGTGTGCTATGTGAGGGTGTGCAGCAGAAGGGGGCTGCAGACCTTCTCCACCATCCTGCGCAGGGTGTTGATGTTGCGAATCCACCAGCCCACGCCCACAGCGCGCAGCTCTGACCACTGGGGGTCGCCCCTCTGCATGGCAGGAATCATGTTCAGGAGCTCCTCCTCTGCTTCCGAGTGGAAAGCCCAGGCGAAGTGGCACGTCGACAGACCTGCGTACACACCCCCCCATGCACACACGCACAGATTCAGGCTGGATGGACCCTTTTCCAAATCATGTACACTTAAAAGGACGGTTCACCCCAAAACTGAAAAGGGAGCTTCAGTGCTATCTATCCATCTAGGTTGTTCTTCTGGGAGTTGCCTATATCTCCAAAACTAGGCCATAGAAATGTCGGGTTTCTCTGGAATATAGCGGGAGTGAATGGCATTGTTTTTGCAGTGAATAAAGCACCAAAAAAATACATTTGAAAAATCCAACGGTAACGACTCTTACCAGAAATCATGACCCAGTTACTCAAGAAAATCCATAGACTTTATAGTGAGCAGTTTTATTTAGGAACTATTGTCTTCTACCGAACACCACACACTAGTCGTATCACTGCGCAGAAGATAGGAGCACGAGCACCATATGATTGGTGATATGATTGGTGTGTGGAGCCGGGGACAAACTCTGGGCTCAGGTACATGGCTCACTGTGAAAATCGAGGACAGTACAGCGATACACGAGTAATTCAGTCGAGTGCTTCTCCTTGTGTGCCGGCAGAGATGCCTGCATCCTACCTTGGTGTAGAAGTTGCATCCTGTAGAGAGGCGGGAGAGATGTCAGCAGGCAGGTGTGCAGCCGCATGGCCAACAGGTACCGCAGGCCGCACTCATCCAGGGCCTCGCCCCCTGCGCGCCAAACGCATGGAAAGGGAGGCTCAGGATGACTCCCGAACCCATAACCTGGCCCCCTCCCCAGGGTCACACCCACTCTCCGGTCGTATTGGACCAGGCTTCAGAATGAACAGAGACCTAATCACTGCTACAAATCACCTCATTCAGGAAAGAAAGCACAGGGTTTATACAGAGATAGCAGCGTCTGAAGGCCAGGATGTCTGAACATCATAACCCTGCATCAGCAGACAGGACACTGTGTTCTAGGGCCAATGTAATCATGGTAACCTTATTCGACTTTATGGTTCATGCTGGAAATGGGACTAGGCCAGCCCTGTAATTCTCAAACCAAAGGCTACCTAAAAGCCTGGAGGCACAGGTCCTCCTTCTCGATAAAACCCTTGGTCTGTTTCAGCAGTAATGTGGCATCTTAGCTGCCTCAGTAGCAGAAATATCTCATTCAGGTTCCAGGTTTCCTGCCAACACTTTGAGGCGAGGGAGTTAGGGAACCCAAAGCATTCAGGTTCTCGCTGTATAGCAAAGCAGAGCTACAGCCCGCGACTCCAAACTCACCGGCATACCGCTTGTCCGAGGTGCCGCTGACCTCGGCGCTGGTGGTGGCCACGGTGTCTGCCAGCCCCACTAGGAACATCTGCTCCAGAGGGGTGAGGCCCGGCAGGCTGGAGTGCATCAGATGGCTGGACAGTACCTGGGCATGTTCCGGCCCGAAGTAGGTTGGGCCGTACTGGGACAGGTTGATGACCCGCGACTTCTCCTTCTTCTCGGACGCAAAACTGACAAAGTCGTCAGTGGTGACGGTCGGCACCTGGAACAGGTCGGCGTACTGGTCCTCGGGCGCTTTCTGGGCATCGCCGTCTGAGCCCTTGGCACCTTTGGCAGCTTCCTCGATGCTCTTATAGGAGGTGTCCAGGTCGGCGGACAGCAGGGCGTACAGGGGCAGCGGTGGAATGGAACTGATCTCTGTGTAGTCACGCCCCCCCTCCCGGCCAGCTAGAATGATGTCCTTGGCTGTGCTGCCGCTGACGCTGATGGTGCGGGACAGGTGGCGTCTGGTCCCACCCTCTCCCGCCTCCACGTCCCTCACCACCGCCACCTCCCCTGCGATACACTTGACGAGGTGGGACAAAATGGCCTTGGCGCGACGCACTTTCCCGAGGTCCATCAGCTCTAGGAGTTGGGTGGGGTGGTACTGGGGCAGCGTAGGAGACAGTGCATGGGCGGCCTCAAAAAGACCCCCGTCCTGGATGACGGCAGGCGTCCGGAAAGCATCGTCAATGCCCGCGTTGCCCTCCACAACGCTCCTGGACCTAGATCGGGCCTCGGGCCCGGTGAAGATGCTGTCCGACAGGCTGTCCTCCTCTGCATCACTCGGCTTCTTGTCTTGCCTCCATTGGGCGTAGACATGCATCTCGCAGTCCATGCCCACAACCAGGATGCCATCTCGCACCCAGGATAGAGAGACAGGCAGCGAGGGCGTGCCGTCCACGGAGGACACCAGGTCCACGGAGCGGAGCAGCACCCACCGGGACCTGACGCCCTGTTTGATGCTGCCACCCAGAGGCAGTGTGATGACGGCCATGCCGTCCTTGCCGCTCGGCTGCTCATTGACGATGCCCGAGATGCGACCGTACATGAGTATATTGGAGCCCACGCCCACCGTAAGGATGTGGGATCCGTCTTCCTTTGACAGCCAGTCCAGGTGGACAAAGTGCTTGATGTTTGGGCTCTGAAGGATGTCCCGGCAGGCGTACGGGTCGGCCTTGCTGTACACGAACAGGTTGCTGTCCACGCTGACCTTGGGACCCAGCACGCTACCTACCCGGGTGAAGTCATCCAGGTGGATGGTCTGCTCCAACACCCACTCGGAGCCGCCTGTGGACTCGCACTCATAGATGGACACGTGCATGGAGAACTCTGTGGGTGTGCAGCTGTCGCTTCGCTGCTTGAAGGCCACCGCCAGGCGGCCAGTGTACGAGCAGCTGACCGCCACGGGGCGGCCGGTCACGCACACGGCGCTGTCGTCATCCTCTTCCTCGTTCAGGAGCAGCCAGGGCTCCCAGCGGTACGCGCGGCTTGCCTCGGGCTCCCCTGCCGCTGGGTTCGCCTCTGGGACACAGCGCCAGAAGCGTACGCGGCTGTCTGAGCAGGCGGTCACGATCAGGTACGGAGCCAGACACACCGGGTAAATCGACGAGGAGCTGAGGTGCCCTTTAAACCAAAAAAGAAGCATCTTAGGAGAGTACATCACACCAACCTTTCAGGGCCATGAGCACTTCCTACTTTAGTTCACAGTGGACTCAAATTAAAAAAAAAACAAAGCTCTGTACACCTTTACTTAGACAAAACTGTTCTGAGGGCAGAAGGAAAAATGATTGGTTTAGAGAGATCTAGGTCCTGTCTCCTGCCCTCGAAACAGTATAGTGCAAGTAAAACTCCCGCAAGCCTTTGTACAAGATTTAATTAGTTCAGGGTTCCTGGGCACAATACATGTAAACATAGACCCTATAAACAAAAACAACTCATTAAGACACATAATGTATGTGAATTTTTGCCTTGTTTAGTAAAGGTGTCGCCTGTATCACAGATGCCAGCTGACCTGCGGAGGGCGTGGCACGGATGACCTCCACCCCGGTGGGCAGGTCCAGCTTCTGGCTGTACACCAGCCTGGAGTCCAGGATCAGCTTGCTGGCGGACTGCAGGTTAGCAGTAGAGGAGGAACGGGGCAGTGGACTCTGTCCAGGGGACGTCTCCGGGGAAGAGTCCATGATGCCCTGTTGCTGGGGGACCATCAACTGGTTCTGGAATGTCTGGGGCCTGGCGTTTTCTGAAAGAAAAGGGTTGACTCCCCTTAAACACACATATGTCTGTATTTGTCCATCTTCATTAGTGGAATCTAACCAGCATCTTCAACTCATTTTACATTTGAATCATTTATTCTTAAACATCTCCACTAGCAGGAAACTATCCATTCATCACTGATTCCTCTCCTCCATGTCCTGCTGCCAGTACAACCACTTCCTCAGAGGAAAGTCGTTTCATGTTTCCGTTTCACCGCGGGGGCTTCGCACGATTTATTTCAGGGTACATTCTACATTACACTCTTGTAGAATAATGCTCCAATGCTCTAATGCTCCAACGACTTGAGACAAACTAATCCTATTCTTTAAAACTCAAGACACCACATGGCTGCCTGGCATTCTCCCGTGTTATTTATGAGAGAAACCCATTTGCAATTTGTCACAAATGACACCTGAGAGTCCAACAGCGAAAGTGATAATGGAGTTTAGTGACACTGGGATTCTCTGTGATTTGCAAGCAAGGGGCCATGTCAGACCCCAGGGACAGATCATCCACAACCCACACTGCCCAACTGTGTCATAAACAGCCAAAAACCCACACGTCCACTATCATGCCTCAAATGGAGGTCAAACCTTGACACGGGCAGTGCCTGCAACTAGGGGTGTGAATCAAATTCATCCTTCACCAACAATTTAAAGAGCAATTAAATGCATCAGAAATCCCTAATTTCTCCCACAACTTGATTCCATTTGATTTAATAATAAATTATTATGTCACAGGCCTGTACATTGAGACCTCATGTAAGAGGTGAATTAGCCGACAAAATCCCTCATCCTCCACTACAGGAAATGTCTGATCATTCAATGCAATCGTCCCTGTAATTTTAGAAGTTGTGTCTTTAATTCTCGTGTGGCCAACTTTGAATACTAATGAACTTTAAATATTGCCCGGTAATATCTGCAAAGACTGACACATTGGATCGATGACAGAATCTTGATTTTTAACAAATAATCGGCTGAGTTATGTTTTAACACTCAGCTTGGCAGATGCAGAGAGGCTCGTTCATGCCTTTGTCTCCTCCAGGCTGGATTACTGCAATGCACTCCTCGTTGGGATTCCTTGCAAGAAAATCCTGCGACTACAGTATATTCACAACAGTGCTGCCAGGATCCTAATGATGGTGCGAAAGTATGGCCACATCACCCCCATCTTGAAAACTCTTCACTGGCTCCCTGTCCCACTCAGGATAGAGTACAAGGTCTCTCTCCTCACCCATCAGTGTATTTATGGACATGCCCCCCTCTACCTACGAGAACTCCTTTCCCTCCGTACCCCCACACGCTCCTCACGCTCTGTACATACTAACACCCTCCATGTCCCCGAACCAAGCTCTGCAGCATGGGTGATAGGGCTTTTTCATCTGGGGTGCCGAGGCTATGGAATGCCCTTCCTGACTATCTGAGAGCCCCACAGTCAACTAATGTTTTTAAACAAAACCTAAAAACTCACCTTTTTAGGAAGACATTTTATTAAAGTATTTTTATAAATCCCTCTGTTTTTATTACCTTATATCTTTCTTTTATCCTATAGCACTTTGAGATTGAGACTTAAATATAAAGTGCATTACAAATTAAATGTATTAATAATAATAATATTAAGCAATATATTGTGCATCTCTAGGGCTAACATTACTTTTTACTTTGCTAGCTAGTTATCTGCCTCAGAGGCTTGACCACTAGCTACCGTAGCTACTAAAGTAGCCTTTGGTTTGAGCTACATTTCCCAAAAAGCACGGTGGTGCAAAGATTCTTAGCCATTAGAGAATGCATTCTGTGCCAAATCAGTGGTTACGTTCCCAGAAGCACAAAGATAATCAGGTAGAATTTCTTTTGATTTCATTTGATTACGACCCATCCTGTGCCATGTTACGTTCTGGAAATTTCCATGACAGCACTGTTACTTTGCATGTCTACCTGCAGTAAGTGAATGGAAGAATGCCCAACTCCAAAGTCCAAAAATCCACTATAATTGATTCTGACATTACAGATTGATGCAGCTAAATCACCGCCTTAATTGACTCATCATGATGTGTAGATGCATCCTTTTATTCCATCCAGCAGCACACAGGACGAGTGGAGACGCTCGCGGGACACGCACCTACGCAGGCCTGAACGGACTTCAGATGCAGGTGCCACATCTGCAGCACCGAGTCACAGTTTTCGTCCTTCTCGATAACCACCAGGAAGAACTTTTCTGAGAAAGGAGGGGGCAGGCATCCTGTCTTGGAAAAAGCATGGCGTCAGAAATAATGATTTGCCAAAATGGATTCTTTTTCTCAACCATTAGAACTTTACGCTGCTACCGTTGGACGATGGAAAGCATGGGAACATGTCAGGCGCGTCATCGTCATGAGGCTTGTACCCCAAGATGAAATCCTCCTGGAAGACGTGCAGCAGCTGGGTGTTGGACCCACACTGTGGCGGAGGAGAGCAGGACATCAGAAGGAGGCCGCGGGGGATCAGCCACCAGCGTGGAGGCCGGCGGGCAGCTCACCTGATTGGTGATGGCGTCAAGCTCAATGATGCAGCCGGGCCGGGCGGTGGACTGCTGACTGACAATGTTGAACACCTCACCGACGAGCTTCTGATGGGGGGGGGGGGGGGAACAGGTAGGTGGATGTTTTTCATTCGGAGGAGTGAGCAAATAGGGACAGGAGGAGGTAGGGGCTCGGCCGGCAGACTTACGGAGGTCTCGGGATCCGACAGCTCGTCGAGCAGCTTGCGTGCATCCACCACGGCTTGGTAGAGCCTGAGGTTGGTCCCGTCTGAGGCCACAAAGCAGGCGCTCGCTGAATTGCAGTAGGTGCCTGATAGTGACAGTTTTATGGGTGCAAAACAAAAAGTATTTACAGTCAAGAAAGCTTTTGATGGCAGAGAGATCCATAGGATGTGGGGACTGGATTATGAAACGATTATTGGCACCTTTGTCATGAGTCAGAAAGGTGAACTCAGCGACATACCAACTGCTTATTCTTTAAATCAGCAAAAGCAAAAAACAAGAAGTGGGCCATAGCTCCTGCTCTCTCTCCCTCTCCACCACCCTCCCCCTTTCCCCTTCTCTCTCTCTTTCCAAACATAGGATGAACTTGCTGTCTCTCCACAGAGCTATGACTGAGGGAGAGGCTCGTCTCCTGCGACGTTCACACTCTCCACATATACGTTTCCCAATCATCAAGGTCCTCAAGAGGACACGGGCCGTGCTCACCGAGGACAGTGCTGGGGATGAGCGTGGGCAGCCAGGCCACATTAGAAAAAGCGGAGGTATGGAGTGAGTTGATCCTGGCCAGTTCCGACACGCCGCCCGTGCAGGACAGCGGCCCGATGTGGTCCACACGCCACAGGATCAGCTCGCTGTAGATGGCGTTGGGGTCGTGGAAGGTACGCGTAGCCGCATTCTTCAGCTGCTTTCTGGAGAAACCCTTCGCGGGCTTGATGGCCGGAAGGACGTCCAGATCCTTCTCGGACTCCCAGGAGCTGTCTGTGGTTGGTGTGCGCAGGGCGTTGTGGTGCGAAGACGTCAACAGCAGTGGCAGCACCGTGTGGCACGCCTGGTCGTTGAGGTGGAATCGGTGCCCGCAGTAGCGGAACTTGTGCGACACGGTCATGACCGAGGCAAAGGCCGACCGCTCGGCAAAAGTGACCGCCCACTGATTGAGGGAGCCGTCAACGTGCTTGGAGACCATCATGACGGCTGGGCCGATGATGGGGGCCGGGGAGCAGCCCGTGGCGGAGGCACCCCCGGGGATGCGTTTGGCCTGCCTATTCTGGTCCAGTGCACCATTGCTCTCCAGCTCCGAGAAGGTGCAGGCGTACATCATGATGTTCTTGCTGAGGGAGTTGGCGTCGCCAGTGGGAAATGCCACGGGAATGCGGGACGAGAAGGACACCTGATGGCAGAACAAGAGATGCCATCCAACTCATAGTTAACAAGTAGTGGTAACTAAAAAACAAGACAACATCTACAACACCAATCCCCACCATCAAATTGGGTGTACTCATTGCACCAATAAAAACCACAGTATACAGATATAGTTGGATGTGTAGTGGCAAATCATACCTGGACCTGCCTGAAAATCCCAGGGATGTACTCATCCAGGTACTTAACATGCCACACCAGGAAGGAGCCATCAATGGGGTGGATGGTGAAAAGCATGTCAGGGCTCTTGTTCCACTCCTGATTGAGAGCCTCCATCTTCCTGTCCAGAAGCACTGCAGGTAATGGAGCGCTGCTGCTGGATCCAGGTGAGGAAGCCTTGGTGCTTCCGTCCGGTTCCCCTTCCTCATGCTCAGAAGAACCTTTGTCAGACATCTCATCGAGGTCTGAATCAAAGACATTTTGATACATCAAATAAGGCATTTTTCGAATACACTCCTATATCATTAGTTTGATAACAGTGTTGACCACCAGGTTGAAACCCCTGCAGAATGCTCTGTAGATGGGGCGTACCAAAGTCAAACTTGGCCTGAGGGGTGTCCTGCTCCATGTCTTCGGAGGCGCCCTGTTCCAGGTGATGCTCGGAAACCTTCCGGAGCTGCTGCATGAAGAGGTCCATGGAGGTGGTGAAGCTCAGGTCCTTGTTGTTCAGCCAATGGACCACAAAGCCACCATTGGCTTCGTCAGCAGAGAAGGCCGACCCGGCCAACACCGACGGAACGTCTGAAGATGAGAAGAACGTACGCCCAGCAGACATACAATTAAGTGGCGTGTCGATTAGGGAACATCAAATAAAAAGATGGTTACAGTGCAAAACTGGGCCAAGACTCATCAACCCATGAAACACGTGTGATGATGTTACTGGACCCACTCCAAACACAAACAGCCCATTCTGGTTACCAGTGTTGGGATTGATGCTTGCGGAGATGTGGAAGTGGCAGAGAGCGTTGGCATGGTGAGAGATGTGCCGGTGGACTTCGTGTGACCCTAGCTGGCTGGGCAGCAGCTCTGTGTGGGCCACTAAGGCAGAGGATCTTCTGCGGCCTCGACGCAGGTGTTTCAGGTGGTGGATGGACTGTCACAGTGCAAAAAAAGCCTATTAGAACTGAACTGAACCGAACCATAGGGCGTCAAAAGCAGATCATCGGCGAGAGACACGGTCAACGGCGCCGCCGACCTCCAGAGCGTGCTGGATCTTATCCTTCTGGCCCCCGGCATTGGGCAGGCTGCTGCTGAAGCTGGTGGCGTTCTCCGAGATGTGCCCCCCCAGGAGGCTGTCCTCCGGAAGCAGCGTCTCCGACCACAGGCGGCAGATGCCGTCCTGACACGAGGTGAGCAGCACGTTGCAGACCGAGCCCCTGTGTGGAGCAGCACAGAAATATGAGGCACCGGCCTTGTACGTCGGGACAAGCCAAGACCTCACAGGACCAAATACACCCATATTACTTGTACTCTAATTTGACAGCTGGCAGATTTCCCATAATCCCATGAGGCATTTCCGCTAGAATATAAATTACATAACAAAGAATCTGTATTTTCCACATCTCAGTAACAACACTTGTTTTGTGCACCCTGACACTGTCAAGAAAAGTGCTTCTGTGAGCCTTTCATGACCCAAACATTCCTATGCTGTACCAATAACAGCTTCCCATCAGTCTGCGCTGCTAAATCAGGAGTCTACACAGCATAGGAAAAAGTAGGTAGGTGGGGGGGGCTTACTTGGCCATGTACTTGCTCGTCTTCCTCCAAGACAAGCCAGTGACAGCGCGAGGGTGAGCCAGGTACACGAAAGAGAAGTGGACAGCAGCCATCTTCCTGTCGGGCATGTCCGGGACCACCACAGCGGACCTCCAGGCCGTAGTGGGATACCACACCTTCAACAGACAGTCGTCCTGCAGAAAGACGCGGTTATGCGGCGCAGTCCGAAGCCAACACATTGCCAGGCAAACACATCGATGTCCCCAGCTCAAGGACACATCGCAGAACACGCAAAACCATTTATTCACTAAAAGTCAAACTGGAAGGCCACATTTCCCTGTAAAATGATTTATAACCATGCTTCAAATCAATCAGGTTTCACGCATAGCAAATATACCATTAATCTAAAAACTGCAAATATAACCCCTCTCTGTAAACACCTTCATCTTGTACAGTGATGTACTGATGGAGCTTCTTATATATTACATCCCATTAAATGTGAAGGGCAGGGCAGAAAATGCTCTGAATAAAGGCTTGTGGTGAACCTTTTCCCCATTCCTGTATATGGTGGTGGTAACTCTGTACCTTCCCAGCTGTAGCGAAGTACTCCCCATCCGGCGACCACTTCATTATGTTCACGGGCACGGCCGTCCTTGGGTTTGAGAGACCGAGTGGGAAGGAAGGGGAAGAAAAGACAGGATTGCAGTGAGGTTAATGATCTTCTCCAGATGACAGGAATATTGATGTTTCAGTCAGTGAGAAACACAGAGTGTACTTTAAGGTTGGACATGAGCTCTGAGTTGAAAACAGTGTAAAGAAAAGGAGATCTAGGTCACCTAATCAGCAGTGAGTAAACCAGGAGAGACAGGTCACCCGACTGGGCGATAGTCACCAGGCGAGACAGGTCACCCGACCGGGAACCAGTCACCAGGCGAGACAGGTCACCCGACCGGGAACCAGTCACCAGGCGAGACAGGTCACCCAACCGGGAACCAGTCACCAGGTGAGACAGGTCACCCAACTGGGCGATAGTCACCTGGAGGGAGAGGTCACCCAACCTGGTGACAGTCACCAGGAGGGACAGGTCGCCTGACCGGGAACTAGTCACCAGAAATTCCAGGTCATCTCTCCAGTAACTAGTTACCAAGAGATATACCCTTGATAAGCAGGAGCTGAGCAACAGCTGCTGGAGCCCTGCTAAGCCAGAGCTACTGCCCTAATGCCTTCAGGCCCCCGTTTTCCAAACCAAGTATGTTATGGGGCTTTGGCATCAGTCTGCTGCGTTATTTTCATTGGCATTCATCATGATAAAGGCCAGAACAAAGACACTCACTTGCAGTACCAGATGCAGTTCCAGTCACTAAGCACCGGGTGCATTTTCTCCTCGGCCACCTGGCTATCCTCCTCCTCTAGGAGGGTGTCGCTGGTGGGTGGGGCCCACAGCTGCAGGCATTCTGTTGCAGCAAGAATCCGGTTACCTGAGGGGGGGCAGGTTTGTGCATTAAACACAGAATGCCATTAAAGATGAGGGCTGTGGGTGATGAGTAACATCTAATGCGGGTCTTTGTCAGAATCAGTTCCTCAATTTACCCAAATTCAAACGGCCTCCGCCGTTTTGGTGTTTGGAATTATTTGTGGTCCTGCCGTTTCACACAATAAAAAGAACATGCAGCCCAGCAAAGATTGGGAGTGAGGTCC
Organism: Brevimyrus niger; assembly: GCA_015164015.2. Taxonomy (NCBI): domain Eukaryota; kingdom Metazoa; phylum Chordata; class Actinopteri; order Osteoglossiformes; family Mormyridae; genus Brevimyrus; species Brevimyrus niger. The sequence continues at coordinate 7,861,452 of JAABNY020000008.1, read as the reverse complement.
GTTACCTTGTGGATCCCATGCCAAGTTGTAGGTCATGGCATTTAGGAAAAACTGTCCCGTCTTTTGCCACTGATAGTTTAGTTGCTGTTAAGAAAGAAATGGGGGGCACTGTTCAAATTGACAGGCAACATCCTGATAACAGACTTCCTGCCTGCAGAAGGGTCGTAATTGTGAAAATCAGGTAGCAATGAGCTAGGAAACGACTGATTTCCATCCATCCATCCATCCATCCATCCATCCAAAAAGAGGCTTATGGTGACATATACCTTTCAATTGCTTTTTAAACATTCCTTTTTATCATAACCGCAGGGCATCACTTTTACTTATCTTTCCTTAAGGCTGAACTTTGCCCCAGCGCCTAACAATCAGCTGCCGTCTCGTGATTTCACATCAAGCTGCTGTTTTCCCCCCACCCCCAAAAAACAAATATTTTCATTTGTTGTGATAGCACGTTGTCCCCGTCAATCAGACAGCCAGTGACCAATGGGCTACTGAGGAATCTGAAAAGGCGTCAATAATCGTCAGTAATTAACCATGCTGACAGCGCAACGTCAGTCCAGAATGAGGTCCGAGGCCCCGGGATGGATGCAAGGCTGCACTCACTCTGTGCCTTTTATTCAGGGCCATGGCCAGAGGCTCAAAGATGCACACGGTGTTTCCGTAGGACGCTGCGATCTGGAAGAGAGGGCGCGGGTCAGGGGGGGGGGGTCATGGGCGAGGTGGGATTGCAGGCCGAGGTCTGCTGGGAAGGCACTCACTCTGCCCAGGTGGTGGGAGCACTCCACACAGCCCACTTGGATATTCCCATGCTGAGCTCCGGGGATGATCTGTACACACTCGAAGTCGCTGGCCAATATGACGATGTCACAGCCGGAGCCATAGGCCTGCGGCAAACAGTAAAAAGGGAATATTAAAAAAAAAAAAACAATACAGAAAAATAAATGAATAGGGAATATAAAGGCATGTTTTTACTAGTCCTTTAAACACGATGATGATGATGATGATGATGACACAGCAAGGCCCCTCCCCCTGCCAAGGCCCCCTCCCACTGGCCACGTGCCGGAAGACCCGTGGGGGCAGGGTTTCCGTGTTCTGGGCCATCACTCTGCCCTTGCGTATCCCGCGGGCCCGTGTCAGTGTCTAGACGAGCCTCGGGTCGATATACGTCGGTGATGTCCGGCACGAGGGGGGGGGGGGATAATGGGGCTGGGGGCTTGTCCACAGCGCCGAAGACGGCAGTGAGCCTCTTTACAGCCCCAACCGCGACGCGAGCGTCCGGCTCAAACCAAAAGGTGAGAAAGCTGAGGGAGAAACATGAGAAGCATCCCGGGAGGAAGAAGGAGGCCTCTGCATCGCAGCGACTGCCCCCCCCCCCCCCCCCCCCCCCCCCCCCCCCCCCCCCCCCCCCCCCCCCCCCCCCCCCCCCCCCCCCCCCCC
>JAABNY020000008.1:7833836-7859915 GCA_015164015.2 Brevimyrus niger | reverse complement strand
AAAAGGGTAAAAAGCTGGGGGAGAAACATGAGAAGCATCCCGGGAGTGAGAAGGAGGCCTCTGCATCGCAGCGACTGCCCCCCCCCCCCCACCCCACTCCCCGGACAAGACGCCGCACGATGCAGCGTCCTGCCGTCACCCAATCCGCAGGACGTCGTGAGCAAAGGTGCCTGCGGCGTGAATAATTCATGGGAATACGAGAGGCGGGGAAGCACTGCGTGAGCCCAGCAAAGCGCACGACGAGTGGGCCAGCCGGCCTGGACCGGCGACAGCATCCGCCACGGCAGCCATCCGCCACTTCGTGCCGTGTGCTAGTCACATGGGTGAGCCTCCCCCTCCCCAGCCGGAGTCCCTCTCTGGCACCGCCGGGTGGGGAGGGGTGCGGAGGCAGAGACGGGGAGAGCCTCTGCGGATCTCGTCATCACCGCCGCACATTATCGCGGGAATTCAGCCCGGTCACCGTCACGCACAGGACGGCCGTCCTGAATACCTCCGAATGACCTCCCTCGTGGGCGGGGCTTGTGCGCATCTCATCCCCGCCATCTTTTTCGTGCTTATAAGCTCATAAATCTTTCACTCCATTGGTGCATGTCACTAAGGAATGGGGAAGCACACACAAAAAAAACAAAAACAATTTGGCTATCAGTGACCGACCTGTTTCTTCCCCACGCTTAAAGACACAGGTCTCATTTTACTTTCTAACGCGGACAAAACAGTTCAGCATTGGCCTCTTCTCTTGCTGCTAACCTGAGCGGCGGTGTGCTTATTTCTGCATAAACCCTGAGCATCAATGCCAGATGGGCTCCCTCAGAAGCATGCTGGCCCCTAAATTATGACCGCTAGCACGTCACCTCCACTCTGTTCCTGCGTCACGTGACCTAACCAGCCCTGACCGGCATTCACCAATCTGGCAAAACCTGACAGGCAGATGACAGCATAACTTACAAGTGCTTCTGCTTTGGATTTCCGGTATTTTGCGCAGTTTTTTTTTTTTTTTCGAGAATCTTCCTGCGTACAAACAACTCACTCCCTTGCTTATCAATGTCACCATGACAACAAATGCTGAAAATCCACCAGGGTTAGGAATAAATAAATAAGCTACTACACTCAACTCATATTTGCATGTGGAATCAGCTGCAGATTTCCCCACAGCTGATGTGCATTCAGGTTCCCTCCCACAACGAGCACGTGCTTAAACCGCATACAAAAAATGCCACTTCAGGGAAAAATGTGTCAGGGCTTGTCTAACTCCAGAGACCAACGCTTTACTTTCTGTTGCACAGAATTAAGATATTCCTGGCATTGGACATTCCCTGTCTCAATTCCATAAATAATGTGACACAAAGCTTTTTTGTGTCCCAACTTAAGTTCCACATCTCAGGCCTGACCTTTAACACCAGCACTGTGCAGATCTGCCAGGCTTCTCACAGAGCCCTGGGGAAAGGCCCCGACTGCTCAACGGGGCCGTCCCTATGTCCGAATAAGGGGACCAGCTGGACAGTCACACATTAAAACAGAAGGCTGCTAGGAGCAAGATCCAGAGAAATGTTTCTAGGGACAGAAGAGAAAAGCTCACCTTAAGCTTTGAAAGGCTTTCGGCACTGCGACCGGATGCAGCAACATCTCGCTAAAATGGATGGCAGAGCTTCGGCCGTTAAACCTACTGAATGCCACGTCTGGAATGTCCCATGAACCCCACTGACGTGGCCCCTGCTCAGCTCCCACAAAGCTGGATTCACCAGCTGGGAATCGAGGGAAACGAGTCACCAGCAGCAGTAATAATGACAAGGTGGTGAGGGCAGCGGTCACACAACACCCTGTCTTAATTAATGAGGAAGGCACTCTGTCCAATCCCATAACAGCCCCAGCACAGGACAAACCATTCAAGCTCATCGACACACGTAAAGCCCGTCCCAGCGGAGCTGACGTTCGGGGATTCAAGCGGTGAATTTGCAATTCTCTTCACATCCTCTGACACAGCAAAACCTGGCGTGCTCAGGACAGTTTCTCAGACTTTCACTTCTCCCTCATAAACATTTTTTTTTAATTCCAGCTCACTGCATGACAAACACATTTCAGAAGCTTCATAACAAAACAAATCAGACATCACATTCAAGACTGATAATGCCCAGAAATGCATTTCATAATGTAAATAAAGATGTGACACTGATTGCTGATTACATGCACGACTATTTTTAATAATGATAAAACAAACCATCAGCCTATTGTACTGCATACAACTCAATAATCCACAACTGTGAATATACTACTGGGCACAATTCACATTAAGACATGTACAACGCATTAAACATGTAAACGAATAATATGTTATTTTAAAATATGTATAAACCATGAAGACTGAAGGACACATTATAGGCACGGAAGATCCGTGTTGCTCTGACACCCACCAACACATCTGACGTCTGTGGATTTGGTATTTTAAGAATGACATGCCCCCCCCCCGAGCCATGAATCATATTCATGCAGGCAAACACATGAGGTGAGATGACCACCCACTCCGGCGATCGGGATGAGGGCAACCAAGCAAAAAAAACGTGCTTCTCATGACGGTACTGTGTTGAATCGGATCGGACTGGATCAGAGGACCTGACATCCGCCCCCCCATCTCTCACCTCAATGCACGGCCCTTTAGCAACGCGTCGCCCCGGTATCGCCACTATACCAGGCGGCTGGTTAAAGGTCATTCGCTGAACCCGATCTTCGCCCCAGAATTGTTAATGCAACTAAGTATCCGCACATCAGCCACACCAAAAATCCCAACAGACCCAAGCCGAGCTGCGATAACCTTGAGCATCCACAAAGCAAACAGAAACATCAGATCTCAGCTATACAGGAGCCCGAATGACGCTGAGGCTGAATGTGCGGAGGGGTGGGGGACACCTTTGCCAAACCGATGCCTGACAGATGCCGGGTCGGGTCGTGTCGCGCTTCGCAGCGATCACCCTCCCCCTCCCCGCACAGTAAAAACAACACTTACCGTAAACGGGATGTCGCTGACGCTTCCCACCGAGTAACAGCTGTCCCCGGGATTTACCGCGCCGGTCAGCACCTGGTGGAGATGCATTTTCCCCTTCTTCTAGCCGGAGGTGGGTCTTTAATAATTCACAGCGCCGACTCCCGTCCACCCTTCCCGTCTCCCCATCTAGGTGCGCTGTTAGAGAGCAATCCCATCGGTCTCTGGCCTGTCACGGAGCTCGTTTGCCGAAAAAACACGCTCCTCTCCGCTTTTATTTCATGCCGACGTGGATAAATGTTGGACAGCTCGACTGTTGCCTGTCCCGAAACTCGGATGTATCTTACTGTCCTCTTGCCTCCGTGCCGTATCAACAAACAGTCGGATTATCGCTTCCCCTCCGTGGACAAACGGATCTCTGCAGCGGCGTTAGCATGCGCGGGCACGGCATTCCCAGGCACGGCGCCTCCGACCTCGGCCATAGATGTACGATTTCCAGAGCCAGCACAACAATGCAACCGAAAATCAGCAGTCAAACGCCTGCGAGCTGTGTTGAAATTCCGGATATATAAAGTCATCTAAATACACCATTAACAGCGTATTTTACGCGGCCAGGATAATTGTCTGCGCTTCAGTGAGAGACGCCTTAGCCGGGAATTGCTTTTACAGTCACGATGTCGCGTCACGTCTAGTACCTTTATATCTACAGGCACGCGCACCGAGAAGCTGGTGAAGCGCGCACCCCGGCTATGACGACTCATGTCTTCATTGATCATTAAAAAACTCGATGCTGCCGGCGAAATTATAATGTAATTGGAAATAAGTGCATGAGTAGAATGTTTTAAAAATGAACCATGCCATGTTTAGTTGTATTTACAAAGGATGGAAAATTACAGAGACACAGGTATACTTAAGTACCTACGAAGCGTAGGTAGGCGACGTTAAGAGGGAATCCCCGACCCTCCCCTAAATGATGATGTTTTGGTGCAATCTGTAATTCTTCCCGGAATTTCAATCGCACATATGCCGAAAAGGACAGCAGGAACATACGTTAATATTTGTAAATTAACATAGTATCAATTAAAGTACTTTACATAACGCAAATTTAACGCAATAGCCTGTGCGTTGTAAAAGCTTACGGAGATTTCCTGTTACCGATATGTTTACACGCATATATATAGAGAAATTCAGTGTGCTGTCTGACCTAAAGGGGTGTAGTGGGCAGTAGCTGAACACAAATGAAATGAGAAGCCTTGTCCTGCGAAGTATGAAAAAGGACACACAAACCAACGGTTTGTCCCTCACAAAATACACACCAACCATAAACTTCCTCTGAAACGATTTGGACTCATAAAATATATAGCGTTAAAATGTATGTGTATCAGATGATAGATATTTGCTTTGGTATTTTTATATTATGCAGTTTAAAAATGAAATCAATGTATATTTATCAAAAGCACAAGAGTACAGCAAACAACGGTAAATGTACGGAATGAAATGAGTTAACCCGTGAGCCCCTACAATAAGTAATATATAAGAGAAACAAAGTACAAACGGCAAAGTAGTAAATAGAAATAGTATATCAGTAAAATGTTTTAAGAAAAGTAAATAACAATAATAACAAGTGCAACGGCGAGCAATAAAATGGAAATGTGCAAATTGTCCATCCAAATGATCTGATCAGCTGTTTAGCCTCCCTTGCAGACAGAAGATGCCGTGGAGCCTTTTTGGTGAGCTTCTACGCTCTGGTGCCATTTGGGATGGCTGGGCTCCTCCAGGATGGACCTGGCCTTCTTAAGGGTTGAAGCATCTACTGCTGTAGATATACTGGAGATCTGGCAGGTTGCAGAGGTTTAGAGATAACAGTACATCACCTGTTTGTATGCTTTGACTTTAGTTTAGGTAATTCCTGTAATTGATGATGAAGGTCAGTTAACACTAACCAAGCAGATGATAGTCAGTCATCGTTTGTTCCCGAGATTGACTGTTGCCTGCTGCAGGATGTACCCAGCTGTGTGCCTTCTGCTTCATGGATGGACAGCTATGGGAAATGTATAGCTAAATGTGTTATTTTCAGCTATTGATTATTTCTTCTAAATAAATGAATGTTAACTTATACTGTACAAGAAACAGCTTCCACATCTGCAATACATTTTTTCCACATTTACTTGACTTCAGGAATAAATACATTATGTTATGAGATCTTTGCAAAATGCTCCTGTATTTTCAAGGACTTTGGTGTTCCATAATACAATGTAGAACAAGGTGTTTTAAGGGTCAGCTCATAAATTTAAAAAATCGAATGGTTACTGCACTTTATTCTGATGCAAACCTTGGCTGGAGATATTAGACTGCTCCATTTAATCAGTGAGCCCATGTTACATCAGGGAGTGTGCCAACACACACACACACTCACACACACACACACACACACACACACACACACACACACACACACACACACACACACACACACTTGTAATTATATCTTTGTGGGGACTCTCCATTAATTTTTATGTGGAAAACTCTAATTCCAACATGATGACCTTAACCCTAACTTTAACCATAAGTAACCAAACTAAGCTAAATATTAGACTTTTGGCATTTCTACTTTTTTGACTGCATTCAAAAATGGAAAATGGTTCCCACAATGTCCAATGAACAGGTTTTTATCACACTATGAGGGACATTTGGTCCCCACAATGTAAAATAAACCTAATCCACACACATACAGTAAACAAGTGTAAAGCTGACAAAAGAAGCGTTCGGCTATGTTAACACAACACATTCCTCAAAAGACTAATTTAAGAAAAGGTTTTAAGTTAAATGTTTTAAATGTTCTTAGTTTTTTTTTCAGCAACATGTAGTAGGTAGACATAACATGAAAGGGGAATAATCAGTTCCCTTTTAGTATCTGTGTTCACAATTAGAGTCCAGATCCTATAAACACGGTAAAGATTAAATGAGAATAGGCTATTGTTCACTGTGAATTAGAAAAATCCTTTTTGCAGGGGTGTTAAAGTTTGAAATGAATTAAGTACTGCTCTGAGGGCAGTTGAAGGAAAAACGCTGGTCCTCAGTGTTGGCCTAGTATAGATTTTCTCATTTTATGGATCAGTGAAAATTCCAGTCTCCCTAATTATCGGGGTGCATCAGCCACACTGCCAATAATGTTGCAATAAGAAATAGTATTTAATAACCATTTCCAACTATTTCTGATTATATTTTCTAATATTTTAATGAGGAGTTGCTTAATATTTTGCTCTCGAGGCCTCATCATTGTATAAGCTTTCCATCAGCACGCATTCAGTATCCTAGCTGGGTGCAGCGTCCTTACAGCCGAGGGCAGCTGCAGCATGGGCAGTACGTGCAGGCTGCCCTCCGCAGCAGATGCACCGCACAGCTCACAGTCACAGCACGTGATCAGGCTGCCCTAGTTGGTGAGTGCGTACGGGCCATGTGAGACGAGCCGCCCCCGCCAACACGCTCCTGCAGGGGGCACAAGCTCCCCAACAGCAGCTTATCCACATCTGAATACCATGGAGGAAGACCATAGTGTGCCTGGCATATTAAGTATCATCAATGCCCTCAAAACCCCACAACAATAATAACAATAGAAATAATAATCATCATAAATTATAATTAATAATAATACTTATTATTATTATTATTTCATAAAGGCTATAAATAATTCTATTGTGACCTACCAGGATGACTGACAAGAAGTTCTTTGCACTGTACTGGAATTTAGTAACCAAAATAATTGGTTGGTTGTCTGGTCACCAATTAAACCACAACACACTATATTACATTACTTAGCTGGCTGTATATCCATCTATTTTCTGAAACCAAAGGCCAATTAAAATGTGGATCCCATGGGTGCGAGATAGGGAGCAACCCAGGATGGGGCACCAACCCATCACAGGGCGCAACGCACACTCCAATCAGGCTTAGCATGTTTTTGGACTGTAGGGGGAAAACCTCACGATGACCGGGGGAGAGCATGCAGACTGTACACACATGGAATCCTATTGGAGACTTGAACCCAACTCCCAGAGGTGTGCAGCGACAGTGCTAACAAACTACACCACTGGCTGCATATCAAATACGGCAATCAAATATACCGACACAGATCAATACGTTTGTGAACCAAGGATGGATAGATGGGTTTTACATTTTTAAGTCATTCCATTTATTTTTTAAATGCTGCTAAGATATTGTATGCCGAAAATCACTAATCAAGGTGAAATGGGCTGGATCGTGTCATAATGCATAGAGTACCATTTACAAAATGTTTTATTCCTTCTTAAGAAAGAAAAAGCTCAAGGAAAAGATCTTTATATAACCAGAACACCTACGGAGTGATAATTATGCCAACAAATATTATCTGCTGCTCGTCTCCATACTAGAAAACATAGAATCTTAAAAGGTTCTACATTCTACATTTTGTTTTCTCAATTTACCATTCAGTTTCCAAGCTGAATGTTTTTATTTTTATTAAATGTTTTTCCCATGTTTTGTGAAACATACTAGTGTTGCAACTGTATAAGTTGTTAATGACTGTTTTCAAACATGTTCCATAATAGACAAATGGTCATATGATTTGCACACCCTTTTTTACAAGGGGATGAGTAACAGCAACAAATATAGAAACGAGGGCGTAGATGATCTCCAGGAGCCGGCTTGTGGTCTGTAGGCTCTGCAATATATGCATTTTTAGAACATATGAGGCACTGAAGAAATTCATACCGGACTGACCCTGAGATGGAACCTTTTTTTTTTAGAAAAGTCAGTGTGGCCTTAGCATTAGAATTGCATCTCTATAGCTCCTGAAACTCTGTATTGAAAATATATTCAGTGGCACAATAATTGTGAAAGTACAGATACTGAACCAGGATATTGAAGTTCCAGTGTTATGTAACTTCTCACTCGGAACATGTTGCAATAGAGAGAGAGGAGAATGCCAAAGCCCCCCTACCATGCTGAGGGGGGGGGGCACAGCAGAGATTCTCCTTTTTTGTGGTTACCAGGTCTAAGCTGTTAAAATCACCTTCTCTGAGCATCAGATCAATAGCTACTTCAGAAATGTTGGGATAGATTGCAGACCCTACTGAACATTTATTTGGTAATACAACTGTTACATACATGTAAATATGTGCATACATGTGTGCAGACTTGACTTAAACTGAAAATTTCACTTCAACCGGCTGAGCAAAGTTGCACCAAATCTCCCTGTTTTAAAGGTAGCAGGAAAATGTTAATTTGAAAGATGACTCTTGAAGAGAAATACGAAATATCATGCATTAGCCTATCGAAAGAGGACATACACACACAGCAAACTGTGTCTCTTTGCCCAGTAATTGAATGTGTAGTGTTTCACAATAACATTTCAAAGGTCTGCTCCAGACTGTACAATGTGTGTACCGGATGGAAGGAACGGCGAATTTATCCAGGAACAGGAGTGGAGATGGATGGTGGGGAGCGAAAACAAAAAGCGGCAGTTTCTCTGTCGGCCTGGGGGGGGGAGGGGGGTGGGTTGACAAAAGAAAACAAAATGGATGTTGGGTCAGGGAACAAAGCTGTGCTGGAGAGCGTACTGGGTTGTTAGTGTCCAGGATGTCACAGAACTGCCAATGCAGAGGGGATGTGTGTCAGTGTGTGTCTGGCCATCCTGTCCTGGAACACCCCCATTACAACCTTGTATGTCACCCTGTACACACTCTAATGATGTTATTAAAGTCAGTCCAGAACATGCTGTCAAATGTAGACGGACGGGCCGAAGGTTCGTATTTTGAACCCCACAAAGACCAGTAAAAATATTAGAACAGGTGTTATGATATCAAACTATTATTCAAATGCCTCGCTTCAGACTGCTGGGAAACGGATGGCAAAAAGTGTCCTGAGAGGAAGCTGGTGCACGAGTAACCAGACACAGTCCCACACAAAAGGCCATTCGGACTCTCAGTGTTCAGTGTGAGAAGAAGAAACCCCACATAAGCAGCCGGAACACAGACGCCATGCCAGCATTTTTAGCTGCAACACACACACACATACACACACCTGTACTCATATTCTACTAATCCTAACAATGACAACCCTAACCCCTACTCAGCCCTAAGCTTAACCATAAGTAGCAAAACAAACTAAAGTCTTTTTTTTGGCATTTTTATTTTTTTAATTGCAGTCACAGATTAGTATAAAAAAGTTTCCGCTTGTGGGGACCGAAGAAAATGGTCTGTCCTATGTCAAAATAACAGGATTTTATCACATTGTGAGAACATTCGCTGAAAGACTTTGGAATTAGATGTACCACAAGCACAGAGTGTGAATGGAACTGATGTTTAGGAACTCGGGACAGATGGAATGAGAATTAAAAATGACTTCACATTAAACTTGGGGTGGGTACACCGTCTACAGGATGTACATTTCCCCCCCCCGTTTGTCCAGTGAGTAATGTAAGCCAGTGAGTATTTATTTTGCACTGTACATGGTTAAAAACTGAGGCCACGTGTCTTTCTGTGAAATGCTGTTGCAGATCTTAACGTCAGTAGAGATGCAAACATGAAATCCTGTTATAGAACTCGCCTGAATCCAGAAAAGAGCAGTTTAAAATAGTTCGGACAGGGGCCCATTACAGAAACTGCTTTGACTCAGGAAGGGGCTCCAACATCAGGTCTGTCTTTTTAGACATTTTTGTTGCTATTTTAGCACCTTGAGACTTGACTCTTATCATGCACAGGTTTTAGTCACACTAAACTGAGTAAGAAGCCAAAGCCAAGATATTCATTCACAGTATATTTCTGATTTGGGGTAATACTGATTCTTTACATTAACTTAAATTTTGTGTAAATTGTGTATGAATGTTATCACATTTTCTTTGCGTTTCATCTGGGATTTGCATATCTTCCTTGTACTCAAGGACTTCCTCCTAATAAACGTCTCTATTCCCAGGACATTTATCAGCCGTTCGCTCCCCTGCCACGGATCCATAATCAAATTCAGTTCACATATCCAGTGATCCACCTGTCTCCCGCAGAAAGGCCAGATTGATGATGCTCATTTCGTGGAATCTTCGTCCATCTCCTGAACGCCCTTCTGCTCATCCTCGCCGTTAAAGCAGTCAGCCTGCGGTGTTTCGTCCTCAAACAATGGCATCCATCACTGTGCGAGCGCGTCCAGGAAGACTCGCCATGGTTTATTACCAGCACAATCCCATTTATTGTTGCTTGCCTTTTTTATTACCCGTTGGTTTACATTCCTGTTGAGTGGGCACTATAAGACAGTCGGCCCTATTTCCATTTTACTGCACCTCCCCTTTACCTGTTTACATCCCTACATTTCACTCTCTCTGGCCCCAGATCATACACACTTTTGCCCGTAAACGTGACCATTGAGTGTGCACTGCCACCTATATCTTTATTATGGGATCAACCGATAAATACATCAAATAAAGAAAACTAACATTTATGTAGCCGTAAAAAAATCCTATCTATCCACCTGCCAATATAAACCAACACGTTGTCCTACAAGACAGAGTCTGTCAGAGGGGCACTTTCAAATAATCCGTCCCGTTAATACCTAACGTGTCTGATGGGCAACAAGCAAATGCTGCCGCAATATAAGCTCAGCTTGACACATCGGTTAGGGCCGACAATGATCGCGTTACCGCTGAAGATTTTCACAGGGGAAAAAACTGCAAAAGGTAATATCTAATCTCTGTTGCACCAATACATCACAGCTCCTAAGCAGTTTACCTTTTGGTTAACAATATTTTCATCTCACTGCGTCTTGGAGTGCTCTTGTGATTATTAAGCAGCCTTGCCTCCAATCCTGTGCCATTTTCTCCCTCAACACTGGATCACAGTAAATTCCCAAGCCTTAACATGAGTCAAAGCTAGGCTCATCAGTTGAGAATCTCTGTGGATTTGAACAGATGTCAATGTAGACTTCTCTAGAGGCCTCTATTTTGGAAGACACTGAGCATCATGCTACGTAATGCTGTAACTTTAATACCCTGCAGCCGCCAACATACCCAGGTCCAGTGTACTTCTTGGTGTGCTTCCCTCACAGAAGTTTCAGACTCTATTTAACCAGCACTGCAGTCTGCGGAGCTGGTGTCAGCCTTGTCGTGTCCCATGACTTCTCAGGCAACTACCTCCTCTCCAAAGTACACAGATAAGTTACATTCCATTTACCTTGGAAGCTGGAGCTGGGAATGACATCACACTTGAGTTACTGTAACCACGATCCAGTACAGGAAGTCAGAAAGCCATTTAGCAATACCAGTTGATTACCCATTATGCGGAATATTGCACATACAAACGCCATAGCAGCATGTACACAGATAGAGGTTGGAACATACAGTGTGTAGGACTGATTTAATGAGACACAGCTATGACATAAGTGCTAATATACTGTTTATGCACTATATGGACAAAAGTAGTGGGACGCCTACAGGAACTTTTATGACATACCATTCTGAATCCATAGGCATCAATATGGAGTTGGTCTCCCCTTTGCAGCTATAAGAGCTGCCACTCTGCTGGGGAGGCATTCCACAAGATTTTGGGGTATGTCTATGGGAATTTGTGCCTTTTCATCCAGAAGAGCATTTGTGAGATCAGGCACTGATGTTGGGTGTGAAGGCCTCGCTCACAATCTCCGTTATAGTTCATCTCAAAGGTGTTTGATGGTGTTGAGGTCAGGGCTCTGTGTGGGCCAGTCAAGTTCTTCCACACCAAAGTCACTAAACCATGTCTTTATGGATCTTGCTTTGTGCACTGGGGCACAATCCTGCTGGAACAGAATAGGGCCTTCCCCAAACTGTTTCCATAAAGTTGGAACCATAGAATGGTCCAAAATGTCTGGGCATGCTGAAGCATTAAGTGTTCATTTCACTGGAATTAAGGGGTCCAGCTCAGCCACTAAAAAACAACCCCATACCATTATCCCCCATCCACCAAACTTTACAGTTAGCACAATACAGTCAGAAAGGTAATGTTCTCCTGGAATCCGCCACACCCAGACTTATCCATCAAACTGCCACACAGAGAAGTGTGATTCGTCAATCCACAGAACATGTTTCCACTGCTCCAGATTTCAGTGGTGCTGTACTTTACACCACTCTAATGTGACACTATTGGCAGTGTGCTTGGAGATGTGAGGCTTGCATGAACCCTGACTTAAGGGAACCTTCCTGTTGAAATTTCCAAATAGGAAATCGGAAATTTTGACTTTGGAGCTCAAATGGAATGCAGCATTCGACACAATGGAAAGAAAGACTTTGCAAAGGACACAAGTATAGCATGACACAGATACACTTCCCAACATCAAAATGTTCTCCATAATATTCCAAACTAAACAGATGCTTCCAAACAGACAAGGCACTTCATTGTTATTATCCACAGTAACTGTTTTTCACCCATACCTATTTGGTTTTGAGATGATATTTACTTTTTGTCCTTTTGGATTTTAAAGCCCCCTTATCTTAGGTCTGCAACGGGTTCTAATTTAGCTATTTGGTTTAACTGCCCGCCTACACTTTTATGGTGTATTTAATCAGTCATTAAAATGGAAAAACATGCTTATGTAACAGGCTATTATAAGGTGAAATCATCAAAAGGACCATTTTCATAATTGACCTGATGGTTTACGGCATGAAATTAATTCTGAAACTCAGATGAGGGTGTCAGAAATCATCCACTTCCTCATGGAGCCCTGCCTTTAGGAATAAAACACTAATAAACACAAAAACAGCCCCCCAGAGACTGCCACTCCAGTTCAAACAACCCCCTCCCCCCTTGTCTTCATCCACAACAAATCCTGGCATACATTTCAGACTTCAATAGCACCAGCCACGCATTCACAGCACGAGAGATACAGCATCCATCCAACGGGAGTTTACAGCCGGTCTGTACTTAATGCATCAGCTCTTCTGAAATCCAGCGGTTGCTAAACTCCTTTGAATTCTCCCCACATCTCAAACTGCCTCCGTTCGCCTGCAAAAAATCTCATTAAATTAAGATTCTACTGTATCCAAGATGCCTTTTACGGGCCTAAATCTCATTTACAAGCAGCTGAAAAAAATGTCTTGAACGGTCTCCCAGTGTTTTTGAATTTGTATTGAACCCCAGTCACATGACAGTCAGAGGTGTTTTAATCTTGTGTTTGGGTGGCTCCCAGACAAACTGGCTGGCAGGGTAATGTTATCCTTAAGGAGAAAAGGTCATTTACAGGGAAAGGTTGTCAGCTTGAGACTAAAGGTGAGCCTTATGAGTTATAACCAGCCCTGGGCAAACAGCAATGTTGGCTTTCCTGGGGCATGTCATCATACTGGCTTTGTTAAGGTGAGGATCCACCCCCCACGCGCCCCCAACAATTCAGCCACATGCCAGCCAGCTGCCTTTATGCTCTTTGTCACAAGATAATGGTTGCCTGAGCAGCCTGTCCACATACATGACTAGAATAGTGGTTTAGAATGCAAAACCAGCCGTTTAAACATAAGGTTATTAGAGCAAATCTCATGATGAATTACAAGTGTAGCAACCTTAAAAAGACACCAGTACTGCTCCAGGAAACTATTCATATGCTTAAAAGTATCAGCACACTGTTGCTTTTTGGGGGTGGGGGTTGGTTTAGTGCCAGCAGTGTAGGATGATGGTCAGTGCTTGAACATCTGACTATATTTCACCTATATAAATTTAGAGACGTATATAATAATGACTCTATATTGATCCCTGTGGGGAAATTCTCTTTTTCAGTTGCATGCTTGGCTTACAAAAAAGTTTTCATTTTACATGTTAGATGAGCCCTCCATAAATCTTCGTGCAGGTGAGCAGCTGCCGAATAGGGAGGTCTGACACCTTCTGTTCTTTATGATTCCGCACCACTGGCGATTAGCTGACATTTCCCGCCAATATATTTGATCAATTCCCGCTGAAAACCGGCAACTGAGTCATTTGCTATTACGTTTTCCTTACTTTTTCCTCAGCCGTGCTATGAAATAAGTGATACATGAAAATCCCACGACGACGTGTATCAGTGCATCCTGCTGCGACGATAAAAGGATTTAAATGACTGCAGGCAGCCGTCAGCAGAGCTCCTACTGTGCAGACATCTAACCACATGCTGGTCGGTTATTTATGATACTCCAGAGTCCGGGGTTTGTCATTTAGAAAGATACTCATCTGACATTTTAAAAATCTGATAAAACAATACGCCCATGAACAGCTCTTGATTCCAAGCTCAATAGATTTTTGTTACCTGTAATGGACAGCAGGTGGCGCAAATGCTTCATATAATCACTAATCACTTGGTCCAGAGTGCGGATTCATTAACGTAGCGTGTAGCTAGTCCTGTGGAGAATGGGGTCTATCACGTTTTAAAGATCTTTCTGAAAAAAATATTAAGTTAATAAACGAGAACATGCAAGTTGAATACGAATAGTTTATACATAGTGTCTTAATTATTTATTAGTCTGATTTTAATCCTTAGACAGAAAGATCAGTCTGATACTAACAAGCAGCTGTGCTAGACTTATACAGAACAAATGTGTACCTCGTGCTTGGCGCAAAAGGTGCTGCTCCACAGCAGGACTGTCATCCGCCAGAACCATAGCATATCCAGGGGTGGGGATGAAATGCGACCACTTTCCAATTTTCCAAAAAAGTACCGAATGCTAAATCTTTTGAATCTAAATAACAGCATTATAAAAGCAGACAGCATGTCTGCTGCCGATGTACACCTGCGGGGGTCATTCTGGGAGGCAGGCCGCCAAACCGCCGGCTTTCAGCATCTATCAGCAGGAGTGGAAATAATCCTACCGTATGCTCTGTTCATCTGTGCCTTTTTCTGCCCCCGCAAACCATCTGATGCATTTTATTTTTCACAAGAGACTTGCCTAATGTTTAATTTTTCAGCAAGTTAACAAAGCAAAGAATGAAAAATTTACTTCAAGAATGTATTAGGCGTGGCCTCTTATATAGCCGCAACTCCCGTAAAACAATACGTTTGTATTTAAACGACTGTTTGCAGGACGCTGTTGACATCCCTTAAGGAGATATTCATTACCTGGCAGCAAGAGCGTTTTAGACGATCACCCGAAGAAAAAACATCTCAGTTTTTGTGCTGTGCAAAGCAGATCAATAAGCAGCAATTGCCCTGATTACCCGAACACCGGAGAAGGCAGGGATCCATTTCAGCCTACGGGGCTGTTGAATGAACAGCAGATGCCTGTCAGTGACCACTTCAGTCTCAGACCACAAAGGACCTGAGATTTAAACTTCCTGCTATATCATTCCGAAAGCTCTTTTTAGAAGAGTAACATAGTTTGGAATACAGACACTGAATAGGGGATGTAAATAAGTTTACAGCTGGTCAAATGCAAACTAGAAGCTTAATAGCAAAGTATACATAAGAAATGAATATATTGAAATGCAAACGCCCAATATATAAACTATATATGAATTCTTAGTTTTTGTTTACCTTTTCTAGCATGTGAATTTGAAGTGCATAGCTCTGTCAACAGGGGGAGACAAAGACCATTAAAAACTTAATAAAACCGCCCTAGCGATAGATATTGATAACTTAAGCCAAGGCTCACAGAATTCCGCCGGAATAATTCCTAATCATTCTTTGGAGGATTTTAATGCTCACTACTGCCTTCAATAACACAAGGACATCCATCAAGCACAGGTGCCCTTCAATTTTTCCATCAAGTCTGCATTCTGCTGTTGGGCACTTACCAGCATGAATCAGTCACATTAAGCTGTGTTCCCCCATTCTGCCCACGCCTTCATCGGGCTGTTCCTGGAAAGAGAGTATTGCTGTAAGACCAAAGTCATGTGTGGCCCAAGCAGCATGTCAGCATGACAACAGAAGCCTGTAGTTTACGTTGCCTCTGGCTCTGTCTTTATGAACACTCCCCAAAACCACTCAAGCAAAGGAAAAGGGAAGTTACCGGCCAGAGCTCTGCAACCTTCCTCTGCGGACCATAATTAGCCCTCAGCGGGGAAAGATCAGAGCTCCACAGTCACATCATCTGCAGTTTTTTCTAAAATGCTTAGCTTAGGATACCCCCCCCCCCTGCCCCCCATGGAAAATGTAGGGAAGATCTGAAAGCCTTGTAAAGCAATCTTTGCTGTTTTTGTTAAATGTTTTCACGTATAAGGTCTTTTTGACTCAAGAGCAGCACAAACTCAATATCCCTGTGTAGGAAAAGCTTAATTGACCAATGTCAGTGTTTGGTTGGAACATCTCCAGATTGACTTTGATCCAGAAGATGGCATCGTGGGCTCGTTCACAAACCAGCGATCTCCGTGGACAGCTGCGGACCGCAGCCAGCAGTAGGGGATGCCCTTCTGTGCTCTGCCAATGCAGCTGAACTCCCGGGTCCCACATCCCGTGCTAGCAACTCTTCCAGTTCACCACAGGGTGGTGCTGTCACCTCTCCCATATTCAGGGAGCTGGGCGTGCTCCAATAGAGGTGGTGCCCCCCACAAATACTATGTGCACAGCGTGTAACGTCTTGGCCATATATGACACTCACTAATTGCAATTATCCTAGTACTAGGAGCTGGTGCTATGGTTCTTAAACACTCCATGCACCCCCCCCCCCCAAGCAGATATAATGAGGGCATGATGTATTTGTGTCGCTCGTGCCTTTTGTTCTCATTAAATTACATCATGGCTCACCACCCTGAAAGCAAGCCCCCACCCAGGTCACCAGATATATTTTAATTAACCTCTTAGGATATCCAAGCAGAGAAAAAGTCACAGGGATCAAAGTGTGGTTACCGGGGTCAGTACAGGTCAAAGGATAGTCTGTTCTGAGGCCCTATACAGCTATGCTGACAAAGGCCACTGTTGATTAAAATGTGACGCTACAAACAGTAGCTACCTGACTAATTCACAACGGCTCTCAAAGAACAGGATTCGCCTCCTGTGAGCCACACTGACAGTCTGTACTTCTGTAAAGGGTGGGGGTGGATTTGGAGAGAAGGGATGTTGTGTTTTGAAACAGAGGCTCTGTGATGTTCATCACAACCTCGGTCTGCTAACTCCATCTTGGCCGCTGGGACAGTTAGCAGATCACGGCACAATGGCTGCCATCCCTAAATGAATCAGACTGGCAAACATGTGGGTGATGTGGCCCTCCTTTGCGGGCATGCCTCAAGTTTGGGCAGGGGGGTGCTGGGACCTCTTGTTCAGCGATGTGATTCCTCTGCTCTGCAGACTCGGTTGACTGGTTACTGAAGTCCAATTACAAAATAACTGAGGGCCGCATGGCTGTTCTAGTAAACAGATTCAAACAGAATTTTTTATCACAAGGACAGGTTACTAAATCCCAGTTCAGGAATAAATATTAAAACCCCTCAAGGTCTGACTCGAACATGTTGTCGCTCCAACGCGTTAAATTAAAATTTTCAGCCTAAAATAAATTGCTCAAGCACAACGGAAGACCTTTATTTTGGAAAACTTCAGCCAAAATATAAATATAAAATGTAAAATGCTATGCATATAAAAAAAAAAAAACTGAAATGATTCTCTCAAAATCAAGGAGGTTTTTCATGGAAATGGAAAGCAGGCCATGCAAACATATTCTTCCTATCTTTAGATTGCTCTCAGCTCGACACGTTGACACAATCTGTGTGGAGTTTGTGCTGCAGTGTGTCACAGAAGTAGACATTACATGGTGAACAAACAAAAGACATCTGGTAGTATGTAACATCTATTTTCTAATTACAGCATTAATAAACAAATGTAATTGCTCTTTCGTTTTCCCAGCAATTAGGCTTGGTTATGAAGTTTTATGGCTGTAATTTGTATTAAAATGCATGCTAGTTTGCTTTCTGTGTTAGAGAATATTCCCTCGTTTTGGCAAATAGACAAATAAGGATTTTAAGCTTTACATGTTCATCACTGGAATACAGATTTGACATAAAATAGAAAGTCTCCCTGTGGGGTTAGGGTTAGGGGTTAGAGTTAGAAGCTACTGAAAAGTGACCGTTACTGCAAATTCAGCAGAACATCCAAACGTGAAGGTCCTGCTCGGCCGGGACGATGAGGAAGTGAGCTGGAACAAAGGGTGCAGTGGCTGTTTTTAGGAATTTGAATTTCACTAAGGATTCGTTTATCCTAAAGTAGCATCCATGAAATATCCATGTTTTAGTAGGACATTGGTAGTTATTCACTACTTGTTTTTAATTCATGATAAGCCCTTAAATACCCTTGGTTGAACTGTTGAACTGAATCATATCATTAGCTTAAGCCCCTTCTGTATTTGCCCTGTTTATTGATGAGACAATTGCACAGCCCTAACTTTCATAGCGTCATTTGGTTAAGCTTTTATTCGCCACCTTGATCCCTAGAACAATTACTTAAAATTAAACTTGAGTACAATTTATTCCACTTCGTTAAAGTTTCACAAAGGATAAATTAAATGGAATGTATTTTATTTGCATTAAAATGTACTTGTACTTGTAACTGTTTTCTAATCTGTTCACTGTTAGTAGATTTAATTCAGTGAAATTAATTAATGGAACAGTCCCATCACTAGTAATTGAGAGCTCAGCTAGAATAACAGGGTATACAGTAAAATCCCGTTATAACGAACTTCGAGGGACCTAGGAAAACAGTCTGTTATATCCAAATTCCTATATATCCAGAGTTGCTGTATGGCCAGAACACAACTACAGGACACCATTTACTCATGGGACACCCCAGCAGACACACTTGTGGTATAGATTATTATATTGTACATGTAGTAATCCAACTTTACCTGACCAGATGTGTGACTATTAATAATTCCGACTACAGTATGTATCTGCAGTGGATATCACTGGCACGTCACGCCTGCATGTCCCTTATAGCCGAACAAAACTACAGCTAAAAGCAGCCATGGGGACCACATTGTTGTCCATTATAAGTGAAATTCCTTTACAAGCGAGTCCACTAAAGCCGCCGCTGTCATAGGTGATAGAGAGACTGGTGACTGCGGGAAACAGGGACACACAATGTTTCTGATTTTGCTTGTCTGTGCCGCTTCTCGAATAATGAAACTGAGCATTACCTTTGTTACCGCTTTTGTATTTTGGCTGGGGCATCTCTTTGTGATGCATCACTCAAGGCTGAGTGTGGAGAGTAAAGGAAAGTGATGTCATCTGATGCCCCTGGTCGGCAGATCTTGACAAAGGACACTGGGAGGGGAGAGGAGACCCTGCAGAAGGAAGCCCTTCTCATTTTAACACAGCAGTGCACCAAGGGAGGATTCCAGAGTCCTATAAACCTGCGACAATGACCCTGCCAAAAACACAGGTCTATAGTACAGATTTGTCTTGATCTTTGTTTTTGAAAAGTATACATGAAGATTACATAGGGAATGTTATATATTGAGCATATTAATAACTATTCAATCATATTGCGAGAACGCATTCATTATCAGAAATTGTCAACTGTTACTGTCATACCAGTATCGCTGCTTCTCTTGAAGATTACCCACACACTCCATTCTCAGCAACACGACAATCTGCCTCCCCCTCTGCAGTCCTGCATCCCGTCGGTCAAACACTGACCGCTACACATGCTTCAGGGTCGTAGCCCGGTCAGGAAGGTCCGGCTCAAAGGACTGTCCCAGACCCACCGGCTGTGTCGCCTCAGGTTATATATGCAAAAAAAAAAAAAACACTTTTCTTAAAGCAGGTTGTACAAAATGCAAAAAAAAAAGCATACCCACAGAATCTGTCTATACTGTATATACACATATATTACTACATATATTTTGTGTGTGTGTTTATGTAAATGACTGGAATAGCACACACTGATAAAGGAGAAATATGTACACCAGGTTTGGATGGAACAGCGCTGTTTTATTTTGGCTGGCTGGTGCAGTAGGCGTCCGATTCCTTCTCCGCCTGTTTCCTGCCCAGGGTGTGCGCTTGCCTTGCTGGGACTGCTTCCAGTTGACCTCTGACCCTGACTGGATAAGTGGTTATTACAATGGATGGATGACTTTATTTCCTGCCCATGCACGCCCCCCCCTGCCTGGGAGGGCTCCTCCAGGACGCAGGCCCGCCAAGCATTTTGAGGGCGGCCATGCCTCCCCCGCCAGCGTCCCTGGAAGGCCTACAGCGGAGAGGAAGGCACATGTATGGTGGTGAGCACTGGCCCCCACGTACCCCCAAGCATCTGCTTCTGTGTGGATTTGGACAACGAACAGCAGAATCTTCTGGGCCCGCCGGCTGTCTCCTCGCGAAAAACTTTCTGAGGAGTGCACCAGCGGCGCGCGGAAACGCTGGGGGCTGCCGTGACTCACTCGCTTCCGACACACTCGCCACCACGAGCGTCATTGCCGCCACCGCCGTCTCCCAGAAGTACCCCGGCGAAGACAATTTTTCACGTTTAAAAGCAGAACGAGACTGTACATGCTAAATGAGCCCTGATGGCAAGCAGATGGGTTCTCCTGGTGCTTCTGGGCCTGAGAGACATTAGTGTGGGGAGGAAGGCAGGAGGGTAGCTGCACTGGGTGTGCGGACCTGTGGGCTTGTGGTCACCCTGTTTAGATTACTCTGTTACAGATGAAGAGGTCGCCACCTGCTGGATCGGAAGTACACTATCACCCCCCCCCCTTTTCTGTGACTGATAGCAAACTGACAGGCAAAATACTGTGATGCCAGACTCAATCAATTGTTTTTGGGAGGTACATTCAGTTTCTGGAAGCAATTAATCAGTAAGACCTACTCAAACATTCCCTTAATGAGGACTTGTTAATGTGCTTGTAATTTCTCTTTTGTCAAAAAAAAAAAAAGTCCTTGCGGGAATCCAAGTGAATTAATGGCAGGAACGACTGCATCTGGAACAGATAACGACGGCGCGGAGCTGACAGTCGCTTCGCATGATGCCCCTGTGGAAGTCTGATCACACGGAGCCGCAGCTCTCGCATGAATGCGATAGGGCCAGGTGGCGGATTCCCAGCTGTACCGCAGGAAATGGCTATAGCCAAAACACGACACGGCACGGATTCAGCGCTGTGGGAGGGACCTTCAATATGCCTCAATTGTCCCTAATTGACACTCACAGAAAATCACTAAAGAATTTACACTGACCCTAAGAAGGGCTTTGCTGATCCACTGATCTACTATAAACTACAGGTTGCCTATGAGCCATTTAGGGGAGAGTAACTTGTATATCATCCTTACATCTTCTGCTTGTCCCGTACAGCAGAATTCCCCAGTTCCGGTCCTGGAGGGCCAGTCTGCGGCACAGTTTGCAGATTTCCCTGATCAGAGACACCTGCTAAGGCTGGCAATTAGCTGCTGAGCCGAATAAGGAGTCTCTGATCAGGGAAATCTGCAAACTGTGCCGCAGACTGGCCCTGCAGGACCGGAACTGGGGAACCCTGCTGTACTGGGTGTGGGTCAGCAGGGGAAGAAGTCAAAAATATCCACAGCAGTAGCCGGTTTTCCACCCCACAAGCAGGAGGGAAAGCCAGCGTGTAAGACGGGGTCATGATGGTGAATGCGGGTGACAGAACGTGGCGATGTGGCATCCTGTCAGGCCCCTTCTCACAGGCAGCTCCCGCCGGCCCCTTCCCATCTTCCCAGGCAGCCCCCCAGCTCCATCTACAAAATTACCGTCGCCATTCTCATTCCGCCCTCCAGCTCACATGCACGGCCGCGAAACTAGTAACATCGTCCTTTGCCGCTTGTATTTTTTGTGCACTTCATCAAGTTCAGCCAGCTTCCCCCCTCTTGCCCCCCCATCACTTTGCCACCTGTCTCTCGTGCGAGAGACATTAGCGTCTCTGTGACGATTAATCAATACTGCAGCACCCTGCTCAATGCAATTCTTTCCTCGTGCATCTTGTTCCCTGAGATATGCAGGGTGGCCTGTCATACGCTTTGCCTAAGCTCCAGTTTTTCTGCAGTCAAACTACATGTATGATTTTTTCTTCAGTAGACTAACGTTGATTGAACTTTCCTGATTCACACTGGCTGGGTTTCACCCGCAGCATGTGGGTAAAATATATGTATTAAATGTCCGGTCCTTTAGAAAAAATTCTGGTTGCACACTGGAAGAAGAAAGATGGTCTGAGTTATTGCGGCTTGAGGGAAAAGGATGACATGCGGTGCCTCTCCGGGGAGGAAGTAAACATTGCAAATCACATTTTAAATGGGCGGAATAATCGAAGGACGGAAAGCGAGAGAGAGGAACGTGAGTTTGGTTTTGGTTGATTTGGTTTGGATGACTGTCAGGTCTTCTGTGCTGTAACCTAGGCTACCATAAAACAATTAAACGGAGAGAGACGTCTGTGCTCGTGTCACTGATGGCAGCTTGTGGGTAAACGCTCTTGACAGCAAACCGTTTTCCACGCTCCCGCCTGCCTGCAGGCAATAAACAATGATCACAACTATTTTCTGCTCCTTTAAAAAATACTAATACTTCAGCAAAGGCGTCCTCCTCAATCCAGCAGTTTCAGATGAATAATGCCATCTGCTGGTAGTGGCAGAAGCAACGGAACTTAATTCCTGCTGTAACACGAAGGCCTTAGAGTATTTCTGCTTTGTGCTGCACAAGTGCGCCCCCTACAGGATTTTGGTTATGAGCAGAAGGTAAAGTACATTGTTGAGAGGTACTGGGGCAGAGCTTGGGTCCATTGGACTGTCTGCAGGTCACCATGGACCGGATTGGGAAACACTGCTATAGACGGAATACATTCATTCTCCTCTGTCTACTGATAGTGTCTGACAGGCAGATGACAAATGATGATGTTAACATCATCTATTTAATTAGCATTTATGTTCGAACTAGTTAACATTTATATTCGTGATGGTTGTTTGTATGGATTAATTTATATGGCTAATTTTAATTTACCATTAATAGCTGAATAGCTAACAAACATCATTGTTAATTGTGAGTATAAAGCGAGACTAGTTTGTATCTTGTTGACACTGACATATTTGCCTCGCTGTCAACACATAAGTCCATTTAACACATTAAACCGTTTGCTGGCGGCTGTTTAAAGATGGCTTTCTTTTTGTGGTGCTAAGGATGTCTCATCATGTTTAGGTTGATTTTGTGAAGGAGTTTCTGAGAAAACTACTTTTTTTCACGCTTCTGTTGTAATGGAATTTTGGAGAAATGCGTATTTTATTGGAAGACGATGGTATGGAGGACTGTGCCAAACAAGTAGCATCACTGTGGGCCTGTGTGCGTTTAAAACCTGCACAACATCTTTATGGGAAGATGAATGCCACTGGGGTGGCGCCCCCTGCTGACAAACCCCGTTCTTTCCATCATCTCTCTTTTCACACTTGTCAATTTATCGAAACAGGAGCCTGCGCTAGTACAGCACTACCAGTTTATCTGCTGCCTAACTGCTGCAAAAAGGAGGAATTCAAAGGGGAATATCGTAGTTTCCTCTCTAACCTCTGTTCTCCCAATGCTATGAGATGAAGTTTTGTTCTCCATAAACTCATACATGTTTTAATGAATGGATACAAAAAAACCTTGATTATGTAGATGTGGCGGTGTAGAGGTGTGACTCCTGGGGCACGTCAGGCTGGGCAGGCACCTGGACCACCCCCAACACACGGCCCAACATTACCCAGGCCTGTGGGAGCCAACTTCCCTCCACGCTGATTCTGCCCGCCGTGGAGGGGAGCACAAACATTTGGCGGGAGAGCGCCTCCTGTCTCACATGTGCTGCGCTGCGCGCTTCTTGGCTGCCGCTCCTCAGGTTACGCGACGTGTGCCTTTCCGGTTCAGTGCGAGTGTACCAGAGGAAAATACCTGGCTGCCGTACAAGCGATGTGGCTGATGACAAAGAACAGCCTCCCCCCCCCCCCCACAACTCAACCACCAGCATTTCTGCTGGTCCCCACTGACCCCCCAGTCATCTATTATTTCCCACAGCAGGATTTCTGTTGCCACAAATCCATTCCCCCTTTTCTTTGCCAATAAAGCCATAGGACCCAGAGGAACCCCCCCCCCCCACCATGTGTTTAACATTGGGCTGAAATTTACAGCAGGAATGTAACAATACCATTACCAGCTGGAGTCATTTACATTAAACAAATGTACCACAGGTCTCAAGGCAGGGGGAAAAAATCCAAGATGTCTTACAGGGTCACAGTGCTGAATGTTGTTTAAAATAAGCTTGGCTAGGTACCACTGGAGGGACTGGCGTGGCTTCTGGGGGGGTCAGAGGTCAGTAATGAGAGATAATCCATCAAAATGCAAGTCTTGTTGTCAGCTATGGCATGACCCTAATGCACTCAAAGATCCATCCATCTTCCATAGCTGCTTCTCCACAATGGTGACTCGTGTTTCTCCTCCAGTCCGGTCGACGACTCCTGCCACCAGTATGGTTTTTGTGGCCAAACTAAGCAAAGCCTTCATTACATTTGACCGTTTCATTTATACGTTTAAATAATGCGCTCACATGCCGACTGCTCTGGACTTGAGCACAGTGCTGTGGGGAGACGTAGGCCTGTTAATCTGCTCGAGCCGCTATCACTGCTGCACTGCGCAGAGTTTCATACATAAATTTGTCAGACAGAAAGTACAGCAGTTTAAAATATGAAGGTTAATGTTCGAACGCTGACCCGACAATAAATAAAAATGAAGGCGTGCAGTGTTTCTGGGGCAAAGACATTGAAAAGGCAATACTTTTCAGAAGTGAAGATGCGGCTGTATTTATGCAATACAGGATACACGTGTGATCACTGCATAACAAGGAGTCACATCAAAGATGTCAGTGCCTGCATGCTCCGACGAAAGGCCTGGGGCATTAAGTTTGCTAAGCGAGTAGAAGGGAATTGAATGTCTCCCTGCACATTTAGGATTCTAAACAAAATGCCTGAGGGGACATGAAATGGCAAAGAGCAGCATTCTTTGACCCTGAAATTCAGTCAGATCTTCATTAAAAGACACTTAAGAAAACCTCAAACTTCACATCCATAAACAAGGCACCCAAAGGATGAAGATCCACAGTCATTTTAAAGACACTTGTCCCAGATGTCTTCAGTAAAGTTGTGGATAGCCACGTTTAAAAAAATGAGCCCAATGGCTCTGAGGCCATGTTTCATTCCCCCTAAAACAAAAGGAGTAAGAAAGAAACTCATAACCGGAAAGTTTCTGGTTTCAGCCAGTGCTGTTATACCACTAAGCTAAGCAGTTAACCTAAATTATACCAGTAAAAAGTATAAATGGGCAAAAATTGCAGGTATCAAATAAAGATGTCAGCCAAGCAGCTGAACGTGAGAATAAAGTCTACTCAGGCTATTGGCTTGTCACCTAAAGTTAAAAGGACAGCCTGAAAAGAAGTACTAATGCTGGTTAAAATTCAGCAAACCGAATGTTGTGTTCATTGTCTGATAGGGAGCGATTGCCTTGCGCTGATAGGTCCAATTTGTGCCATTGTGGAATCCATGGTCATGAAACCATTCACTGTCAGTACAGACATTTCACCTTCCTCCTAAATCTGCACATATGACCCTATAAAAAACCTAACAAGGCAATTAGTTCAATTAGGGCCAGCTGGGCTTCATTACCTGACTTAGCTGTGGGCACCAGGATGGAGATCCTCTAGCATGGCAATGCAAAAGCCCCGTGTTGTTAGTCTCTCTCTCTCTCTCTGGCTCACACTGGGTACAGATTGCCTCTAAAATGTTGAGTGTTAAATTGCTCCTGTGTCCCCCAAGGGCATACCTTGCACAACCAGTTGTTGGCAAGATCTTTGGCATGGAGACATTGCTAGAGGTGTCATGGCTGATTCTCTACATTATAACATCACAACCAGGGCAATACAGCGGGAGATGGCGTAGGGGTGAAAGACGCAACAAGCCAAATCCTCATTTCTGGCGTTGTTTTATTTTTTTGTCCTCTGTTTGGATTTATGGGCAGGCCAGACCCCCCCCCAGGCTGAAATGTGGCCTACACAGAGTTTCTAACCAGCTGCATGCTAGACGTTTGTTTGAGGGGAGAAGTATGATATTTCAAGAAGGTTGATATACCCACATCATGTTTATCTGTACGTGAGTCCTCCCGCCCCCGCCCCCCCCCCCCCCCGCCGCCGCGCCCCACCACCCCACCCACCCCCGCCCGCA
>JAABNY020000008.1:7821385-7831863 GCA_015164015.2 Brevimyrus niger | reverse complement strand
AGGGGGCGGGAAGGGGGGGGTGGGGCGATGGTAGTGTGTTCCGCGCGGGGGGGGGTGGTGGGGGGGGGGGGGGGGGGGGGGGGGGGTTTGCTGGGTAAGTGTCTCCAGGGGATGCATCCAGCACGGCTGGGGGGTTTGGCAGACTCCCTGGCAGCCCTCCACCTTCCCTATGCTAGTTCCCGTTCACCCAGAATGCTGAGAGGACAGGGTCTAGCAGAGGCTCAGCTACCGTGGCGTTAAAAGAGAGCCGCACGTCTGGTGTGAGCGGTGTGTGGAAGCAGCAGGTCTTTGGTTTAAGAAAAGCACCCTGAAACAATGGGAAATATAGGCAGTGTGAGAAAGCTTATTTTTTTCTCAGTAGATTTGTTTTTCTGGTTTATGTAATACAGTGTACATGTTTGCCAGTAAATATTAAAAATGTTTTTTTTTCCCCTCTCAAATTTTTCATCCGGTGTTTCCAAACACCAGCTGGTGCTGTAGCAGTATGGTTGCTGTCGACGTCAGGGTGTTCAGACCCCCGTCTTTACGGCGCAGCGGTCAGTAACGAGCCCGTGCGTCAGAGGGGGGAGCGCGTCGGCTTCTAGGACGTATCAATGCGTTTTGATTTGTGTCCCCAATTATGGGCTTTGTTGACTGAAAAATAGGCCTGTACTGTAACTGGAGCTGACTTATAATTATGAGGCTAATCTGTCATCTACTTCTACTTGACCTTTTTCTGTGTCAGTGGATTCCTCCTCTTCTGCCAATTCCCAGTGTGGATATCTACCCATATGCCACATGCCAATACACTCTGCCTATACAGAACTCCACAAGACAGCTGCTAATTGCCTGTAATGGAGCACTTTGATGTGAGCAAAAAAGGGAACCTATAGTGGGCATGGACCCCCAGTCTAATGAAATGGACTTCAGGATGAGACAAAGAGGCGTGGCCCCACCTTTTCCTAACCTTGGCCCAGGCAGCAAGCCGAATCAAAATCACGTGTCCAGCATTAATACAGCACGTGTGCTATAATGGGCACCGCAAGTGGAATTGCAACTTAGCGAAGGGCTAAGCCTCTGGTCCCGGTGTGCTGGGAGACCCATGAGAGCCATAAGCTTCCAGTTCTGGCTGCCACCACCCCCACGGTCCAGCTGCGCCCCACGGGCCACGCCTTGATACCCCTGCCGAGTTGCTGTGGCCTCAGCCGTCAGAAGATAAGCAGAGAAATTAAAAGCCACCCAGCGGCAGAATTTTCAGCATCTCAGCTTCTACCCGGAATTTGCCGAAAGCGGTCAAACGGATCCCCACCCATCTTTGGTCCAGTCATCTCAGGCATCACCTTATATTAGACCGGCCCTTTCCAAACCCCAAATGAACCGAAGAGGGAGCAGCAGATAGGAGCCAAGCTGGGCTGGAAATCCATCTCACCTTGTCTCAAAAATTAATTAAAGGAGCATTTCTCAGTCCGGTCCTTTGGGACCCCAGACGGTCCACATTTTTGCTCCCTCCCAACTTCAAAAATGTGGACTGTCTGGCAGGGAGCTGGGAGGAACCCCTAGACGGTCAATGTTTTTCAAAAAATGTTGATCGTCTGGGGTCCCCGAGGAACCAGATTGAGAAACAATGAATTAGAGCAGAGCCTACCTGCAGTCATTCTTCCGGAGGCTTCATTAGGGAAATGACTAAGGGGCGCGGGGGCGATGTCAAAAGCACATTTTCTGAGTAGTGGTGGGGGGTTTGATGGATGATGGCGGACCGGCAGAAGTCACATTGACCCTGGTGTCCGTCCTGCATCAAGTATCAGATTAAACCTGTAGGCAGTGACATTAACTAGCGGATGTGAGACTCTGGTGGAGGGAGTCTCCGTAATAGAATGGGTGTCATGTAGCCTTTTTCTAGTTGGGAGGGTGTGACATTTATCTGGAGTTTTTCATCTTCCTTGCTGACAGAGGGGGGTCAACAAATGCCACCCAGAACGACACCCCCTATCCTTTTGTGAGGCACTGAGGCTTGCAAAGCTTACATAAATCCATTCGGCGGTGGCTCTGGTGGACTGTGACCGAGCTCACGCCATCCCTAACTCGCTAAGCAGAAGTGTGGCATTCCGGCACCGTGACTGAAGTGCTGCTAATGACCATATTAGAAACGCTAAACGGAACGTGGGAGCGATTCTTGAATTACTCATTATACTCGGCCGTGGTTAGCAGGCAAATACTCTGAGCATTCTTCTGGAAATATTTTAGTGTTTACCTTTAAAACCACTGTGCTGTACTGGAATTAAACCAGCAGCACAGTATTGACTCAGTCAGAGAGAGTGTCTAATAGGGTCTAGTTTGTAGTGTTTATGTGGATTCTGGTCCTGCAGTGCAAATGGGAAGAAGCCCCCAGATTCCTGGAAGCTGTCACATACCAGGATGGGCAGCGGGAAAGAGGTGAGTAACTCGCAGTGAATGTTAGAAGCAGCTGTGGTACTAAATGAGGGCAGACTTCCAGGGAGGAGCCGCTCCACGACAGGCATGATGGTGATTCTTAGTTTTACAAGAACTAGACGAGGAAATGATGAAAAGACATTAGCGAGGCAGGAATGTGCAAATCCATAGTGATCCAGGTGCGTCGGCTAGCTAACCCAAGCGAGGTTTACGAGGTGATTATTCCTGGCTGGAGGCGCCTCACTGGGTCTCCACAGATCCAGGGTTGCTGGGTTTCGGATTTGCCCCAGCTGTGTCTACGTGTAGCCGGCATGTTCTCCTCACGTTACACTGCACATGATGTTCCTGCAAATGGTGATGCCGCACCGTGTGTGTGGATGACGTGCACTGAACTGTCCAGCTTACATGATCCCTCCAGATCACCGTGATCCTGCATGGAAGAGTATCTGCTTCAGCTGTGTAGACAGGGATGAAACTAAAATTACCCAAGCAAAGGAATTGTCTAAGGCTAGTTGTTATTTATATACTTTAAATCAGCATTAAATGTGAAAGCGATAACAGAAAAATCCCCGAAGCTCAACACCTGTTATTCTATTTTTTTAAATAAGCCAAGACAGCGGTCAGAAACAGGTAGAAATGACTAGTACCTGTATAACAGAAAAATATCACAGGTAGAAATGACCAGTACCTATATTCCAGAAAAAGATCATAATCCAAAACCATCAATATCTGTAGCTCAGAAATGCACTGCAAGCAGAAAACATCAATACCAGCGTTTACTGATACGTGTCTGACTAATGATCAGCAGTACTAATTGTAGCAATTGGTCATTTGATGAAAATATGACACAGACACTGAGATAGCATCAATCCAGAGCCATATTTACGCATGAAGGCGTGAGCTGAGCAGGTGGCCCCATCCCTGATTCGTGACGTTTGAGCTACGGACACCTGCTTGGCAATAATTCCCAGTCAGGGAACCGTACCTGCAAAGCATCACTCGTATTCACACGCCGTCACGGGAAAGGCCGCAGGTCAGCTGGGCCAGCCTCTTGCAGCCCGTTAGCGGGCGAGTGACGGGCGCCCCCCCCCCGACAGTGTTCATTCTCGGCGCATTAACCTCTCAGCTGTTCATGTGCAATGCTGAGCAGAACGGCAACTCCCAGAAAGGATGAGGCCCCATCTAGGCCCACCGACACACAGATGTCCATTAACAGAGGTTATATATTATCCATAGACAGATTAACAGATTCATGTACATTAATGCTTTAGTAATGAGGTTAAATCTGAAGACTTATGAAAAATGACACCCCCCATTTTCATGAGAATCATTACAAATGATGATTTTCCCTGCTAATGCCAGGGATACATATTATGTAAAGTTATTACAGCAATTTCAAGGTAATATAAAGATTTAATACTTTCTAATGGATACTTTAATTAATGTTTTTATCTGCACACTGCTACCAAATAAAAGCTTATTTCTTGAAACACTGTATACAATATTTTAGGATAAAAAAATACTGTGGCTTACTATTCAATCTGCTAAGTTAAGGTGTTATTTCATGATCAGCCACGAACAGAATTATAATGAAATCTGGTCAGGTGGGACACTGTTCAGTGCCATGGAAACATGCAAAAAAGTACAACAGTGTTTAATGTGTTGAATGTAATATCCAGTCGGGAAGGAATGTCCAGCTGATTAATGGCTGAAATCATTCTCACTCGACATGAGCCTTGTAAGATTCCACATTTTGTTAAAGTTAGACGAGCATTAAATTTGATTTAATCTCCTGTTCTAGACATGCATTAACTAAAATTCACAATGACTGATTATCTACAAGACGTTCAAACGTGTGATGTTCAAATTAAACGAATGAAACAAAAATCACAGTCTGGCTGTAATTGTAGTCGGTCTTCATGGATTAACTCATCTAGCTCCGGTAGGCCCAGGGTCAATGTTTTAATCCATTTGAAGGGCAGATTTGTCATGCTATACCTGGTCTGGAACCAAGACACCCTGAATACAAGTATTGATCACTTGATTCCAAATGGCAGAACTTGACGTCTATGAAGCTGGTATGTAACAGATCCCAGGACAGGCCTGGGCCAGTCACTGGGATTAGTCTGTCGTTAGGGGCTAATGTGGGATGCAATGCAATTCAGGCCATCCCAGGCTCTGCCACCCCACATCCAGACATAGACATTCTCCTAAATGACACCTGAATCAAACTGTGAAATGGGGGGGAGGCAGGAGGACAGAGCTCCCCTTCAACGGGTAACCGGGTCGAGTGAAAACCTGTGAGCAGTTTTCAAATATTCAGCGTCTCTGTGGAGACTGTGAAACAAGACATAATGCATATATGCCTTAATGGCACCACTGCAGGTAGATAATGCGTTCAGATTGGAGCAGCCTTTTTTTTGCTGTGCTATTGAGAATAACAGTGTGATGAAACAGGTGAGTAAGAGGTAAGTCTGGCAGGTGATGAGATACGTAGTGAGGGTCATTACTACTGCTGGGGCCTTTTGACTCACAGGCCACAGTTAGCAAGGTTATTGGGTTTGGCACCTGCCTGCAGTAAGACTCAGTGCTCATCCTGATGCCCCTTTTGCGGGGAGCACAACATCGAGGGAGAGCAGCGAGTGCAGTCTTCCGTAGCGTGCTGTAATGGCTACGTCCCGGTTTACATGAATTTCCTGACGTCTCTGATATTGTGTGGACCTGCGAGCAAAGAATGTAATGGAGATGTACATTTCCTGGCAATACTGAGCTCCTGATTATCATATTCAAACATGTTTGGCCATGAGGAGTCATGGGCAAGACTAATGCAGTTATTAGCGGTAATGGATTCATTCAAAAAATATTTTTTTAATAGCTCTGCTTTAGGCAAATTTGTGGTCTAAAAAAAAATCACCCATAGTGCATTGGTATGGTTGAGTATGGCCACAGCGAAAGCAACCCCTGACATGAGCCTTCTGCTTTCTTGAACAGGCTCCAGGCTTCCTGCAACCCCACATTGTATAAATAGCTACAAAAATGCATTTATAGATAGATGGAGCTTATTTTACAAATGTTACTGTGTTAAAGACATTGATAATGACCAATGAAGTATGAATCCAACCTATAGTTTAGGTTTAAAAAAGCCCCATAAATGAACAAGCAAAAAAATTAATTAACACTGACATTCAGATAGATAGATAGATAGATAGATAGATAGAGAATATGCATAAATACACCATGTCTCTTTTTAATAACACTGCAGATACTCACTGCAGAATTGGGAGGCAGAATTGGTTGTTCTCCTCCTCAGTGCCACAGCTGTAAAGCAGGTACAGGCTGTGCATGGCATTAACCGGAGCCCACAAGCTCTTTGCAATATGAAAATGATCTTAACCAACAATATGATGAAGCAGCAGCCACTGGCTCCGAAAAAAGGAGCACAGCAAGTGATTTTTTATTGCAGTCACAGGGCAGAAAGGCAGTTCTTAAAGTTCATAAAGCTCGAGTCGCATGAAGCTGAGTCTGACACTCACACTGAAGTTTTACAGAACTAAAGTCACGATTGCTTGCTGTTCTGGCAGCCCACAGGTACGGAAGGGTGCCGGGTGTGAGGGAATGGTCCCAATGTTGGTGATATTCTGTACTTATTCCGTAGGGTTCTGCTTCTGCCTAGTAGTGGTCCAGTGATCACCCATCCATTCTGCAGAGATCCAGTGGGAGTGCAGGCCGGAGACAGGATTAAAATTAGGAATGCTCCTGATAAAGTATGCTCTGGTCTGTTCTGTTCTGCACTGGTCTGCTCTGGCTTGCACTGGTCTGCACTGGTCGGTTCTGGACTGCTCTTCATTTTGCATCCCTAGTAATCCCACACTAATCTACCTCGTGCTGGTCATTCTAAGCAAGAAGGCCAGATTTCACCTCCCCCCCCCAGTCTGGCCAAAATCCATTTCAATAACCACATTGCAAGAGGCAATTCTGTCCTGTTAGCAACAAGTGCCATCTCACCATAATAATTATGCTCTAAGATTTCATTTCCCTTGTACTAAGTCCTGGGCTGAAATACTAGCATTGTCACAGCAGGAGCTATGGAAATTACCCTCATGGAAAATGAGACCCACAAATGGCTCTTCACTATGGAGAACAGCTCCAGTGGTGATATTAATACCATTTTCAAAGAGCCTGACAGTCATTTAATCTCCAAAAATCACGTCTCCATCATGAATAGTAATAAAATGTAATAGTTCTGTAAAATACAAAGCATTAAAGAATTCAGCACTTAGTGTGGCATTGATACTTTACAAACTAGTTGTTGAATAAAAAAAACAAGTATAGTAAAATGTTAATAATTTAACAAGTCTTCTGTTGCTCAAAGCAAAAAAAAAAACAAACTTGCTAACATGCCTTCAAGACAGTGAGCAGCCATCTCAGCATAATCAGTCTGACACACATCCGTGTTCATTGAATTAGCATTGCAAAACAAGTCATTTATCAAAGCTCAATTATAAAACAAATGAAAAACAACCTCAACAAAAACCCACCTTGCCAAGAAACATGACAGCTTCTCACATGAATTGTCTTAGAGAGGATGCCTGGAATCATTTATTACATCATAACCAACAGCACCAACTGTGACAGCATACGATCGATAAACACACAGGATAGTAGGTTTAGCAGGGACCAGGGCTCTCATTTGTGAGTTTATGAAGACAACTTGGAGTCAACCAGACATTGGTGATGTGTTCTGGGCTGGATGGGAGATTCAGGAAGACGGTACTTGCTGCAGCTCAGAGCTCAAAGTCCTCTTTAACTCAGTGTTCATCTGTCATCTAACACACCTTCCAGTCAAGGAAATGGATCTAACATTTCTGCTGAACTCCCCTCCTTGCACTGAGCCCGTTCAGTTCAACTTGGCAACCTTTTCTCCATCTTTCTTCTGTTCCCAATACAAATACCTACCGGCGACTGGAGTAAATGTCTGTTTATTAGCATTGAAGACAAACTTACATGCACACACAGGTACACAGGAATGTAATCACACGCACTCACAGATACACACAGGTACACAGGAATGTACTGGTACACAGGGACGTACTCACACGCACTCACAGATACACACAGGCCTTCATGTGGATTCTAGGCCACAGTAACCCTGTCAGACTTTAAATCTGCATCTTTTAGACTGATAGTGTAGAGTCAGACTGAGGACGAGGAAAACTCTGGAAGCCATATGAGCTGTACACCTTGTGCACTCAGTGTGAAGGCAAGGGACACGGCGAAAGCGGGGGCTGGCTGAGTGGGAGGGGCGGGTGGGCTGCCGCATCGCTGCCAGACGGCTCCATTAACCGCTCTGGGCCACGGCGGGTTCACGCTAGCCTCTCTGTCTAGAGGACGCCCTGCCAGGCTGACTAGCTGTCCATGCGGAGGTGTGATTTACTGCTTGCTGCTCAGAACTTGTTCACTCAGCCTCCGCCATTTAGATATAAAGGAATAAACAAATAACTAGATAGAATAACGTCCTACGGGAATGCTGTCTTACAGGAGATGCCAGAGAGTAGCCGTCTCCGAACAGCCGTCTTGTCTGTCTGTCACCCTCTCTGACACCTTTATCGGGGCTTCCCTCTGATGGGGGGACAGTCACAGTGCTCTGAGCTATACTCAGGCGCAGAATAAAGCGTTTACACTGCAGGAAGTCTTGCCTGTGGTGGAGGTTTGGGGGGGTGAGCGAGGCATAAGACAAGCCTTCAAGCTGGTCAGCGTTCCAGAGGCAGTGAGGACCCTACTGTAGGTATAATTATACCCCCGATCACTCCAGCTATGCCGCCATTTAGCATGCGGATAGAATGGGAATGACTGTGGCGTTCTTCCACTCAGACAAGATACACAGAATACTTCCCACGGCCTCCATGTGAAAAGGTGCATGCTGTGCCATAAAGGTCCCACTGAAGAGTGAAGAGGATAGCTGAATTCAGGGTTAGCAGCCGGGAGACCCAGGGTCAGCAGCCGGGAGACCCAGGGTCAGCAGCCAGGAGACTGTCGTCAGCAGCCCAGCTGCCCTCAGCGTGCTTCTTGTCAGTAACAATTTCTAGAGGTGAAAAGTTCAGGTCCAAAAAGTACAAGTCCAGATCAAGATTTTGCTTCAACAAACAGGTTAAAAGAGTCACTGTGGAAAGTATAAAGAGTCACAGTCACTGTCCTCAACTGGTTGGTTGAAACAAAACCTTGGTCTGGATTTGTACTTTCTGGACATGAACTTTCCACCTCAGACAATTTCTGAAGGTTAGATGTCAGAATTGGGAATGATGCCACACTTGAGTTAACTGCATTCCAATACAACATGTTCGAAGGAATGGCCAGTTAGCAATATCAGAGACCTGTTTAAAACAGCTGAATTTCTTGTTTAGCTGGACAACTTGTCATATATAAGGAACTCCAGATGAAATGCCCTTTTTCTTCGTTCACTTACATTTTGCCCAGATTATCTTATATCTTTCAAGTTAACCAGCTAAGCAATTAATCCTGGTGTCTGAAACAGGGCCCAGGTTCATCATTTGCAATATCAGTTATTGGGATGCGGTATTTTGTGCATATCGCAAACACTGTAGCAAAACACCTACAGATAGCGGTTGGACAGCTCTGTGTGTACAACCGATTCAATGAGACACAAATAAGACATAAGTGCTAATAAACAGTATACAAACTCTCACTTCTGTTAATAAAACATGCAGCCACCTTAATTTCTGAGGTCAGGAATGCAGAGGTTCCTCCAACTTTCTGAGTCGTAATTCTGACTTCAAGGGGGTGTTTCAATTGCAATTACTAGGGACTCAGAAATTATGACTTCCAGGGTAAAATGGAATACAGCCTTAAGTGGGGCTCAGTCTCAGCTGAGGTCTGACTAGTGTCCTGTCAGAAGGGTTTTTGTTCACCAGAACCCTGGTGCTGGAGTCTTGTTTTTGGGTCATAGTGTTCTTGGTTCTGGGTCAGCCCATTATCAAGGCCGCAGTAGTATTTATTTAGCCTTGTTAAAGCAAATCCAGGTTTATTATTTTACAAAAATATACAATTTTGGAGACATTTCCTTAAATATCGTGCCCCAATTAATCTTCATGCAGGATGCTAAACAAAGCATACTTAATTTTCCGTGTGCTACTTTAATAATTGGCAAACATTTCCATAACGACAGGGGAACTGAAAGTGTAGGCTTGCTGGCTTGAAGCTCACTTAGCCAAAATGGCATCACACATTTTTATCGCATTACAGGAATAATGGCAACAAAGCGGTTCCATGCAAAAGCTACATGGAAAACCAGACAAGAGAGTTTCCAGAAGGCAGAATTCAGCATAGCATATCTTTAGTAAAACGCTTAGTTTGGTCAAAAGGTCAATAATTCTGATGCGCTTAATTAGGATGCTAATTACTCATTCAGTAACAGGCAGATGTTATCCCAATTAATTTCTAAGCTTCTCCAGAAAAGGCTATTCAGGGTAAACTGAAAGTACAGCCCTCTCCCATATCCATATTAAATAATGCAGCATAGCACAAAAAAATACAGGCCCTTGTTTACATCTTTTTCCAAGCCATGCCCTTGATTTATAATGAGGGTAAATTCTTCCCTGGTTAGCAACAGACCCCCCCTGCTGCCTGGATGTGCTGACGCTGACTAAATAGCCCCCCTGATTCCCCTCAGTGTGCAGTAAAGAGGCGGAGCCGTCGGGGCAGAGTGAGCAGAGCACTGCCTGCTGTTGCACTCGGAGATAAGACACCGGTAAACACTCAGAGGCCGCGTAAATGCGCCGGTCCCCCGATCACAGCCCCTCTACCTATTCATATCTGTGTGAGGAGGAGCCGTCGCTACTGGGTGATTGTCAGAGAGGGACTGTGTGTCACAGTGAGGGGTGGGGGGGCTTATCACCTGTCGACTGACGGGGCCATTCATGTTCTGCTGTCACCAGAGCGTTAACTGGGGGGGGGGGGGGGCGAGGTGGGGGGGAGGAGGTAATTAAAAAACCAGGGGGGCAGAGAAACCCAGCCTGGCATATTTATTATTTTCCACGGGGTCCGGCCAAAAT
>JAABNY020000008.1:7805979-7817623 GCA_015164015.2 Brevimyrus niger | reverse complement strand
CTTCACAGACTGGATGATTAACCAAATAAAGCAGCGCAACATTACAGTAACTAACAATAAATAAACCACTAACTTACTTGTACTATTAAAGCATTTATGTAATTTATTTAAACTTTATTTTACCAGGTAAATTAACTCAAAACCACTTCTCACTGCTTTATGTGATATTCGGGAGAAACAGCTGCCTGGGATACAAATGCATGTAACTAAACTCCTCAGCCAATAAGGGCAAAGGTGTGTCGTCACGGAGGCGGTTCCAGTTTGTGCAGCCAGGTGAGAGGTCAAAATGGTCTTGTTTTATCCTGTTCATTTTGTGTTTAAATGTTTTTTTTTTTAACATATTTATGTGTAATTTTGGTGAGCCGGGTTAATTGGTTTTCCATTATTTCTTATGGGAAAAACTTGATAAGAATTCGGAGTTTAGAAACCCCATGTCCCATCTCTTGCAAGGTACAGGTCATGTGATGGTTCACCCCGCCCCCCACCAAGGATGCATGCCTACATGACCAAAAATGTCTGACTGCTGATATGTTGTGATCCATTACCTAGACATGGAGACAGAGGAAGGCATGTCTCACATGGACATTGGAGAAGCTGCCTTCCATGTGCTCTGCGTCCTCAGATGACGCCGGCGCCCGCAGGCCCACGTCAGAAGATAAAGAGAAATCGCTCCTTTTTTTTAATCCCACCAGATGCATGGAGATGTTATGCTGCGACGGCACAGGCTGCCGTTGTCTGGCAGATGTAGCCTATTAGCGCCGTGTGCTCGTTCAGCCTGCGCTGACTCCAGATTGATATAACCTGTAACATCTCCCCAAATCTTTTCATTTAAAAATCCTTTCATGCTCCTCCCTGGTCAATAAAGTGTTCTTAATTAAAAGGGGAGTGCTACAATCAATTCACTGCAGGGGAAAAAAATCTCTTCTTGATTAAAACAGAGAGAGGGGAATAGAGTATAGCTATTCATGTATTCTTTTTATTTAAATACCATTCAGTAGACTGTGAACTGCCCTTTCTCAAAAGAACATATCTTTGGATTCATGGGAAATGAGCTGTGCATAACCAGACGCTAGAAAAAAAGCAG
This sequence comes from Brevimyrus niger, assembly GCA_015164015.2. Lineage (NCBI taxonomy): Eukaryota > Metazoa > Chordata > Actinopteri > Osteoglossiformes > Mormyridae > Brevimyrus > Brevimyrus niger. The sequence continues at coordinate 7,816,539 of JAABNY020000008.1, read as the reverse complement.
ACTTGGCAGAAAGTTTTGTTTGGTGTCTGCAGAGGTTTGAAGGGGTGACCCGGACAAAATCGGCTTTTGAGGGAAGTCAAGGGCAAAATCAGCAGTGGGAGACAAGCCACAGCAGTGATATCTCATGTCGTCGATGCCAAGGCTTGTCAGTTTTGTTCCTGCTTTTTTTTAAAATTCAACACAACCCTTTTATTATTAGTGCCTGTGGCCTGGGGGGGAGGTACCCGAATCCCTGTGCTCCCGCTGGAGGAAATCCGGAAGAGGCCGGATTCCCCCGGCGAGTCAGACAAGATGTTCTGTCTGGGAGACCCAATCCTTGTGTATCTGTCAAGCTGACAGGCGGACATCGGCTTCCTGGCCCATCGGATGCATTCGTATCGCCTGAAAGCAGATAGATCATTAGCCCTGAAACACGGCAAGCTCCTCGTGTGGGGGGAGCAACGCCACCGTGTCCCCGGAAGACGCGTGTCGCCGGTGCACCGAACGTGGCCGGTAGCCACGAAATCGTTGTGATTTTTCATCAGGCGACGACAGCAGCATCTGGGGGAAAGAGCGGTTATGATGTTACATGGGCACAGCTTTGGCTGTTGTGTGAAGAGCCAATAAGTTCCAGCAGACACAAAAAACAGGAAAAAAGAAGCGCTAAAGGGAACAAAGGCTGAGCATTTGCAAGCTAATTCTTTAAAATCCTACCAATACCTTTTCAATTTGGACACAATGTATTTAAACCTCACATTTACACTACTTCCCAACAATTGAAACACTTAGAATATTCGTCAAGTCGCCTGAATAATCCCCTGAATGCCTTCCAGTGTGCCGTTGTGTTTTTCCCGCACTTCACAGACACTCCCTTGCGGGGCTCGCCGGCATTGTCAACAGCATTGACTGTAAAGTGCATTGCCACCTTGGGGCGTTTATCTGTCTTAATCAAAAGACTTATTGAATTTCTTTGTGTTTTTCGCTGATAGAACACTGGAGCGTGCACAGTAACAACAGTAATTGTAATAGCGGCAAACAGCAGGTCTCGGAGCAATTTTAAGCAAAAACAAATATGGTTACCTTGCTTTAAAGTCAAAACCGCCAAAGAACTCAATGCAGTACCCTTCGATATTTCAGCTTTTGTACTATGCGTGTAAACATGAAGTAGCACACCTCTTCAGATTAGCTGAGAGTGAGTGGGCAGGCAGTAAAGGAGCGCCGGATTCCTCGCAGGCCGAGAAGACGTAGCAAGCGGCCGTAAGGGCCCTCATGGGCGTGTCGCCTTACAATAACGGATCTGAAAGAGCGGCGGCTCTCTGAAGCCTAGCTGTGATTGAGGCAAACTGGCAGGACTGGAGTCTGGGTCTGCTGTGCCATTCATGTAAGCAAAGCCGCGTTGAAGACAGCTCATGGTCTGCGGGGGGTTGATTCAATGCCCTATGTTCAGGAACATCTGTGTAAAAACAGGAAATGTTGCAGAATAGAAAAGCAGAATGTATGACAATGTAACTTAAGTGTTAAACCTATCCCCTTTCTTTGGGGATTCAGGGGTAATTACTATTCTAACAGTAGGAGCACAATAAATGATCTTTAACATGTAATTCATGGTTTGCTTTTGTAAATTTAATGAGGATAAATATTTGATAGATCAAACCAGCCAGACAGCTTCTCTCCCAGGAAAAAAAGAAACAAATATGTATTTATATTTCGATCAATAACACACAATTACAGCCAAATGATTTGACAGGTGACTTGAGAAACAGCAGGCAGACCTGACACTGCAACTGATTTTTATTAATCAGAAATGACCAGAAAACAGGTGAGAGAGTGTGATAACATTTCAGGATGATCCAATGTGTCACAGGTACAGAAACAGAGGTGTCTTTCCTGTTCTTTTGAAAGGTGAGGATGATTTGCTAATGACATATAACAAGATATAGTCTTTACTGAAATCATTACTGAAAATATTCACAATGCATTAAAAGTTGTCTTAAAACTATGTAGCATTAACATGATTTTTTGGTAAAGTAGTTTGGCTGCTAAGATTTTCAAACAGAACTCAAGCTCGAGATTCCCCATGACAGAGGAAAGTCCTGTTGCCTTTTCCCATAGCTTGGATACCTATTAAGTTAGTGCTTATTAATGTGATTGAGGACAAACACAAACACAAACACAAAGAAAGCCAACCACAGTCACAGTAACAGCTTGAGTCATCTGCGCCAGTGGCAACGCGTTCAGGGGGGGGCTCACAGCCCATGCAAATGGAGCATGCTAAAGCTCTGTATTCATCCTGCAGGGGATAAAATAAACAGACTGACCCCACTTTATACCCATATAGAAATTATATCCTTTGACATTCTCCATTAAGACTACAGCATCCCATTGACGTAAAATGTATCACTGGACTCAGTCGTGGACCAGCTGAGAATGTTTTATGTGGACCATTGATGGTATGAAGGTTCTGAGACCTTCTCCATCCCTTAGCATGAAATATGACACCTGCGGAGGGGACAAATAATACGCGCTGCAGTAAGTAACACCGCGTAACAGGATTTATTCCCACAATGCTCTGAGTCACAGTGTCGAGAAAAATAGCAGGGCAGCATGCTGTGTTCCAGTCCGGGCAGAGCTCAGAATTACCAAGCTGAAAAATCCAAGCTCTGAGCTAGAGCCAAATGTAAGAAACCAACATGTCTGACCACTGGAGGCTCGTTTTATAATGAAATAAATTATCGTTCAACAGCAAAAGCATGGTAACCTGAATGACTAAAACTCACAAATTCAGCCCTGTTTGCACAGAGAAATTCAATTTCTGTAAGCTATAGGCTACAGATAGCTACAGACTGTTAAATCTGCCCCATTGCTATATAGTTAGCCATATTTGTCATTCATTTAATTTTGACATCAGTCTACACACATAACCGGTTTTGTTTTACTTATAATGTTCTTATTTCAACAGGAAAAAACACTCTTTATGGCCTTCACTTAATGATCTATCATTCCATGTAATTGCTCACCTGAAGACTGCCGTGTTATCAGACCCATTTCTATGTGAAAGTCAGAGCCTCAACGTCTCAGCCATCCCATAGTACTTTTTCAAGTAGGAGGTTGGACATTTTCAATTGCCGAGCTGCCCGGAACACCGGATCACTAACTGCTGTAAATGCACACTTTCCTCCTCAGCCAAAGAAGACAGACAGAGCACAATCTCTCTCATTCCGCAGAGCTCCGAAATCGTGAAACGTTATTTTCCTTGTGCTTTGCTGATGCAAGGCCACTATATTTAATTATTTATAACGTGGAGGAATGTTGAAATCATTATTACCACAGAAACACCACAGATTAGCAGTGAACAGGTGGCACTTTGGCTGATTGGTGACAATTTTTAAATAATTCTCCACATTTCCTCGGGCCCAAGATGGGGGGGGGGGGGTAGTTATAAAATTTAAATCTGTGTCATAGATTTGCAGTGCGTGTGATGGCCCGAGCTGTGATACTTCAGAGCTCGATGGATCACATGACAGGCCATGGGCTGCTCTCGCCCAGCTGGCTTATTGTTGCTATTGTCATGACGACTGTCACCCCCCCCCACAAGTGTGCTATTAATTACAACACTGTGACATGTCAGCTGACGTTCACTCACTCTGGCACTATTTTACCTGGTGGCTGATCTTAATTGAAGCTTTTCCCGTCTGCCCTCCGCCCTGCTCCTCTGGAGTGACGAGCAACTGTCCCCGGCGACCTTGCTGGAGCCGCTCCGGTGGGGGGGATTTAGCGCCTTTCAGTGTGACCCTTGAGCGCCTCTGCCACCCCCGGCCTTGCTCCCTGCCGATCCGCGCTCTCTGGGGACAGAAGGGACAGCCAGCTGTGTGACAAGGACACCGGCAGTGTTCAGAGCAAACATCAATGTAATTTTACCACGCCATGCTCTTCCCTGTCCCAGACCTCTGCTTTGTTGATTAATTAGGACAGCAGTGACTTTCCAGCATCAATTAATATTCACGTTAGTAAATGGCTTGTGACATATTTATAACTGCATATATAAATATGATTTCTTATGCGATTCCAAAAAAATTCAGGCTGCAGAAATGTAATATTTCATATTCATATTCTAAATTATAGCCATCTGAAAGTTCTTGCACGCCAGCATTCAGTGCAGCCTGCCCAGGACGTGGCTCCGCCCTCATGTCAGCTGGTTAAACAGTTTGAGTGGATGGGGGGGCGTCTGGGCATGGGCGTGGGGTCTTGGCACTGCCCTTGCCCCTCCTGTGAGGACCGTGCCAGCGAGAGTCTCTGCGCAATGGAAAAAAAAGCCAGCATAGCTGTTCCAGATCTGGGCCTGAGGATGGAAAACGGCCGCGCGAGTGACGTCTGTGGCGCACTCCCCAGGTCCCTCCGAGTCGGCCCACGGGGCAGCGAGCGACGGCGGAGGAGACACACGGCTTGTCTCAAATGCTTGGCCCTGGTGATAAGATGGAGAGAGGAGCTCGTTTGTGCTTCCAGCAGCGCCGGGCCAGGTGAGGCCTGGCTTAGGTAAATCATTAATTTCCTGTTCTCAGGGCAAGTGGGCTGTGATCACGCAGGGAGACATCCTCTCACACGGCTGTTCACGGGAACCACGTCTCGCCCCACTTTCCCGTGTCCCATACAGACACATGCAGCTGAAAAACCACGCACAGGAAAGATACATTGTAAAGGTATTTTAATCATAAAAAGATAAGATGAAATAAGATGAAAGTTATTAATCCCATGAAAGGAAATTTCAGTGTATGGGGGCAGTTATACACAGGATCAGACAATACACGCAACACCAGAGCACATAAAAGCCGGCATTTATTCGCCGTTAGAGGCACAGTTAAACCTGTTTTCCTCTATCCTTCTGGGACTTTGCATTTGATTTTTTTTTTTTTTAATGAAGTACCACCTGCCAGTGACCATTATATCTGGCAAAACTAACCTTTCAAAGCACTTTCAAGGCTCACAGGGACCTGACTAAATGTAGCTGTTTACTGCGTAGGCAGGCAGGCAGTGGACACCGGACGCACTGTCCCCAAACGTTGAAAGAAAGATGGCTGGAGACAGAGGTACTGCTCCTAAATAATTCAGATCATCGAGCTGGACTTGGTGACTCTACCCTGAAACCGAGGATGGCTGCGGCCTCGCTTCCTGGAGGAGGTGTGGCTGCCTGCCCGCCCGGCCTCCCCTGGCGCGTCACGGGGATCAGAGCTGGGGAAACTGATTCCTTTCGTATCCTGTTGCCTCGCTCAACGTTCACGGCACACAAAGGCTGGCAATGAAAAGGGAAAAGAATAAGGAAGTAAAGCAGTGATGTGCCCTGAATGTAATTTTTGTGGTACGCGTCACGTTTCAGAGGCAGACTCAATAGCCAGCAATGCACATTTAGACTCTATGGACACTTACTAAATGCCAAAAAGTGCCATCTCATTGGAGGCGTGTATCCAATGGAGGCTTCGTAATAAAATAAAGTCTATGTCTATGAAGTACTATCTGTTTAAGGGCATGGGCAAGTCAGCATTTGGCTGGGAAAACAGGAACGCACTCTTTTTAAACCAACTGTTTACAAGTTTATCTTTCAAATATCAGATCTGAGCTGGAAGAGAAAAAACAAATTTGTACCGATGAATACTGAAGCACTTCTACAAAATCCCATTAAAATATACTGAGAATGAGAAGGACTGGGAATTAGCGAGGATTGCCAAAATGCATTTGAGATTTTAAGAGTCTCAATTACTATTGCATATGCAAATGAACATATGTTTTGCCTGCAGCTCTAACATTTAATTTGGTGTAATACTAGGCTGTGGATGTTTTAGTTTCATAAAATAATTATTACGTTTTAAGCTTGCAAAGTGTGAACAAAGTTTGCACCAGGAAGAGTCCACTTCTTTTACAAGGATATCCTAGTGTTCTGAATATAAGCTGATTCAAATGGAAGATGAAAATAAAACACATACAATACATTACACCTAACAGCCTAGTTAAGCTGAGCATGGTTAAGATGTATCAGGAATAAGGTCAATTTCTTAAAGAAGACAACATGCTGAGGTGTAACTTTGAATATACCAAAAATTCCACTGCTTCTATTTAAAACATGCTGAAATTTAACTGTTGAATTATTTACTAGAGTAAAACCCATTTTTAACACAAGATGCTTTCTTATCCCTTTTAGGCCTCCCACGGGTTTGTCAGAGGATTTTGAGTGAGTCACGAGAAGGCGAGGCAAAGCTCTAAAGTATAGTGTGACTCAAAAAAGCTTCCGCTCAGGAAGACAAGACTCCATGCTCGGAATAACACGCGAGGCGGGCGCATGCCAGTGAAACCCCACGCTCGGAATAACGGGGAACGCCAACATTCATAACCACCGGCATGTTTAAATCTTCCAAAACCAAGCAGGATTTAATGTTCTACAAAACTTCTTGCCTCAGCTTCATAAGATCAGATAAAAATGTTGACAATTTTTATATAATAATTTTAGTAATTTTTATGTTGTACATGCATAAATATTTGTGACGGTACAAGACACATTGTATCATTTCAACAGCATTGGCCTCTTTTTTCACTTCTTTTCCACAAATCAGGCCTTAGCCTGGGTCTGGGGTCCTGCCTGCTTTTCAAAGTAAACATCTTTACTGGAATCCTCAGTCTTTTCATATCTTTTGCACAGTATTCAATGTATTCACCAACTATATATCAGAGGCATGCAGTTTAAGACTAAACCACAGCTCTTTTAGGGGAAATTTTCAAAAAATCTTTACCAAGTGAGCATTCATGCATGGATAATATTTATTTTCTGCATCAAATTTCAAATGTTTTTCTCAACAGAAGTATCATACCTTTAACATTTTGTACGCCTTGATTTTCTAAATGACCTGCTTTATCACTATGAGCCCAGCCCTCCAGTACAAACTCCCTTCCAACATTTAAACCAAACTGCATCCTTAAAAGCATTAATCTGCTCTTGAGGGCAACACATCAGTGTAAATGGAAAATCCTACTGGCTGAAGGATCTACAGAATGAGACAGGATCCTGTCTGAATAAGTCTTTTGCCCACCAGAGTGACTGGCAGAAGTAGATCTCATTAATTTAATAGCTACCAGTTAATGAGGTTCTGTCTTTCCAGGCCCAGCCTAATGGATAGCGCACTTTCCATCAGAAGTTAATTGCTTTATAAAATGACTGTGTTCATTTGCTGTAGAAATCTCTTCATCTCTCTTCAACAGCACAAGTACTTCATAAGAATCTCTGAAGTAACAAGAGCCAAAATCAAACCTTTGGTCTTTTCAAAATGAGGTGGTTGTGATTGTTGATGTATAAGTGGTTTTTTGCCGTTGGTGTGGTTACGTAGACCGATTAAAAGAAGAAAAAAAAAAGCTCATAGGGATGGTTCCAACCATACATGTAAATCTCAAAAGGCAGAAGAGGATTCAATCAGTATTTCATGAATTGAGGATGGGGTAAGGGGCAGCTGGCTGCAAGGTATGCAAGTGAAAAATTGAAATGCAGAAAGATGAGGGCAATTAACTAAACAAGACCAGGCCATCAGCAAGCAAGACCCAAGGCTGTAAGCAAAACTAGATATCTGACAGTGAACTGAAAGTCAGACTCAGAGCTAATGAAACACGTAAACATGGCAAATAGAGCCAGAAAATTGAGAGATAATAAACAGATTCAAAACCAGGAAGCTGGACTATGGAACATATGAAACAGGACTAATCCCAGGTGAAGGTTGATGCTCCCGTGATGTAGCCCCTGGGATCGAGCTGTAGTCACCTCCAGATAGGGCAAGACACCAGCACCAGTGGAAATGTGTTCACTGGCAAAACCCCAGTAACAGATGTATTAAATTAAGAAGGAAACATCATTTTCAAGGTCCTATACTGAAATGTATAATCTGAAATGTAATGTGATATTTGTAATATATCATTCTAAATCAGATGTCATTGGATCCTATTTACAAAATAGTAATAACATTCAATGTGCATAAAAAACTTCATAAAACAACCAAACCCCCTTTTTATGTATTTATTCACAGCATTCAATATACATTATTATTTAGAATATACATGTTATTACTTCCTTGCATTGTGCAGCATTGACATGTACTTGACTTGTACCACATTATGCAAATGAGTTGATAAAAAGAAGGATTGTTTAATTATGCTATTAAACGTAAAGGTCTTTCTGCTGTGTGGTTAAGCTGAATCAGTCTGTCGATTAGTCCCAAATGATTATGGCCATAAAACTGTATTATGAGCTAACACAATTACAGCAGTTGGGAGTTACACGTCTGACCTCAACTTTCCACTGCTTTCCACTCCATCTGGAGAGAGGGAATGAGCTGGGTGAGGAGGGTGGCACCGTTTCAGCTTAGGTGAGAATGAGATGTTACCTCTGAATTTCCCGCCTGACTGGCCCATGGACCTGGATTGAGTGGACGCAAGGGTGATTCATCCAGTGACTGCTGGTGCAGGACCTATGAACTGGGCCCAGGGCTGAGAAAAGAGCACAGTGCCTCTGCGTTTGCTGCCCCAGAGCTGGTCATCACTGCTGTGCTTACTGGTTCACTCTGAGATCAGCATAGCAAAAAGCCATCAGTCACCAGGACGGAATCCAGAAATAGCCATTCCACCTAGAACAGTTAGCTCTGCTAACTATTATGCTGAAATTGTTGCCCTATAGCTTCCACTTTTCTATGGTGTTGCACATCAATGATTCAGAAAAGATCAGCAAAGCTAGGAACAAAGTGATTTAGTATGCAAACAACACACATATTTCGTATGGCAAAGCAGAGTTAACCAAACTGAAATGTACACAGTACATTGTGATAAACATATAATAGGACATGTCAGACAATGAAAATAATTTGACAGCACCAACTAATACAGCTGATGAAGAATGCTTGTCCATAATGTCTTATCTTTAATATATATTATTACGCATGTTATTTTTTAATGTAATTTTAGGATTTGTTATTAGTGAGAAATGGGGCACTAAATGTCCAATTAGTATAAAGATTTTTTTTTTTAGTATCACACAGAGGACAGGATATCACATGCTTTCTTATCAGGGAACGAGCTGTTCTCCAAGAATCTCACCACATAACATCACCAGGAGATATTTTTCTTCTGATTTCAATCTCTGCAGAGAATGAAATCAATGTTGAAAATCATCTGGATTTTTATAGAATTTATGGCAACACCTGCCACGTATATGCCTGCCTTTTTATCAGCATCTATCATTTTTTAAAAAGTAACGTTCTTATCTAGTAACATTTTGATGACAATTTATGGTCTCTTTGCATTTTGGTTTACAGTCCTGTTTTCCATGTTCAATGAAATATTATAAGGCAATCTAGATAATGTCTGGATCCCCAGCCATGACCCAACTACCTAATGTCAGTACAATTGGCCATTAATTAATAACTTAACAGAGTATCTGTATGCTGCATCTGCAGAAATGTGCACATGCATTTATAAACAATGTTTTTAGAATTATCTGGAATTCTGCATGAATAACTCCTAAAATGTGATCTGATCTACATATGAGGAATAATAATGAATAAAGACAGCATTATGTAGCAACTTACACACCAGGTATTATGGCGGTGCATGGCGCGGGTGAAACGTGGAGTGACGATCCTTGGAGCAGCTCACAGCAAACTAAGGACTTTATTAACAAAACAGAGCATAAAGGGCAAACCATAAAATAACACACTAGGAGATGGAGTAAAACTGAGAGAGAACCACAGCTACTGACAGAGAGTAACAATGACACACTCCAGAACAATGCAAACTACAGGTTATAAGTATAATGAATAACCGAGACTTTGTTTCAACCAACCAGCTGAGTATAAAGAGTGACATTTACAGAGTACTCAGCTGGTTGGTTGAAACAAAATCTCGGTCTGGATTTGTCCTTTCTGAACCTGAACTTTCCACTTCTGGTGATTACTACAGAGACTGTACTGCGTGGTTGACGACAGTGGAAAGTATCGTACTGCGTATTACTAGCCATGGTGGAACACGTCGAAATTCAAAGTTGATTACTATGAATACGCATCACTCACATTTACTCGCAAGTTGAAATATCGTAAGCCGAATCTGTTAAAAAGTAGAAAATGTCTTTTTATATGTAAAATATCTGAGGTGCATTAAAAAGTTCTCCCATCATACTCATCTCTATTTCACTGTAACCAAAGCAGTCCTTGAGGAATGTCAGGCAAAGCAGAGAAAATAGGGTTGTTAAGCTTTCCTGCTATAATTATGTGTACACAAACGAAGGCTTACGGTGAATTAATAGATAACAGCACAAGTACACCATGGGGACCGGTTCATTCGCCTCTCTCAGGTCTGTGCTTCAATCAATAATTCATTTCGGCTCCAGCACTCCATCTGAATCTGCGGGCTCCGAAAACTGAGAAACCATATAAAGATGAGTGTTTTGGGGGGGGGGGGGGGGCAAGGGGGGGGGGGCCGGGTGCTTTTTTGCTCAGGGGTGCCCTTTTTTTTTAAAGGGGAGGTTAGAATTAGCCCTCGTCAGGGGCCTGTGCACTGTTCCTG
>JAABNY020000008.1:7790302-7805879 GCA_015164015.2 Brevimyrus niger | reverse complement strand
ACCAGGAATCATTCTTGTAGCCCTCCGTTGCACCTTTTCTAAGGCAGCAATGTCCTTCTTGAGGTATGGTGACCAATCAGTGCGCGTGTGTGCGTGAGGGGGCGGGGTGTCAGTGCACATGTTGGGGGCGGGGCATCGGTGCATGGATATGGGGGCGGGGCATTGGTGTGTGGGTGTGGGGGTGTCTCTGTCGCCACACCCAGCCTAGACAATCTCCAGAACCAGGAAAATAGCCAGACATTCAGGCCCCCTGACGAAATGTCACTTTTGGGGTCTCATCCCCCCTTAAGCTATATCATATTCAAGGGCAGTACCAAGCTAATCCTGAGCACAATCACTACGATCTGCCCAGTTCACACTATGCAAAGCACTGGGGGGCATGGGCAGGGCTGGGGGGGACAGCAGACAGGGAGCCTTTGTTTGCGTCACTCAGCGGGGACAGTGACAGCTCCCAGGCCACCGCTCGCCAAATGCCATCCCACTGCTAATAGTGCTGTAGATCCTTCCTCTGAAATCACAGAGACATGCTCTGAGTGTGGATAACACTGCAGGCTGTCAGCGAAATCACTAGGGATTACCCCCTGGCCTGTGACCCAGCGTGCCCCCACCATCTACAAATAGTCGTTTAAATAGACATCATCCCCGTTTCGATGCCTTTAAATCCTATCAGGGGATTATCCCCAGCGCTGAAGGAAGGCGCTGAGCCCGGTCTCCCTGGTTATTCTGCCGTGGAAATGGATGACCATGGCTTGTGGCCTGGGGGGGTCAATAGCTGGTTTGTAAATACACCCGTCCTGGTATGTCACTGAGGCGTGATCACAAAACACAGGCAAACCAGCCAGCTAAGCGGTGGACAATTTAGCCTGTATTTACCCGGATGACCGATCTTGGGGGATTTTACCTGGACAGTCCACCAGGGGGTTGCTGGGCTCCTGACTGCCAGTCACATCAGGTCCCGAAGCCATAATATTGCAGTCACTGTTGGAGAGACAAAGGCCATAATTAGAGGGGTGAAAAGTGTTAAGGAGATTCCTGTCAGGCAGAGAAGTTTAAAATGATAAAGAAGGTCGATGGTAACTCAGGTGCATGGTGGGAAAAATCAGAAGACTTAATGTGGGGAATGAATTTGAGGAGAAGCCGTTCTATGAAGAACGAGTTTCATCAAGAGTGTTTACAGTCAGGGTGGAGAAGAGGGTTAGCAATGGCTTGACCAGAAAGACAGAACTACGATAAGCAAAGTAATACGAAACCACAATCCGATATCACTGACAGATGAGACAGTATATGTTATGGTAACGGCCATCCCGGAAAAAGCCAAGACACCAGCAGGAAATCATTGCAAGATCCCACGGGATGCCGAGGCCAGCCACACTGTTCCCCTACATCGCTCCAACTTAATGTGGTTGTCTCAAAGCCAGCCCTGTGCCATAACCCAGCTTCCTGTTCCTGTGGGAACCATGAGACCATATTGGATCTGCCTGGGATTCCCCAAGGCCTTCGCCGACTCCAGTTTAAGAGGATGTAGTGAACCCCTGGGGTGGAATTTCAGGGTCAGAGATCTTGTGTGAAAGTTGATCACAGGAGGCTCTGAGAGTGGACGCCTCCAGTGAGTGAGAGTCTGGTCCCAACAAACATGCAAGCAGGCAGACAGACAGGCAGGCAGATAAAAAGTGAGATATATAGGCAGGCATGCAGACACAGACAAGTACACACTGTCAGACAGACAGACATATACTGACAGACAGACAAATACAGAGTGGCAGATAGACAGACAGGGACGCAGACAGACATTTTATTCAGTCTGAAGGAAATTTCAGCTTTGCAGTAGCATAATACACACATTTAGTCAGTAAAAAGACATTCGGACTAATAAACAGTAACAAATAATAGACAACAATAAGACTTTGTATTGTCATTAATAAATAGTAACATTGCAAAGATAAGTAGCGGCTCAGTAAAAATATTGTTACATGGGTTGTACAGTGAATGATTCTGTAAATGTGCCTAAGTGGTTTCATTGTCACTAACGTTTCTGTTTGGTACCAGAATTCACCAGTATCTTGTGCCCCTGGGTGAAGGCTTAGGGGGCATGACAGGGGAGGTGCATTTGTGGTGTGGGGGGACCAGCTAACTTTATAGGTCACGTCTCCAGCCTCAGTATATAAATCGCTGACAAGAAAGCAGAAAAAAAGAGAGAGCAGGGAACGGAGTCCCTCGATTCCCACGAGTGAGAGCATAAATCTGGGAAGAGCCACACATTACTCACTGCGGGATGGCGAGCTGCCGTAAATAACCTGGACGTGGCGAGAGGACGCTGATAAAGCCACCAGGAAGGAGGAGCAAATACGAGACGGGCAGCGGAACATCCATTACCGCGATACCATCTCTGACCGCGGGAAAACGCTGAACAAGATGCAGGGGAGGAAGTCGCCACATTCGGGAATAAGACAAGGCGGGGACATGGCTCTCTGAGGATGCGGCATTAAGGTGTAAATAACCCTCAATCCCATGCATTTGCTAATTCTGACTGGCCCCGTCTGGATGTCCAATATCATGAGCCCCTAATCAGCATCCCTCTACACCTGGTTTCTCAACGCACCGCACCGTGTCCCCCCCACCTATGTGAGGCGCCATTCTATTCCCAGAAGTGTTTTTATATCCAAATGACGGCGCAATTTTAGCGGCTCACTAAATGTTCAGTGAGGGGCGTTTAACCACCATAGTCTGTTCTATTCTTTTGGGCTTCAGTCCTCGACCACAGGCATTTAAAACATCCACACGTACAAAATAAAAGCGCTTATTTGCATAGAGAAATTTAAAAAGCAGCAGGGTTAAACATCAGAGGCTGCAGGTCCAAAACAATGCAGACCGGGCGAGGTTTTGGCTCAAACTACAGGCCTGCACAGCTCCTACTGCTAGTTAGTTTTTGTCTGTGTCTTTTGATGCCAGATGCATTGTGACCGTGTGAATCTACACCCCACCCTCCAACAGTCTGCTTACTGCAGTCCACTCAGGAGATGTCAGATAAGGTGACTCAGCTGTGACCCACCCCTCTCCCTGAAATGCAGTCAGTAATAAAGTTAGCACTGGGATGGCTAAAATCAACACAGGACTCCTCCAGTAACCGCGACAGTAATTGAACAGGGGTGGGGGGAGGGGCAGCATCATTTCTCATGTAGAAGAGGCTAAAGTGGCTGATTCCTGGACTTTACAGTTATGCCACCGAGGGCCAGGACTACAAGGCCGGTTTTGAGGCCCAGTCAGCCATGGCCTCACATTTAAAAATCCACAGCAGCATGATCCGAAACCCTAAAGCCCATGTGATGTAGTGTCAGGCTGAGCTGTGTACGGATTATTGATGATTGTTGAATGAACGGGAAAATCTCAGCTCTCTTATCACTAAACACTGTGATCATAACAGAAAGGCAGTCAACTCCAGATGGGTAAACCTTGGAAAATGCTAGGAAGAGGATCACCGCCGTCGTCACTCAATGGGGAATTTAATCAGATCGCAGCTTACAGGTCCCTGCAGTTTGCGGTGGAGCAGCTGCATCAGCACCACCATCCAGGGGGCGCTGTGGTACCCTCACCAACATTCAAAGCAGGGCACTGCGGTGAGTAAGGTGCACTGGACCCAAAGTGTGCACTGATGGAGATTTATGTCATTTACCAAATGTCCCAACTGCAAGAAGGAATCCTAAACAGGTCACCTGTGTCAACAATGATTGTCACCATAACACGTGATCACCTAGACATGGAGGCTGAATCGGAAAATGGCTCTGTTGCCCTGGAGACATGTCAAAATTGCTCGGAGTGTTCTGAAACATTCCTCGAGTAGCTGAGCGTTATTCCGGTTCTGGGAAGCCAATAGGAAACAGAACCTCGACCCGATGCAGAGGGGACTGTGGGGACCCTGGAACACAGACTCCATTTCCTGATGGTTTCCCTGGGGAAGCTTCTACCAAAACCGTCGGTGAACTCAGCTGCTTTCAATCATTAATCCAACTCTCCGACACAGAGAAGGAGCTCTGGAATGTAGCAGGACCATCATCGCCACTGCAGACCAGTCACCTTCCACCTGGGGATTCAACACGGGCCAGGAAGGCTCTAGATTTGTGCTCACTAAAATCACCCTTGATGCAGACTCTACCCACGGACCATGTGTGAGGTGGGAACAAGGGTGAGGGTGACGGGATCGGTGCAGGAATTGGAATGGTGATGGTGTGGTCACTGACCTTACTGGGGGAATGCCATTTTGGAAAGGGCACTGGCAATTTGGACAGTGTTGCCAAGTATCACACATCTGCCGTATCACACTTTCAGACTCTCGCGCTCACACAAGAAATCTATATTATTCCATCATAAACCTAAAATTAGCTACGTCAAAAGCGTTGGGGTAGTTTGCAAACCCTCAGACTATTTACAAGGTAATGAACCTGTTACATACATGTAAAGGTTTGTGCAGACTTGTTTCAAACAGAAAATCTCACATCAGTAAATTAACACCTTACGAAAATGCTTTTTAATACAGTACACCTAACCTAACAAACACAGGCTAGCCTAGCCTACCTTAAACATGCTCACATTAGGCTGGGCAAAATCAATAACACATAGCCTATTTTATAATAAAGTGTTGAATATCTCATGGAATTTATTGATTTACTGACGGTGAGAACATTTACCCATCATAAAGTGACTGGGCAGTGTCCGTATATGCTAATACGTCAACAGGCCTTTATTTATGATATTGTTGTCAAACATTGGAAATACAGAGTATATCGATTCCATCACATATAAAACCGTTTCATAATGTACCCACAATGCTATTTTTTTGTAGTATTGGTTCTATAGCCTGCTCTTCTGGGTCACTGTAACCACTGAGGCTCGTAGTCTCCATGCGTAGACCTGACTGCAGTCTCACACATGGTGTGTTGCTTAAGATGATTCGTTCAGAAACAATGCAGAGTGTGGCCAGAGGGGCATCGGGAAATACTATGGCTTTGTGCCAAATGAAGACAGTATACCACAAGACGTTTGCAAGCCTGTATACCAGCTGGGAGCGATATTGACAAAGGGGGCACACACCACAAATTATCTAAACATTTAATGTACTGACACGTGACACAAAACAAAGAGTTTCAAGTGATAGGTATCTTATTTGTTAATTAATGGAATATTAATCTCTGTTACAGTTGAAATAGACAGGATTTTTTTTCTACTGGTTAAAACATTTTTTTGTAGTCAGTTTGAAATTATTTTACCCTGTGGGTTGCATTAGGCTCCATATGATCTTGTAAGGTCATGTTGATTAGTGTTGATCATTCAGATAGAAACTTCTAGAGTTGTGTGATTGTTAGAAGTGTTTGTGCTTTGAGATACAAGATAAGGCATATAAAAGTAATATCAGTATTGCATACAAGTATAGCAGTTCTATTATGAACAATGGTTGCTACTGTACTTAATATTATTATGCTTTGATTCGCAATGCAGTGAGGTTTCTTTTTTGAGAAACAAAGACACGAGTTTACAAAAGGTTAAGTTTACTGCAAAAAATATTGTGATCTACATTTTTTTCGAGTTACATTATATTCTGTGTTGAAAATGATATTGAATTTCAATATTTTTCTTGGTATCGTATCGAAGTTTGACATTTTGGTATCATGAAAACACTAATTTAGGGACATAATCTCATTTCAAACTGTTTAATTCCTAATATTTTCTCACATTTGCAGTACAGGCCCTGAGGCACATGTGTGGGACCTATGCCACCACCCCCCCCACCCCCCCCAAGCCAAATGGGCCATGATGTAGGGGGGGGTGATCTAGGTCCTTTAAGGCAGGCTACTTCTATCTGTGCCCTGGACGGGCTTTGGCTTGGGGGTGGGGTGGGGGGGGGGCGCCGTGTGCTTTGTAGCTCAGAGGTGCACTTTCGTTTCAAACGGGAAGTTAGAATTAGCCCTCGTCAGGCGTCTGTGCACTGTCTCCGTCACAAACTTAATTACCATCTTACGGGAGGAAATTATCTGTGTATCTCAGGGAAAAGAGTTTAAAAGCAGCTACAGAGAAGAGTATGGACTGAAATGCTGTCAGCTGCTCGGTCAACAGAGTTTTGCAATGAATTCCACTCTAATTTAAAACAAAAAAATGTCACTCTTTTCTAAAGTGTAGGAAGAGATTGTGAAATAAAATTGTATTTATAAGAGGCTGTGGACCCCCAGTGACCCTGAATAGGACAAGTCGTTACAGAAAATGGATGGATGGATGGATGGATGGATGGATGGATGGATGGATGGATGGATGGATGGATGGATGAGACCTCAGTGGCCCGGTCATGACACACAGCTGAAGATCAAGGCGCAAGGGTGATTATAAGCTCTGGAGAGATGCATAGATTTATTTATGTGCAGCCACAGAGATACGGTGAGACCTTTTTTTCACAGATTCACACAGATGAGTCGTGTGATGGCACACAGGTTATAGATACAGTCTGGACTGCCCTTCCATGTTCGTTGACCGCTCTTCTCTGGCTTGACATTTGAAAGGATTGGCACCGTAGGACTTCAATGCTTGTCGGTCCCGACCGAGGCTGGATGGAGGAGCAGCTAATGCATTAATAATTTCATTCCTTTGTGCACCGCGGGACTAATTGGTTTACAACAGAAAGGGATAGTCTGCCCCAGCTATACCTGTCTGACTGCCCCTCTGCATCCCAGCAGGTGCATCCGGGGTTTGAATCGGGTTCACGGTGGCCACTGTGGTGAGCGTGCCACAACAACAACAAAAAAGAGCAGAGGCAGGAACTGGGGAACCAGCAAGCTCATAATCCAGAGGGCAGGACGGATTGCGGGATTTTGCTGGGGGCTAATTTGCTAGCATTTGGCCTCGCCAATGGAACAAGATGTGACAGAGCAGGGCGGGGAGAAAACTTCATCATTGTACCAAAGCTGAAGAAATGTGCTGAAGTACACTCCTAAATTCATCTAATTTGGTTTCTGTCAGCAGAAGGCCATAAAATATATATGCCATATAACTCGTGACAAAATTCGAACGGCTTTGAAGATTGATGGCGAGCCTCAGTCAGCCTCCCTCGCAGTTGTAGAATCATTAGAAGGCAAGGCTTGTAACCTTGACATATTGAGTTCAAAATTAACACCTCCGCTCCTGCCTCCATTCTCTCCATGTCCCAGCCGGCTCTTACTTTCTCGGTTCCATGCCAGTTCAATGAAGAAAATGTCAGTGAAATACTCTTCTTGTGCTTTTATTTGATGACCAGCCAGTCCTGTGACAGATCCTTGAATAGAACGCAGTATGGGAACAACAAGGAGATTTCTAAGATTCTACACACTTAGTCCTAAGCGGAGGTCTCTGAATGTCAGTGGATGGACTCCAAGTGATGGAGAATTACCTATTTTATTGATTTGTTTACTTATTTAGATATATTTCTCCAAAGCATAGCATCTTTGAATGCCAGTATCTTGCTGGTTGATGGACTCCTGGATGTGCTCCTCAGACAAACCTGCCAGAACAAGCTGTACATCCACAGCCTCTTAATTGGTAGAGGCTACAAAAGGTTAATTTAATTAAGAAGCGATTTGAGGGAATAAAATTTCCACTGCACATCAACATACTGTTGCTTTACAAGCACAAAAGTGACACCATCACCTCAGTACTGATGTGTCAGCACTAAGGACATTTTGACAAGAATGCTATAGACCAATTAAGCTGTTACAATATACCATCTTAATAAGAAGTTATAGGCTTTAACTCTGAAGGAACGGTATTAAATCCTGTCATTATTTCACATCAAGGAGGAAAAAAAGAGATAAATTCCAGAGCCATACTGTTTACTATGGCTGTGGCTACGCTAATGAAAATTTATTGCTGTGACAGTAAAGGTGCAAACAGTTTAATGGTTCAAACCATTTGCATGCAGAAAGTTGTTCCTGAAATTTAAATTGGTATTCTGGCTAATGCTAATGATAAGAGATGTGTTCTTTTCTTACTGAGGTTAATGGCCTGTTAAAATGCTCAGCCACAAACAGCGCTACATAAAACCAGTTAAGTTCCTAATTCCAGGACATTGGTGCCACTTACTGGTCTGTACTGGATCAGCAGGCTCCGCCTTCAGCCAGTGCCAAGGGCGTGGGGTGAGCTGAGGCCCACAGAACCCAATCTGATTTTGTCATATTCTCCTTTTGTTTAGCAGTTGCTGGGAGCATTGTTTCATCATCTCCTTCGTGCGGAGGGAGTGAGTAGAACAGAGATGGGCTTGCAGGCAGAGCTTCTGTGCTTGGAACATCTCAGTGACATGTCTGCGCCCAGTTCCATCTCCCGTTTTTCGAGCACCAATTTCTGGGGCCTGCGCCATTCCAACAATCACGAGCGCGCTCCCTCTCAGATGAAATTCGAACGGCGCCATTGGCACGAAGAAGCGGATTAACACATAGCAAGTATGAAGAGAGGTCACCCAACATGCAAGCAGTCTGTGTTACAGGAGCGAGTCTTCCCTCCTCTCGCGGCATTGGCTGTGACCACCGTACCCATCCAAATAGTGACACGTTTGCAAAACTTCCCCTTTCAGAAAAGCCCCTAATGCAGCAGGACATCCAGGGAGAAGCGGCTCCATCTGTTAGTCGTCTTGTGCT
The DNA here is from genome assembly GCA_015164015.2 of Brevimyrus niger. NCBI lineage: Eukaryota > Metazoa > Chordata > Actinopteri > Osteoglossiformes > Mormyridae > Brevimyrus > Brevimyrus niger. The sequence goes on along the minus strand of JAABNY020000008.1, from coordinate 7,797,234 downwards.
GTTTCAGCTGCATGAGGACGCCACACGGCCAGAGAGACAGACCCTCGGAGTCCAAACGATGAGAATTAATCACGGAACACAGCCAGAGTCATCTGCTTCGGAGGAACCACTTTGAGTGACTGTGGCCGTTAACGTCACACTTCCTGTGACACAGTGCTGCCATGTCCCACAGGCAAAACACAGGACGACACACACAAGGACTAAATGGGCCTGGCATGCACTGTAAGTCACTGTAAGTCACTGTGCACTTTAAGTCACTGTAAGTCAGGGCAAGCTGTGCCTCGCTTTTTGTAAGTTGGTTATAAAACGAACAGACTTTGCTTTTACTAAAAAAAAACACATGCAATGCGCAGATATTTAAAGCCCAGCTCAGGACATTCGGTATTTATCTAAACAAAAATCACATATTTTTTTTTGTCATGGCCATTCAGTAGGTTGGGAATTTGCAGTATTGTAACCATAGCAATACCAGTGTTATGTATACATATAATCTATATATGCCATGAAGTGAAAAAAGAGAACAAATGAATATGAAACGTTAATAAATAAAACAATAGCAAAATATTAGTCAGTAGTATTAAAGGGCAGGTACAGTAAAGAATAATTTCAGGAAATACAAAATAATATAATTAAGTCAATAGAGACAAAAATGCAAATGTATCTGAGCAAATGTAATAATGTCCCACAAGCAGTAATGAATGTGCTGCAATAAAAGAGCAGATTCTTAAGGAAACGTCAGCAGTGTGACTGAATGGGGTTTTCCCAGTAGCTCAGAAGAGAGCAAAGCAAAAAAGTCATAAACAAATTACAGGGGTTGCTGACTGAGGCCGTCTCCACCACTCCCAGTCCCAGAGTATTTGGAGTCATCACTGGCCAGGTGAGGAGAAAAACGGGCAGCGGTTTGCATGTGAGCGGCCAAGTGATGCTGGCCTCCATTCCAACAAGTTAAGCCAAAAAATAATAAAATCGAAAGCGTAATGATCAGCTTTCCATGGTCACAGGTGTTTACCAAACGGCAAACGCCTGTGAGCAATACGAGCCAAGGTCATGTCCGCAGCATTTGGTGCTGATTAAAGCAGCAACGGAACACCCTTATCCAGCAACGGACCTGCGTGATGCTGCTTTTCGCTCTACGTCAGTTGCTAACTGCATTAGTCATGCCATTATTAGAGTGGGATATATGTTGACCTGGCACCACAGGTGGAGATCGCCTGCTAACAGACAGGTAACCTGAAGACAGGCAACCACTCGGGCCCGAGATTAAACAGATGAGTAAAAAAGGAAAAAAACAGCGATGCGGAACATTGCGTACATTCAGTATCCCGTGATTAATTAATAACTGTCAGCTGGCCCCTAAGGTAGGCCGCTGTATGATTTCTAACTGCAAGAACGTCGCAAGTGGGTTCCAGCTCCAGAGCAAGCTTGGAACGCAGCAGATGTCGCGGGCATTATGTATTTTCACTTCTTGTATAATTCCACACTTAACTTCTTTGATTTATCAGAGAGCATTAAGCAGAAGCTCCCCCCCACCCCCCACATTTGCACCTCCGTCTGTTTTGAATTCCCAAACTGCAGATTTTCTTGTCGCTCTGTTTCGGTCTTCAAAGCTCAAAGGCGCCATCGCAAGGTGACAGCATCAATCCAGGACCACATCTGCTGAGAGGTGGGCTCAAGGTGGCAGCCGCCGCAAAATGTCACCGTTAGCATGACGACAGTCAGCGGGGAACTGGAGGCTCCCCCAATCAGATGTCGCAGAGCAAATTAACTGTTGATTTTCACAGCGCAGGCCCTCACACAGCCCTTTGATGCTGAAACTCATTATGTGGCAGTATTGATTCCTCTAACAAAAGACCAATGTGCAAGCAAAGGTGGCGGCTGTGGGCAATGTGTTTGGTGACCACACTTGTCAGCTCAATGACAATGACGTGTTCTGGAAGCTGCCTGGTTTCTAAGGAGGTTAAATGAAAGCCATCGTGCATGTTTCCCTCGTACGTTTTAAGCCATAACTGACGGTTTCCTAATCATACTCCAGCGGAAGGCTCTACTTTGCATCAAAATGTGAGATAACATAATGTTGGTAAAAGGACTCCTGTTATTAATAAGTCAGAATGAATATTTCACAACTGTCTGTTGCATTCTTCTCTCATTACTGCAATGGTGTGCCCCCCCCCCCATTTAAATAATCCTTCACAGGTTGCCCTAGGGTGAGGCACAAGACAAAAATTTCTCTGCTTTCAGTAAACACCTGAGCAACGTACAGCAGCATGTCCTGGAAGGTTGCTGGTTCTAGTCCCATGGCCCACAGGGTAATCTTACCACCATTAAGCCCTTAAGCAACGGCCTTGACCCCAGCTGTTCCAGGGGTGTCAGATAAGTGGCTGACCCTGCTCCCTGAACTCGGGCTGCACCCAGCAACTCGGCAAAAGAAGGACATGTACCTAGGCCACATCTGAATGAGTCTTGGTGGTGGGACAGCCTTGTTGCACTGCGGTTATGGACTCAGTCTTCAAATGCAGCCCCTGAATTTGGACAAAACCCTTGTGTCTCATTGGAGAGCAAGATGGTACATGAACGATCAAATCTTATTGTACTTTGTACTATTACAGTGACAATAAAGACATTCTGGTAGCACTCTCCCATTTTCCGCTGTGATGCTATACAACTGACCTCTGAACCTTAATGAATGAAGGTTTGGTAAATATAAATAAAGTGGTCTGTAGACATGCAGTTCTTCGAGGGCAGCATGTTGGGTGCACCTGGGTGAAAATCTGCATGAAGGACACACCTTAATTATGAGGTGTTAGAAAAACATTGCTGAGAGACATTTAGGACTTGTGATAAAATAAGGGAGCAGGCAATAAGAGGGACCCAAAGCTGCAGCTAACCGCCAGCACGGGGCTTACAGCACAGAGTGGAAATAACCGATAACACCGGGCTGAGGCTCCTGGCTACACCTCGTGTCAAACGTGTCACTTCCTCTTGGCAGACAGGAGTGACAACCCCTAGGAGCTCAGAAAAAAAAAAAAACAGTCAAGTGCGCTTTACTACCATATCATCCTTAAAGAGGTATAACGTAGCACAAAATAGCGCCCTCCCAGGGCCATGGAGCAACATATAATAGCAGTGACAGAGGAAGGGTTTTTACAGAACTTAAAGTGCAAGACACGGGTCAGCACAAAAACAGGAGGGCTGGACACAAGGGTATGTGTGTGTGTGTCTGTGTATAATCAAGTCTCCACCACAATGTCACCTGGCTTCATCCCTGCCCTGGGGTGCAAATAGGCAGGAGAAAATATATACACACATACCCTTGTGTCCAACCCCCCTGCTTTTGCGCTGACCTGTGTCTTGCACTTGAAGTCCTTTATATATGTGCGCGCCAGAAATACATAGTACAGCAGCAGCATGACAGTGTGGTATATAGTGTCTGACAATAAATAGATAAATAATAATTAGTTAAAGTGGGGGTGTGTTTATCCTCAGGAATGGGGCGGGAGCTAAGAGGGGCAGCTGGGTGTTTAATGTCCTGACCCTGCAGGGAAGAAGCCCTTGCTGAACCTGGCAGAACCTCCTCGGATGCTCTTGTATCTTCTGCCAGACAGTAGCAGGACAAACAGTCCGTGCTAATGTCCTTGCTGCAGGGGGGAAAGGTCATGATAGTTTTTTTGGCTGCATGCACTATCCGGCGATGTATGATTGGGGGGTGGACAACCTGGACCTTCCCGAACTTGACGATTATGTCTCCACATTGAGAGACAGATTATTGTCCTGGTATGCTGAGTCACCGTCATGGCAGATCCACTACTGTCGTGTTGTTGGCAATCTTGATGATGGTGTTACTCTGCAATACAGACCTGAGTTAGCAGGGTGAGCAGAAATGGGCTGAGCATGCAGCCTTGGGGGGCACCAGTGCTCAGGCTGGTGGTGCCAGAGAGGTGGTCACCCAAGGGTACAGTCTGGGGTCCCTCGGTCTGGAAGTGCAGGATCCAAAGAGAGAGTTCATAAATACCCACAGCTGTTTAAAGTGGAATAAAAAAAAAGATCTTCCCCAAAGAAGCGCGCTTGTTACCTGCTGGAAGAACATTAGCTGACAGGGATCCCATCTCCTCCACAAACTGACTATGCTGTTCACTCCTGGAAATTGTTCTCAGATAAAGCTGATAAAATCTCACAATCTTCAGTTTCTGTATTATGCAGTACGATTCACTGCTAACCTTAAAAAGCATGATCCTGAGGCACTGACAGTACACAATTAAAGACTAAATGAAAAGTTAAAAAAGGATAACATGATTCAAGTCTCATGTGGGGATAAAAAACACACCTTTTCTTTAAAATATTCCAAATATAAAGACCGCTGTAAACAGTCGTTGAGTTTAATGTTGTCTGCTTATGCTGGGATTTTGCATTAGCTAGTCACACAACCAAAAATCCATAAATCACATGTATGCATGTTATGCAAAAACCGTTGAAGTGATGCTTGTCAAAGCCACTGAAAATCTGCCAGTTAGGTAAAGCAGTATGTCCATTTCAGGGAAGGTAACGGATGCCTACGCCAGACAGGATGTCACCAATGACAAATTAACTTACCGCCAACCATAATTCACCTTTACGCGCAACAATCTGACTTTGAGATGACTCATTTTTCATCCAACTCTGTCCCTTTTCAATTAAATTACCAAGAAAAAAATAACATAACATTGATTAGTACTTTCAGCCCACATTTGATACACGAAAGAATTCAATATCCATACCATTATATGTGCAATATACTGTTTATGAGTAAAAAAACACAAATACACATAACCACATATAAAATTCTAATAATTTAACAAATGATGATTCAAAAATAATGACAGGAAGTCAGTGCACGTTTCCTGTCTACCAAACGGTTGAATGCCTCAGAGAAAGCTATTAACTTTTGTAGGAGTTCAATTAAAAATGTGAGGAAACGTGGGCTATCTTTAAATGATACGAGGCTCTGGGATCCATCTCCAGGGAACGTCTATTGTAACTTGCACTCCTGAACACTCTAATTAGATGTTGGGTCTATTATCTGCCATGATAAAAATTGCACGTTGACGAGACGACACTTTATCCTCTCGCACACAGTAAGTAAATCATAAGCTATTTTCATCCTTTCTATGAGGAAAGACTGCACAAGAAAGTTTAATTAATAAAATGGATTAGACTTAATCCTGACAATGATAATTCCTTTTTGTTGCATGTCGTACCACAATCAAAGCTGTTGTGTTTTATTTATTTTTTTCGTTTTTGGTCAAACGGAACAGTCGGAACAAAGGACGATTAAAATGGCTTTAGTGAAAGGAGGTCCAGTGAATGAAAAGGATGAGAGTCCTTGGAGATGGCGTGAGAGTCGCTGCCACACCTGGGATACGCCCAGTGCATTACAGTGGAACCAGTGGCAGATTCATAAGTGCTGATCAAAACAGGAGCCTCAGGTGGGCAGAGGGCCACCATTACTGACAAGATCAGAAACACCCAGGTGGATAAACACTGATCTCAAAAAAAGAAAACCTCTTTGATTTCAAAATATGAAACATCTGCATTTGAAAAAGCCATGTTTAGATATTCCCTGGGCTCTTAGCTCGTTGTATAAAATCTTTATCGTGCTTTATTTTGACGTAGCTACAGGCACTGGGCTCTTAACCTCTAGTTTGCTCAGAAGGGCAGAACCAAACATGTCCTTGCAGAACTTTCTGCAGGCAAAACACGTGTGTCTGTAGCGTTCAGGCGGTAACAAGCGCAGGTGAAAACTGAGAGGTTGTAAGTAAAGGCCGTCTCCATTTTGTTTCCCTCTGTGGCTGCTGTAAAACCTCATCCTGACTAGTGAACACCTATAATGGATATTTTGAACTTTGCCCGTCATTAATTAAAAGGCGGCGGCACATTAAGAATGCAGTAGATTCAGGCCAATGTGTGACTTGCAAAGTTATTTTCATTAAATGGAAGATCATTTCAAATGTTTCCAACCATGCATAGCTTTAATCTGTTATTAGACCCTGTGACCCAACTTGTTGTGGATTTTTCTTTTTTTCTTTTGCACGTCACTCAAAGGCAGGCCACTTTCCCAGTTTCTCCTGAGTGATTCATTCCACCTCTAAAATGATTTGAAAGTGGACTGAGGCACGTTTGACGAATATAATTTAAAAAATCACAAAAACTGCACAGAATGCTCTTTAACCTTGGCACACACTGCTTTACTTGCACCCACAGCACAAACACAACATTGACACACAAAGCCCCCTGAAGTATCCCGGTTCAGCAGAACATTCAATTTAAAGGAAGTATATTAATTGTGTCTGATTGCATCACTGTCCTAAATCAGATGTAGGGCTCTGCACCTGATATGCTGACTCACTGCAGATAAAGGTGCATAATTGCCTTGGGAGCTCATTTTAACCACTGGAAATGTATCTAGATGGTCCCACTCATCAGCACAATCTGACTGGAGATCAGTTTGTTAAGTGTTTGTAGTAAGGATCTGTCAGAAAACAAAGATTGCAAAATCTGAAAAAAGGGTAAGAATGGGCTCTTGAGAGAAACACCTCAATTTCTATGGAAAGTGCCATGAAAAGAATATATACTGAGAACTGAGGAAAACGCTCCGGCGGCCATCATGGGGAAGGCATCCCTCCATCTCCCATAGCCCCTTAGCCAAACCGGGGTCACAGTGACCCCGGGCACCCCCTCAGTAAGCCCAGGGCAAAGGCAGGGGACAGGATACCAGTGCGTCACTGGGCATACACTCAGCCATATGTGTAATTTAGCGACACCAAGTTCACCTTAACCTGCTCGTTTTTAGATTACGGAAAGAAAGCCAGAAAATCAAAGGGTGGACATACAAACTGCAGGCTCACGCAGAGGCGGGGCAGGTGGCGAGGCGTGAGGCCGGTGTGTGACCCGCTGAGCCC
>JAABNY020000008.1:7771152-7790202 GCA_015164015.2 Brevimyrus niger | reverse complement strand
GTGGAGAGCAGCACTGCACCGCTGAGCCCGTGGAGAGCAGCACTGCACCGCTGAGCCCGTGGAGAGCAGCACTGCACCGCTGAGCCCGTGGAGAGCAGCACTGCACTGCAGGCTCCCCATCCTCTGCAGACTTCCTGTGTGTAACGGGATATGGGTGAGCGACCGGGTATCTCTCTCTGGCCAGGAATCTTTCACACTCCTAACGGCTTGTGTTGAGCGGCTGCCAATGTTTCTGATGTGAACGTCCGAGCCAAGCTGGGTGCTGTTAAAAAAAATCCCAGCGAACTCTGGGCTCACTCTGACGGGGGGGCAGGCCCTCTGTCCTCCCCCCAGACTCTGGCAGGTGCGTGCACATTATCAGTGGCTGCACAGCGCCTGTGTCTGTTTACCACCGGTAATTTTCTTCTGAAAATTCAATACATTGGAGCTAATTCCCTCAGTGGGCTCTGGCTACTGCGCTTATCCTAATATTCCAAACATCTGCATTAGGACAGTCACATAATCAACATCGTCCTGGGGATAGGCGGGGAGGGGCATCATTTAGCCTCTGCTAGACCTACAGAGTGACAGGAAGACCAAACTGCCACACAGTTGCCCCCCCCCCCCCTTTTTTGCCCCCCATGCAAGACGTTGTTGTACTCGAACAGGCCGTTAGTCACAAAGAGAGCTCAGAACAGCAGAGTGTAGACACTGAGAATTGGCTAATGCACTGCGAGCACATTCTGCGACACATTAATTCCCTTCCCTGTCAGGCTGCATCACTGCGGAACGTGCATGATGGGATGCGAAGTCCCATCACGGCGCGGCACCTGCTGCTTTTCCATCTGCCATCGCAGGGCTGTCTCTCCCGCTGCCCGTTTTTCAGGCTAATGCCTCCGTCGCTCCCCTACGCACCCCCACCCCCACCCCCCCCGACACTTACGAAGGCGTGATCGTTTTTCGAACGCTGTCGTCTTTTTTTTTTTTTTATAGCATATTCATCTCTCTGCCTCATCCAGGAAGAGGGTGCATATTTGGGAGGAGGGAAAACGGGGACCAAGAATTCCATCTGCCTCTATCACCACATCATGCTATTTGGTTTGATGAAGTTGTCAAGGCAATGAGCCCAGGAGAATAACCAAGCCATGATCAAGGAAGTAGATGGGATGGCAGACAGACAGTAAATATCTAACCCAGGGGCAGCTCAACTAAAAAAACAAATTATCTTTGTGCGAGCATAGCATCTAGGACAATAGAAAAGCTCCAATCCAATCTTCCAAAAGTTTTCAGCTGGCAGGAACCAAAACCAGTCATTTGTGAACTGAAACATGTTTTGCATAGTTACGTGTCTGGGCATCCTTAAAAGCCAACCAGGCTAACTTCCAGGTTATCTGCAATGTGGAGCCAAAGATCGTTAGGAGCATTTTCCGATTAAACGAGGCGATCTGATGGGCTAACTGTTGGCTCACCTTGAATTTCGGTTCTACCCATGGTGATTCCATTAGCCGGTAAAGCCCAGAGTAGATCTGCAATGTTATTGTCCATTAAGCACAGTGCTACCGCAATGTAATATTATACCCAGCATTGCTGCGCTCGTACTGTGGAGCAGACTGATCATCGGAGAATTACACTGAGCCCCGCATCGCAGTTCACTTCCAAAGTTCATTATACAAAAATGGATGTAATGTACCTCAAAAGACTAATAATGGCGTCACACATAATATAGACAACAGCACATAGCCAAGCTACAGGGAGTCTGTGTAGGATGAGCTGTTTCCCTGGTGCCGTATGCTCTCAGAATCTGGTGTGGCATTTCTGGGACTGGACTTGTGACAAGCAGAAATCAGTCAACAGTGCATCGTTCAAGAGTCTTTGAAACCAAGTCCTGTGGACTGAGCTTGCATGATGTCATTTCATAATGATCTCACACCTCCAGGGTAAGGGGTTTGAATCCAACCTCCACTTTGCCGCTGACTCTCCGCCTTTGCTCCGGTTTCAAAGAGCCATATACAGTTGGATGTTAGTTGAAGCACTTGGATGGAGGTCGTAATGAATGAGATCTCCATTTGTTTCCTGCTTAAATCTGCATCACAAAAAAACCGCATTGACAGGCCATTTGAGATTGAGTTATATCCACTTAAAAGGGTCCTCACTGGAATTACTTTTAAGATTTAAAGCCACTGATTCGTTCTGTCTTCCGAAAGTGGTGGGTGGATACGGATGATGGTTGACAGAGGCATTCTAATGCTCCAGAGCTTCCTATCGCTCTGAGGGGACGAAGGATTTATCCATAGCAGCGACGTGCAGCGGTGACCTCTGAGCGGGCTGCCTCTGAAATGCGTCTGCCTGACAGCTACTCCGCGCCATGCAGCTGCCGTCTCAGACGCCAGGCTCCCCGGCCGAGTCCTGCCATGCTGTCCTCAAGGCTAATTGCCTGCTGACTGAAAAACTCTGCTTGCGAGAATCAAAACCAGACTTCTGAAAGGATATGTGGGCCAACACTATTTCCTTGAAGCTTTTCAACAAATTTGTAAAATTGATTTTCTGTGTACTGTTTAAAAAAGGGGAAAATCTATTTTATGGAGAGAAAACCACGCTACTGCGTTACCACCTTAGCCACATATTACACGTTTGGTTGCTCATAGTCTTCCTAGAGCATTTCAGGCGACAAAGTTTACTTTAGATCCACAATTCATTAAGCCTGACTAAAAGGCCCACGGCCCATTTCTCTAACACGGCCGATCAACGTAATAATCTGAAAAACAGCGCAGAATGACACCAAATCGGGTGGCAGAAACTAGATTAACTGGACAACAAAGTCTGGTTAGCGAAGCCTGCAACAGAGGTACTGCCTGTTAAATACGTTTGAGAAGCTCCTTGACGATCAGGCCGATGCGGATTCAGGGTGATGGGACACTGTGGGGGACATTAACACCCCCTTTTATGTAGAGACAGGGTTAGTGAAAAGGAGGTTATGGATTTCTCAGTGTAATGGGCCTGCACTGGAAATGCACTGCAGGCTCAGTGTTGCCAAGGAGCAATTGTTCATCAAAGAAAGGGCAGACCGGGGCAGTACACCTGTGTGTGGCCACATAAGGTCATCAATGAAGATGTGCCAATGCCCTCCCATCCTCTTCACAGGAGACCTTTGGCTTTTCTCGTTGCACACAAAGAGTTTCTCCTATGTGAAATGCACAGTGTGTTAGTCTTTTATGCCACAGCCCGCACATGGCAGTCATTCTATAGAAAGCGAGATATTTGTCAGTTCTGGAAAAAAAGATTACCTTCAGACAGGCATGCTATAAGGACAGCAGTGAGAGATGTCAGCACCAAAACAGGCCTGTAATGAAACACAGGGATCAGCCCAGAGCACGAAGACGTCCTTTTCTAATGATGCATGCTCATCCCTAGACCGTTATTTAAAAATGTATTTGCATCGTCCTGTGAAAGCAGTGTCTCATACCACGACAGGACCACTATATATAAATAATGACAACCACCAGAATGCATTTGATACAGCCCTTCAAGATGCACTGTATTTCAGCAGGCTTAAAATAAGTGACTTCCCTGCCCCATAAACAAACTCCATTTAAAAACAGCACAGTCATAAACTCTTGAGGCACAATGGGCCAGATTCACTTTCAAGCCTCAGTAAATTCTGCTCGGTTCTTAATAGAACAAATTGAACTGGCCAGAAAAAAAAAACCTCTTCATGAACCCGGTGTAGTGCAGTTTTTTGAAGGCCAAGCAGATTACCAGCCTCGTGCCTCTGGAGAGGTGTATCTTAAGTGCTGTGAAATAAGACACACTTAAGAGAGGCGCTTTAAGAGAAATACTAGACCACAGCTAAAGCTAACAAAAGTGGACAATAAATCCACCAATAATGAGTGGAAGAACAGTCCCAACTCTACAGTAAAGGTGTAAATAAGATGATTAAAGATTCCCAGGTGCAAAGAGTAACAATAGGATACTGATGGATACAACACTGTACACTATTAGAGTTACAATGCCCCACTAATTCACACTAGTCTAGTGTTATAGTAATACATATTACTCACTAATTGCCCCACACTGCTGTTACCTTACTGTCTGCTACAGTCGGCCTCATCCACACTATTACATTACTTCACCCCTGTCTACGACTGTTACTCTGCCCCACGATACTTTTACATTACTCCATACTACTTCTGGTCCATCACTCCAAACTACTTTACTTATATAGTTTTCCATTAAGCACTGGAGCTACTGATGTCATCCTAGAAGCTCAGAAGGAAGCCGTTTTTTATAAAGCCACACAATGCATTTGTGACTGATTGTTCATTTAAAAAAGTTTTAAACTGTTATTTTTAATTTACAAGCACATTATAATATGAGAAACAAGGGCACGAATGCAGAGAAGTATTATCTTGCCGTGCTAAGGTCCGGTCCAAGACATAATGATGGTAATAATAAGGTATTATGACTAATGTCAAGCTAAAAGTGAATAAATTTAACGGCATGTTTAATGATGCCCTCTGGATGCTAGGCAGAATTTTTATTTTCATTTTCATAATTATTAAGCAAACCTTTTTTAAGCGTTTCCCCCTCTTTGTTTCTGAGCTCAGGAAGGCCGCGGGATCCTGGGTCTGCCGTGTTCAGCATGCAGCTGAGCCTGGAAGTGGGATCTCCATCCCGTTCCAGCCAGGGTGCCACTTTCTGGTTCTCTGCTTGGTCTGTACGGGGCCCATTTTCACTCACATCTCCGCAGCTTCCAGCAGATCCCATATGGCCCAAGCAGGTCCATGGGCTTTTCTCTGCACTGCACTTCAGGACGGCAGCCAAGCCCAAAGTCGGCATCCAGCTGCACTGCAGACTAATGAAATACAGCCATCCCTCGATATCCACAGGGGGCAGGTTCCCGGACCCCCCATGGATCCCAAAATCCACATATGCTCAACTTCCTTATATAAAATGGGGTTGTATTTGTATATAACCTGCACACATCCACCCATGGACTTTAAATCATCTCTAGATTAATTATAATGTGGCATACAATGTAAATTCCATTTAAATAGCCATTATACTGTATTATTATGCAGAGGAAAAAGTCTGGACATGTTCAGTAACGACGCAGCCGTTGTAGTACATATAGAAAATATTACCATAATTAAAGAAAATAAAAATGTATTCTCTCACTCTGTCCAATTCTGTCAAACATACACAAACACATACAGTCCAGACCAAAATTGTCCCCACAAGGTAAAAAGTTACAGGCTATTTATCATATTGTGTGGGAATTGGGTCCCCACAGTGTAATTATCACACACACACACACACGCACACACACACACACACACACACACATATCTACTGTATCTAAATGGGGACCGTCCATTCATTTCTACAGTAAACCCTAATCTCAGTCATGACACCCTTAACCCCTACCCAGCCTTAAGCTTAACCATAGGTTTTTACTAGGCATTTTTACTTTTTTGATTGCAGTCACAGATTTTTATAACACTGAGGTTATCCAAATAGGGAGCTGTAAAACTGTCCCCAAAAATAAGGAAGTTTCATGTTGGTCCCCAAATGTAATTTCTGCAAATACACACACACACACACACACATACACACACACACACACACACACACACACACATACAGTGTTAATACTCACCAAGACCCCAAGGAAATTCAAATTTTGCTTTTTGAAGCTATCTAGTTTTTTTTTAAATTTCCTGATGTGTGCTAGGTGGAATCCATGCAGGTACAGACTGGTAGGCAACTCCCCCAGGGCCCAACCAGTGACACTAAGGGCCCCCCTCTGACTAAAAATATCTATGGGGAAGATTAAGGTACTGATATCATACATACTGTTTAAATGTGTAACAAGCTTCTTCTATATGTCTCATTTGTATTTATAGAATCTCATTATGGTTCATATTTCATAATGCAAAATATATTTGATACAAAACTTAAAACGTCTTTGAAAAGTAATAGTTTGTAATGTTTTGTAGTCAAACTATGTTGTTGAGGCAAGTATTAACCAAAAAAGCATGTTTGTGGAATTTGCTAACTACTGCAGTGCATGATGGGTATGATATTTGGAGGCTACTTAAATTGCATCATATGCAGCTGCTGCAACTGGCAGAGACCGATCCTAGCTGTGAATTTGGAAAGGGGGGGGGGGGGCATGGTCCATTCTAGCCCCAGGGCCTAGTGTACGGTTGTTTAACCACTGAATCCACGGATGCAGAACGTGCAAATACAGAGGGCTGAGTGTGTGTTGTTTTTTTCTGAGTGATCAGTCTTTTCTTTGTCGTAATTCTGGTGGGGGCAGGTGTGGGGATTTTGTCTTCATTACCATGAAACACAGACTGATAAAATGAATCCATTTATATTTTCAATTTGTCCCAAGCTGTGCTGCAATAACTCAGGTCAGGACCTAATATTTGAGCCAATTGTCACAGAATCGGATTGTTCTACAGTTACCTTGGAGTGATTAAAGACCATATCAGAAAAACTCCACATTTCAACAATATCTCGTCTGTTTAGGTTTTTGTCTTAAAACACACAAAAATTTAGATAGGGTGAAACTTTATTTTGTAGACAAAACAGCAGAAATAATTGTGTGTGTGAATGCCATCCAGATGACAGAAAGTTGAAAGTAGCTAATTCTTTTTATTAAAAAATACATAAACACAGATGTCAAAAACAACAGAAACATATTTAACTGCCTTGATTGAATAATTCATCAAAAAGTCTATTGTGTCACTGCAGATATAGTTTTAGGAGTCGTCATATAATGTAATATATCCTTCAGTTCAGAGAAATTGCAATAACTTTGATCAAATGTTTCTGTGTTCAGAAATTCTATCAATATTGCAATGCAGCAAAGGGCACTTGACATTTGAGGAATTCAATAGCCATTCGTCGAATCCTGTTGTTCACTCTCCTTTAGTGAACAGTTAAAAAAAATCTTTGGTGGTACAAACACACAATGATGAAGGACCACCTCTCCCACCACACTGGTTTTAAAATTGAATGCTTTCCTCTGATGGGCCTGACAACCAAGGAGCCTGAGCAACTTCACCAAAAGCGGCATTTGGAGGGAGTGAAACACCTGGAAACATCTCCTGCCCACGTCTGACCATGAAAGCCAGACGGTTCTCATTTGAAGCTGATACGCTTAGCAACTGGAGTTTTCTGGCCAACCTGTGATGCTTTAGAGGTAAATTTAGCACCAGACATGAACGCCAGTATCACCGAATGAGAAAACGTCACACGCAAGGCTGGAATCGAGAACACCAGCTCTTCTGCAAAGAGTCACATCTACATGGTTATGCTTCATTGGATCACGTTGCAAGTATTTAGCAGGGACTTTTGTTGGTAGTCACCACACATTAGTGTTTCAAGCCTATGGCTGTTGACACCCTGAATGCTACCAGTGTTATACATGTTATTTGAGCAGCAAAATATAGAGCTGTTTAGTTTTATGTGGAATTTCTGCAGATAACAGCAGGTAAGGTGCAACTGAAATCATGTTTAATTAGCTATGCAGCAAAGCTAATTTAAAGCTTGCAGTTACATACTCTGCACAGATTATAATTACATGCTTTACAGATTATAAGCCTTTGTTAATCCTTCTTATATTCCCAAGTCAAGGTGTAGTAGTGCGGCAAAAAATAATAATAAATACAATGTGTATGATTCTGTCCCTGGAATAATAGGATCCAACTGAAAAGCTTTAAATAAAATATGCTACAGATCCCCCCTGGAATTTCAGATGCTGATGAGACCAGGTGCTTTAAATTATATAATTTGAAATCCCCTGCTACACAGCACTTGCTGTCTGGACTGAGTTAAGCAAACAGGTTGACCTTTTAATGGCACCATGGTTTTCATGACGCCTACTTCCTAAATCTGAGTGGAACATCAGCCAGGTGCAGCTGAAATATTAATGCACACTTCTGATGGGCAGGTATCCGAGATGTGGGTGAAAACATGGATCAGTTCCTTTGTGTACCTGGATTCCTCTGTGTCCTGGGTCCACCCTGAACTGCTGCCCTATTTTAGGACGTTCCTGTTTGAGGGAACAGGTCTGGACAGACCCTCTGGCACTTCATTGGATGGGCAGCACCTGTGGCGGCTGGGGTAATGAGATCCACAGGTACTTCAGAGGAGAAGTTACTATTTACATGCTATGATTAAGTATCTAATACATGAGTAAGGCGTGTTATTTTACCTATAAAACTGTTGGAAAAAGGTCCTATATAAGAAAAGCAATATTGTAATATGCGAGTCTAATACTCTATATATTTTTTTAATGTTTAGTAACTGATCCAATGCTGTAATCCACACGGACAATTTCGATGTATTCATAAAATTGGGTATTTTACTGTATGTCCTGTAGCAAACGGTGGGTTATAGTTGCTATGTCCTTGACCATAATGTCACCTGCCTCACCTCATGGCTTATTATTTTGTGCCCTCACAAGATTATGAAGGTGACTGGTGGCGTGTATTTTACATCCCGTATTTGTGAAATCCAGTTTCTTGGCCAGAATCCCTTGAGGGTGTATCTGTTGTACCTTAAGCTGTGTCCATCCATCAATGCAGTTTCCATGTCCGCTTGTCCTACACAGAGTCACGAAGGTCTAGAGCCTATTGTAGAAGCAACGCACCCAAAGCAGGGACTAACCTAGGATGGGGTGCCAGGCTGTGGCAGGGCATATGTGCATACACACACACACACACACACACACACACACACACACACACACACACACACAGTCATGTCTTTTGGGGGACCGCTCATTCATTTCTATGGAGGAAAATGCTAATGCTAATGCTGACTATGACAGCCCTAACCATAACCATAATCTGGACCATACACACACACACACACACACACACACACACACACACACACACATACACACACACATTCATACCTACAGACAATTTTGCAGCTATAATTCACCTTAGCACCGGGGAGTCAGGAGGAAACCGTCTGATGACACATGGAGGACATGCCAACTGCACAGGGGCCCTAAGCTGTATCACACAGAAGGAAAAATAAAGGTCATCGGCATGTTTCAATTACGGCTTGTTACTTTTGTTTTTGTTTACAGTTTGTTTTATGCAGGTACTAAACCATACATAAATATTTTCTGTGTATTACCTGTGCACCCTGTCTTGGGTGTTTTCTGCCTGTAACAGGTCCCACACACCCCACAAGCCCGAACTCGGCAAGAGGTGATGGAGAATGGATGGAATGATGGATGGGTGGTACCTGTAAAATTAATTGCACATAATGCACAGTGTCAATAAAATTTAGTTAAACTGATTAAAAATCAAAAAGCACCTTCAGGAGTCCTTCAGTCCTCATGAATTATAAACAGAACATTAAAATGGACCCTTGATTGCATTCTGCAGACAAGCACGTTCACTTGTTTATATACAGATTTACATTTGTTGAATGCTAGCTTAGGTCATTCGGAATGACCCAGCTGTGTTGAAGTTGACCCTTTAAAACAGAGGAGGCCAATCTTATTCAGAAAGGGTCATTTGAGTGTTTTAGTTTTTGCTGCAGCTACCTAATTATATTACTAATTAGAGGACTGATTGGCTGATGAGTCCTCACACCTGTGCTTGAACAGCTGACCTACAGGTTATCCCAAAAACCTGCATACACACCGGCCCTTTGCAGATAAGATGGGATACCTCTGCTTTAAAAGGTCTATCAGCAAGGCAAATATAATAATGTTAGCTGTGAGCCAATTTTCATTGCCCACAACCTTATCATTCTGAATAACTGGTAGAAGCACATGGCATTCGTGGTTTCAGGTTTTGCCATTTGTAAATGAATGCCATTATATAAATTATGTAAAGATGCTCAAGTGTTATTCATTTTAATTAGCAAAACCACTACAAATGATAATTTCCCACAAAAAGGGTTGATAAATGGGAAAATATATTACAGCATTAATATAAATAGCAGATAAGCATCACGCTGACAGACTGGACCCTGTACATTTCATTTATTTAATTAATTCGGCAAATGAATGAAGTATGCACTCAATGATGTAAATGAACATTTTTTTGCCTACAACATTAACCATGGATAAAAAAAGTTGTTCAGTTTTAGCACAAAATGAAAACTTGAATGAGTATGAACTAATTATATTTAAAATACAAAAAGATAAATATGAAAATGAGATGCTCTGAAATTCGCCCTTATTTGTTATGTTTTTTATGGTAAAAGGAAATATATTCTGTAATAAACATTATCCTTCTATCCAACTGGTTATTCTAAAGAGGGTGACTGGGATCTGTTTTCCATGGAACACTGTGGAAGAGCCTGACCAGTCAGTCACGGACACACACACAGACACCAGGCAATTTAGGGGCATTAATTAGCCAATGAGCTGCATATGTTTGGATGGAGGGAGGAGCAAACGGAAACTGCACATGCACAGAGTGAAGGCGGGGCAGCGAGGCGACCCACTGAGTCACCATAAACCTAAGGAAATTACAAAAAAATAAAAACATTATATATATATATACATGAAAAGCAGTACTGCTAGGTATAAGATACAGTGTGACCCAACAGCACAGGAGAAAGGTGAGGGTGACTGGGGGCCGAGTGGAAACATGTCTGACAGGGGGATGGAATGGGATGGGATGTGATATGATAAGAGGTGATGGGATGCAGTATGTTGGGGTGGGATGTGATTGGATGTGACAGGATGTGATGGAAGAGGGGCCTACAGGGTTGACCTGTAGGGGCACTGTAAAGGTGATGAAAGTCAGGTTGATTCCAAGGATCGCTGATTGACAGGGGCCCTAAAAAAATGGATTGGTTTTGGTTGAGGGGCCCAAAATGATTTGCATTTCGGGGCAAAATCTCTGGGCAGGGAAGACAAACTCCATCAGTGAGGTAGGGCTGTGAGCCTGACAAACACATCACAATGCTGTCTGATGTGAAACATACCAAGCAATTATTTATGCTTATGCGTTATTATTTATAGAATTAAATTACCACAGTATTATTAAGACACAGAGTGTGACATCTGTAAATCTGTGCTCCTAATTATAAAGTAATAAAGTAAAACAAAAAATACATAATAGAATACAAATTTTGTATGCATGATAAAATTATCCTAACTGAAAAATAGAAGTTGTAGTCTTGCCAGTAGTGAGACATGCCTCCATAAGCCGCTGACTAGATGGAGAAAGCTTCCGGCCGCCATTGCGTGCCACATTTTGGTTCACAGAGCCACCGGGACGCCCCCAGAGCCCTGGCAGCAGCCCCTCTGCTGAGCGCTGGGCATTTTAAAGAGCTTCTCCTGAGGTGACGTGCCGCGTTTGCTCCCTTTACGCGTTATTATCCACCATTATGGGCCCCGAACGGAGAAGCGTGACACAGCCTAGTGAAAGGAGAAGGCTGCTTTTTTTGTGCTCCACATCAATGACGCCATTATGGGCAGCCTGGCACCAACGAGGCCCACAGAGACGCTTCCCTCAAAGGGGCCAAGTGTGTGAAAAATGCTAATGTCGCTCATCCTCCGGCTTGGGATGCGGACGGAGGGCCTGCGTGACGGGCAAACTGCCCCGGGGGCACGGAGGTGCGGGCGGGCCTGCAAAAACAGTCACAGGGCTGAGGGCGCTAGCGCTGAGATATCTAGACTCACCGTCGACGCAAGTAACATTACAAAATTCCCCTTGCCTGCTCTCTAACATCACGTGTGCGGGAAAATGGGCCCATTTCCAGCTGTATTTAGGGGGAACGTTGAGGGCCAGGCTTCTCTTAAATTGTCCTCAGGGTAAGTTGTGCTTCCCGTGTTGGTTTTTAAGACGAGGGCCTTGAACGTTCGCCTTTTTGCCACGGAGATGCACTCAGACTGGAGCGAGCTCCCCAGCGGACGCCCGCAGCAGAGGCTTTATAAATAAAGCAGCAGAGAACAAAGAGATTCCGGATGCTTCCTCTGACACACGAATGCCCCGCTCTGCATATGATAATTAACACGAACTGAGCAGCTGTGGAGTTCAGCGCACGTTACCTTTGAGAAGTGAAACAAAAAGCAGTTTTAACTGTGAATACATCGGTCAGAAGTGTGAATACATCGGTCAGAAGCAAATGCCGGCAATACGTGTTACAGGCCTTTTCATATTTTTCAGGACCCATGTTCTTTCAGAGAATTCTTTGTATTAAAAGTAATCAGAAGATCAGAGCGAGGGCCTCGATCTGTTTCCAGCATACGGCACATCTCCAAAACCGGAGGGGCTTTGATGAGTAGACGTGTGTTTTCGTGGAAAAGGCTCTTCACGTTGCCTCTGCCCGTTTCCTAGAAACAGCCCAAAGCTTTAAGTGGAAAAAAAAAATACAGGAGTGTTTGGCTATAATGAAGAAAAAGAAATCCAGTGATCCGTAACCGAATGGGGGAGGGGGCTGGTGGATGATGCTTAGGCCAAGGACTTTTTTTTAATGAAGGATACATGCTGGGAGCTGCAGCTGATGGGGGGGTGACATGCGGCATGTGTGAGACACTGGGGGGGTCTGGCAGAAGCGACATGGTGGGCTGGGTGGCAGGCTGGCTGCCCCCCGCTGCTCAGGCCCCGTCCTGCCCGAGCCACCCCCCCCCCCATCCTGCATTCCCTTCCCTCTGGACCATTTGGGGAGGGGAAGGGGGACTCTATGGCACAACCAGGTTTAACTCCTCCCCAAAAGAAAGGACCATCACATTAAAGACAACCCACCTCACAAAATGGGGGGGGGTGTCTCTGAACTTATTTTCTGTCCAATTATCTTGCTCCATGGTTCATTATTCAAGACTAGAGGAAACTCATATCACTGTACATACATGATGCATATAGCATACTTGTAGAAACTGCATAGCTGCTGTTTGTATTACAATATAAAAGCCTTTATTACAGTGTAAACAAGCAATTTATTACTGGCAAGCATGTTTTAATTTTCCAAAGTCACACTTAACCTCTTAATGATATTATTTTTTATATAATGAAATGGTTTTAAGATGCATAGAAACTGCTTAAGATGGTGCGTGGAGCTTGCCGAGAGGTGAATCTGCTTTTCGCCATGCCACCTTTTCCACTTCACTTCTCAGTAATTAGCAGAATCAAGAGATCAATTATCACTGAGGCTTCTGACTGAAGGTAAATCAAAACTCTCTGTCAGGGCCCCTCCAGCTTAGTTACTCTGTAGCCTACAATTGACCGTCTCTGTCAATGCCGCTTGGATCGATGGCAGGACGCCCTTGGAATCAAATTCCCAAGGTCGGCTTTCTGCTGAAGGACAGACTGGTCCAGGTTGCTTTTATCATGCTAAGTAGGTTGATTGTCGTTTGCCAAAGTCACCATTTCTGCTTGGTGTTGTGGAGGAAAAAAAAGAGATTATAGATAAGTTTTAATATAAAACACAACGAAGGTTAATAAGCAAGGAATGACAGGAATAAGGAAGAAAAGGTGAAAGTTACATCCCAAGACATGTCTGAACTGGCAGTGTGGGACCCAGGCAGGTTGGCAGATTGTTAATTCCACAACTGGAGAGCTAGATTGTTAGGATCAGTCCTCCAGTAAGGAGAACAAAAATAAAGGAAGTGATTTTGAAATGCCCTTTAAAAAATATCTGAACTTTGCAAAAGTAAATCATTACTCTGGGAGAACACAGACAAACCAAAACTTCTCACAAAGGGTTTCTCGTGGTGATGCTTTCCTGATGACCTTTGAGTGGCATTACTGCAGATTGCAGACTGTGGTGTGCAGTGACCGACTCATTCACTGTCCTCACTGTCCCACACCATGTGCAGAATTCATACGCATGCGGTCATCTCTAACCGTTTTTATGGCCAAATTGAAAATATGTTAATATGTTCCCCTGAGCGCAATACATAAAAATCTCCAAAATTTCAATAGAAAATTAATGGTTTGCCTGTAAATATCCAAGGTCTCTGTTTTGTAAGGAAGTTGTTAACCACACACAGCACAAAATAACCTCCCAGAAAACGATTGTTGCGCAGGTCCAGATCCCTTGGCGCTAGCTAAACTGTGCCGTCATCAACAGCAGACGTGTTGTTATCAGATTTATGGGATTCTAACGGCGTCCTCGTACATTTTTGTATGGATTCATTTAATAGGGGTGCTCATGCAATCGCTCAAAAGGACTCAATTTCAAAGCCACAAAAGAGATTGGATTGTACAGACAGCAGCATGTTATATCAGAAGTTAATTGCTTACATAAGAGTGTGTTGATGTCATATACATTTTCTTCAAAGATAAAGAGCTCATTTGAGATCTAAACATCCCTTGCAGTCTTTTCTAACATTATTTAAAAAAATAGCATCGACTAAAAAAAGAAACATTAAAGTTGACTCAAAAAGTATGCTTTTAGGTTAAAAGATGAATAAACAATACATATTTAGCTATCCATTATGTTGACAGGAAGCTATATGGTGCGTCTTGTTCTGGGTTGGTTGATGGGGGTCAAAAAAAAATGAAATGCTAAATGGGTTTATCACAAGAAAGCTACATGAGTTTATTGGAAAAAAAAGAGAAAAAGAGTGAAAGCTCCCTCAAAGGTCCATGCCACAGGGTATCTCTGGATATGTGTGTGTGTGTGTGTGTGTGTGTACTGAATATATAATGAAGTACGGTACACTGAAATAGAGCAGGGGAATCTGATTATAATTACAGCCAACAGCAGTTTGTAAGTGGACATGTTCAATAAGAAAATAAAACACTACGTAAAAATAAAAACTAGCAAAGAATTACTTGCCCAATATTGTGGAACTAAAGCGGCTGCCTTCATAAACTAATGCAGAAGAACAGGTATGACTGTCCAAGTGCTGGACTCGTGAATATGATGCTTTTTTCCCACCCAGCTTTGTTATATAAGAACACTCATGCTCATTTTCTGGACAATTAAGCAACATTAATAAAAACATGTGTCCACTCTCACATGGGTAATGAAGCTGTTTAGAGTGAGAGAACGCGCACTCTATTCTGTAATTTTGATTCATTAGCATGCAAAGCGTGATGCCATTTAAAAAGAAAGGGGTGTAATTTAAATGAAGTAGACTGTTGATGTCAAGATACATGGAATCACCTCAGGTATTTGTCTCTCTACCATTTTGCTGTCAGCCAGATTTCAAAACCGCAACACTCAGTTTAATCACAATGTCAAAAGAGTTCTGTTTTTTCCCCCTACAGTGTCTTGTTCTCGTTAGAAAAAGGAATAATGAATACATCAGTCTAATTGGCCAGCAGTCACCCCAATTCCCACCCCTCTATCCACGCGTCCCCCTTTAATGACAGGCTAGCTAACTGGGTGAGAAGGCCACTTCCTGTCAGACTACATCCAGGTGGAACAGATAACAAGAAAGTAGCCTTATTAAAGTGAGTCCCCTGATCTTGGCTGCATTAAGAGGCACGGTGAGATGGGCTGTCACCCCATACCCTCCCGGCAGTAACCCGAGGGCTGAAAAATGAGTAGAGAGAAGCTGGTCGGGTTCAACTGCAGCACTGCAGCCCCCAGTGAACTGCAGCACTGCTGTGTGCATCAGGGCTCATCAGCAGACAACGATGGAGTCAGCACTCAACATGAACACCCACCAGAAATCCTCAGCACATGGCACCACTGATGGCTGTCTAGATGGCTGACTGAATCACTGAAATAAAACCACATCACTCTTTACACCACAGCTCTGGAGTGCTTTTCATTAAACAGATACGTTTTCAGTGGATGTGGTTTCTGTTTGACAATTGAATTCAGTGTCTCATTAAGAAAGATTAACTCTGGGATACAGGAGGTGGACAACATGACAAAAACACCACATGAAAAAGGACTTTGAGGCTAAATCACAAATACTAATGCAGCTACAAAGGTGAGTCATATTAGTCTGAATGCCAACAAGCAGAATAAGTCACTCATGAAAGAGATTTTACAGTCAGTGACCCAGGATAAACGGTTGGAAGATGGATGGATGGAACAGGAGGAAAGGGACAAGTCCAATTGGACCAAAATGTTTTTGTACAAAGTATAAGTACAAAAACTTCAGAACAGTTTAATATGTCAGGGGAAACGATCTCAAAAATCATGAAAGCAAATTTCAAACTCAGGCTGACTTTACTGGCAAAGACGAACAGTGGTTGCTTACCGATAGACAGACAGCCACGGAATAGCTGCTAAAAAAGTTACAAAAGCACAAAGAACTGCCACAGAACTGAATTAGAACCACTTACCCACTCAAAAAGAACAGTACATCCTAGAATTTATAGTAGGGTTGCCTTTCTGAAACCACTTGTATCTATGGATAGCTCATGGGAGGTTTACCTAGACAAAAATCTTCTGAGGGCAGAAAGAAAAGGGATCAGCCAATCAGATGCCTTGGTCCCACCTTCTCTACAATCTGATTGATTATCTCTCTGAATCAATCATTTTTCATTCTGTCCTCAGTAAAATGTCTAGGAACTTATAGGCTATCAAAGACACATAGCCTGGTAAAGGAACACAAAACCTAGACCTCTGAGCAACAAACTGCTTACGCAAATGTGCCAAGTAGGTTGATTGCCAGCATAGGACACATTCATAACCTCTCAACACCATTGATTCACTGAGCTGTGACTGTAAACAACTGCACTCAAACAACTAACCAAAACAAACAGCTGCCAAATCCATATATATCTTTTGTTAGCTAGACAGGTAAAACACTCAAAACACAATTTAATTAATGCAGAAGAAGTCGTCTGTTTTTCTAACTGGTGTATATTGGATTCCCAGAAGTATAACAGCTGTTGTAAAGTTAGGCTTACCTCTCATTAATTCCAAGAAATGAATATATTGATATTTATATTATTTTGTCCACCATCTGTAATGTATGTCAAGGATGTGACTGTTCCATACCTCTTCACCAGTGTGGACTTCAAATGTAAAGACGCTGATTCTGCACTCTTGGTATCATAGCTGTTCCTTCAGTTTTGTGCTTTAGAAGGAATCTCACTGTCAATAATCCCTCAAACCTCTAAATAGCTGCTAGCAAACTGTCAGTAACACCCCTGTGAACCGCCTGTTGTGTACATGTGTTGATTCTACACCTCCCGCTTATTAATTGATCGGTGGCTTCATACCTGATCGGATTTCTTAATGGTTATGATCTGTGGGAGCTGAGCACAGCCCTAGAGAGATGAAGGTTTTATTAAAAGTCTGGACTCTTGTATGGTGCACTATATCCTTTTAATGGGTTTTGCTGGCCATTATAGATTTGTTGTGGAATATAATAACTTCTGATCAAAGTCTTTTCAAACGATATTAACCAGCGTCATAACATGAACATCTCTGAAAGGTTCACTCTGAATTCCAGCATGACCAAACAGAAAAGGCCTTACAATATTGAAATCTTCTACTTCTGAACGATGTCCGGTTTCTAAAGTGGCAATGAATTTAAGAGAAAACAACAAAATTTAAGAACCCACTTACTGAAACAACCATATAAACATGGTTCTGTATGCAGGTGTTTTCAATAACAACATAGATAGCTAATTAGCAGGGATAAAGAAATGTTTCGAAGCAGATTCTGTTATCAGCAGGAGGTACTTCAGAACATAAGTACATCATAGAGATGTTTGGTGAGACTGAAGGGGCTGAAGCTGACCCATGTGAATAAGGAGGGGAACTTAAAACGAAACGAGACAAAAATGAAAATTTCAAACTGGGTCTAGAGTAGGGAGGCCTCTCCCTCACTCACAGCCTCTCTACTGGCAGCCCTCCTGTATTGGTGCTGTGCTCCGCCATGGGCGAACTGCAAAGGGCCCTCCTTCAGCAGCTCCGCAGCAGCTCCCCATGCTGCAGCGGATTTTTATGCTCCCCCTGACAACCATCTGTTCGGTGCCTCTCCCTACGTAGTTCTCATTTTATCCAGTTGGTTTTCGACGCAAATCAGCAACGACAATCTGTTTTGCCCACCGCAACACCAAGAAAACATCTGATCTACAGGCGAATGTTGGGAGGGGAGCCTGTATTATCACCTCATCTGTTTCGAGAAGAAAAAGCTTGCAGTGTTTGGTCACTTAAGTGCCGTGAAAACGAGAGCTGGATCCACTGGGAGTAGGCGCTGAGGTAGGTAGAGATGAAGCTTGCAGAAGAGTTGCTTGCTGCAGTTTTTCATTAGCATGTAGCTAGGCATACAACTAAGAGAGCACTGCATGGACATGTTTACCTACAAAGTGCATCAAATTTACCAAAAAAGGGCCCAGTCACTGGTAGCACTAAGTACAAATGGATTAGTGCACAACAAGTCAAAACTGATGCCAATTGTGCTTTCGCTATTCATTTTCTTCATATAGGACTAATTCTGGAAAATTTCTTATCTTTTGTGAGGTTCTCCGGTGTCTCTGATTTGCATCATCCCACCAGCAAGGCCAAAGCACCAGCGATGGAGTGAGCTTGCCTCCGCACTACCAACGTGCAAAAGTGATCGACGGGGCCTAGACGGGTGCTCCTCCATGGCGC
The DNA here is from genome assembly GCA_015164015.2 of Brevimyrus niger. NCBI lineage: Eukaryota > Metazoa > Chordata > Actinopteri > Osteoglossiformes > Mormyridae > Brevimyrus > Brevimyrus niger. The sequence goes on along the minus strand of JAABNY020000008.1, from coordinate 7,771,716 downwards.
TTGCAGAGGAACGCGCTCCAGAGTTCCTCTTCTCCTCTGCGCCCTCGCCTGGTTTCCACCCCGTTTGCCATCTTTCTACCTCCACGGGAGGCAGCCGTAGGTTAATCGGCAGAAGGAACGGGGGAGCCGGGGGCCTCGCTGGCTTCCTCCGCGTCTCTCCGACCAGGGCATCCTGCCAAAGTCATTCCTTGGCTGAGCTGAACGTGCCAGCCGGATCCGCAGCCGTTCCGCCGAGCGAGCGCGGCTTTGGCTCCCTCGCGCCCCTGAGGTGTCTCTCCACCTTCCCAGGCCGCTCCTTGATCCGGCAAACGTGACGTGAGCTTTTAGATGCCATGGTCGTCTCACACGTGAGTATTGTTAGGAAACCCATCCCGACTATTGCGGCAGGAAAAGCAGGTACTGTGGGCATTTAGGATGAGGGTTCAAAATCCGTAAGTCACTGACGTTTCACCTCAGAGTCTTCAGACTTGTATTCTATATAATGTTTGCTTAAAAAAGAAGCAGCCATATATATAAAAATATGGTTTATATTAGACTATCAAGCATCTTTCCTTCTTTTCTTAT
>JAABNY020000008.1:7746998-7769581 GCA_015164015.2 Brevimyrus niger | reverse complement strand
AAGCAGGTACTGTGGGCATTTAGGATGAGGGTTCAAAATCCGTAAGTCACTGACGTTTCACCTCAGAGTCTTCAGACGCTTAAAAAAGAAGCAGCCATATATATAAAAATATGGTTTATATTAGACTATCAAGCATCTTTCCTTCTTTTCTTATTTCAGTTATACATGACAACGCATGATGTTTCTTTACATTCACAAGTCGGTAGTTTTTCTTGTATGTTTATGGCCACATTCATACCTTGATAACTTATGGTGAATGTAGGATTATATGACTGGTTGTACATTCATTTTGAGTGTCATATGAAGAGCTTATATGACTCAGGTAAAACACATACTGTAAGAGTCATTTGTTATAAAAAAAAAAGACTTTTCCGTATGGGCAGGTTTGTGTAGATCACATTGGCCTTGGATCAATTCCTGTAGTGTAGTGGCAAAGCTTTTGTTTGAGCAACGTGACCATTACATTTTCCGATTCAACTCAGCACAAAGCTCTTTATTCCCTTCCCGACGGGGAACAGAATCACGTGGCTGAACAAACGTGGGCCGTGCGGGAGGTCAGCCCCGCGGGCGGCTCCATGACACCAGCCACAGGTGGGTCTGTAACACTGCACTCGCTCCCCTGCCAGCACCGCTGCCTTTCTGTCTGCACCTATCAGGCCTGTCTGCACCGGCGTCTGCTGTCTTGTTCCCAGTCGCTGCACAGAGGCAGTATGTGCTTCCCTTACACATGTGACTATAACCATCCATCAGTGTATAATCAATGCATACCAAGAATATATAATCACGCTATATATATATCATTTACTATATATATTTATACATATGTACATATAAACATACGTGTGTGTGGGCAAGTGTATTATATACATATATATATGTATATAATATAGTCAAACTTTTCTCCTAGAGAAAATGCTGTTAAATAAAAACAATGTAATTTTTTTCATGTTTTAGGTTATAATTATCTTGCCCGGCCACCCTGTACTGGATAAGCAGTCGAAGGATGAATGAATGGATGCATAATTATCTTGTTTATGGTTTTCATGAAAGATACAATCCAGCAATAGACGCTGGATAGCAATTAAAAGCATATCGGAACTTTACGGAACTCCAGGGTATAGCTGAAATATGGATTAGTCATTATGTACTCTAGCGACAGCTGACAGAGAATGCAGCTCACCAAGGCTTTGCTCAGCGTGCAATGAGGAGTCATTTTCCTGTGGAACCCCCCCCCCCACCCCACCCCACGCATACCGGATTAGCAAGTCACTCATGATCTGTTGTTAAGGCGGCATCCAACTGAAGCAATGTCTGGGATGTTCTATTATCAGCAGTTATCAACGATATGCTTCAGACCTGGTTTTAGGGCAAACATTATTCAGGCAGAGTTGCCTTCAAAAAACCCTTTGAACTAAAAAAAAAAAAAAACATTATAAAAAGTCAGCCCTACTTTCAGTTCTGCCCCCGTAGGTCAGTAATTGCACATACAGCTGGATCTCCACAATCTGCTGTCATTTGTAAGAAATGTTTGTGCTGGACAGACATCAAACAGTCCTACTCTAAAAACAGCTGAGTAATCAAGTGTGCGGCCCAACAAAAGTGTATCCTCCTGCTGGCATGACTCTGCAGGCAGGTGTCCAGCTTCCCGTGCCATGTGACACGTCCTTCTGGAGCCTCCCGGGGCCCCTTAAGGGCCCTTTGCTGGCCCCCCAGGCTGGTCGGACACCGACGCCGACGTACATGGGCAGATATGCACTTTTATAACCAGGGAAAATGCATTGGATTTAGCAAGGCTTACCGAGGCAGAAATAATAGCATGTCCATCATACATTGGTGCTGGTGGATGACTCATTTGTTCTGGGCTACTGTGGGCGACATACTTTTTTTAATGTTTTTTTTTTCTTTAAAGGGTAATTCGCGACAAGTGAATTACTGCTGCCCTTGTCTCGATGTTGAAGGAGAAACCTGCTCAGAGCCGCCTATTTCATTATCATTTTTGTCTCCAACAAACCTGTTTGCAGCTTAAAAAGAAATAATTAACCATTATTATTATCGCTTAACAGTTTATTTTCATCCACGATATTTACCGGTGCAATTTATGCGCGCTTAAAAAAAAATCAGTAATAACTCAGTGCGGCCTGATTTTCAGTCCTCTTGCATCAGAAACTGCTTATTATATTATAGGCAGCCAACAAGGGGGGAACGACAATTATAGCATATTTAGGGTTTAATTGTCATGTTTCGCCGCCCCAGCTCAGCCCCCATCCTGAAGCTGACGCACAGCTAGCTATTCTGGCACCAAGTGCGATTCCAGCATCATTCATCAGCGGCTGCAACCTTCAAATCCACCACAGCGCAACAAGAAATGAACTTTCCCTTCACCCCCATTATAAATAACGCCCGACTCCTTCATCAGCTATTCTGTGTGCGTGGATGCCAAGTGAAACATGCCGCCTCCAATGGCATCTGGTTCGGGGCTGTAGGTGTATGATACCGGACCGATATCAGTGAGGGCCGTATACAAATGCTAGAGCCGTACAGGCAATGCAACTTGGAGTGCTGTGAGGCATCCCCTGACTAACTGAACTTAAGTTCAGAACTTCAGCAGGAATATGGTATCAGAGTTAATGGTTGCATATCACGGGGTCGCTAATGGAACATTCCGTCTGCTGCAATATCTGCATTCATGGGTACAACATCATTTAAGTATCTAAACCTGACAAAATCACATCACAATTTGCAAAACAAATTTTGCTAAAATATGTTACTGAATCTTGAGTTCCTTGAAATCTTCACTGATTGCCTTGATAATAGCTTGAAAAACAGGAGGCATCTGGATAACAAGTTTCAGTAGATCATTACCCAACATGTAACACCTGCTCTTCTCAACGGGGGCTTGGATGGAGTTCGATTTTCGTTCTTCTGTCCAGTTCATCCGATAAAAGTTCTGTATGACTGGGGTCCTGAGACTGGACAGGGCAAATACTTGGGCCAAGTTATCCTTCATTTTCTTACCTTGCTAGATTCTTCTTTCACAGTTTTGAGGCCATAATCTTGTCGAAAAATGAACGACCATTCAATCAACTATAATCCTGACCGCAAGTCTGTAGACGGCAAGTTACAAACAGCCCACCGCCTTGCCCATTATTCAGCACAAGTGTTGCATGCTAAAGATAAAAGTCCCTTTTTACTTTTTAGGTGAACCGAAAATTTTCACTAAACGGGAACATCACCCAATGCAGAGACTGCTTGGATATTGGCCATTAAAAGCTATGCATTGAGCACACTTGGCCATCCACTCTGAGTCTTACAGGAAAGCCTCTACAGCCATGCCAGTTGAGATTGTTGGGGAAAATCACCAACAAAACCGGCTCTGATGATGTCGCTCTCTTCTACACGCCTGCACACAGACACTCACCCTCTCTCTGTTGTACTACTACAAGGTGCCGCAATTTCACATTCCAATTCAGCCCACGGGATTGACTGTGAACAGACAGTATGTGTACCCTAAAGCATAGATAACTGCAGGTGGCAGGTCTACCCAAGTTCTGACTGGTAGCGTATGTCACAGTAATACAGTAAGGACAAGTATAATCATATTAGGTGAAGAGCTGAAATGCTTATTTAAAACTTCTCAAGGTTAATAAAAAAGTTAGACTGAAAGGCAAAAAAAAAAAAACAATGCAGCATTACACAATATAGATAAGGGCAGTAAACTGTAAGAAGACAGTAATGAGACAAAGTAATGGATAAATACATCCATTCATCTTACAGCTATTTATCCTGGACATGGTAATGAGGGGCGGGGGAATCTGCAGGCTGTCCCATGCAGCACAGGGCAGAGATGCACCCCGATCAGGATCCATCGCGGAGGACATGCCCACACAGATGCTGACATGACACTTAGCCATGCTGCATGACTTAGGATCACAGAAGATTCCCCTTGTGAGGACCGAAAAAATGTCCCCGCAAGGTTTTGGTCCCCACAATGTAAGAAACACATGACCACACATACAAGACAGGATTCAAACCCTCAACTCCGGAAGCATGAAGCAGCAATATTTCCCAGGAGGCCACTGTACATATAAACATTCTGACAATCTGGTAGGACTTCAGATTAAAAGTAAAATTTTTCATTTTGAAAGGGAAAACATCACTAAACGGGCAGAATTTATATTCTAAGACTTGACTCCATCACACTGGATTGAAATTTGATTGGTGGTGACATGAGGGGGGTGGGGGGCGCTTAAGACTGCATGTGGAAGTTTATAGTAATTATTTGAGAATTGTGGTGTGGAGGTGTAAAAAACAGTCTCAGTGCAAAGAGGAGAAGCGTACAGAGGGGTGCATGGCAGGACAAGCCTCAGCTCGAACCCGTAGCTGAAGGACAGCCATTGGTCTTTTCCCATCCTCATCTACTCAGGTAGTGGGTGCCCCTCCTAAGCGGGGGGAGCACAGCACAAAGCACAGGAGACGAGTGACAGCGTCTCAGAAGCAAGAGACAGTGCCGATTACCATCATTAGCATCTGATGGTTTAGTCCAGAAAGCTGACTCTGTTTAATCTGAAACAAAACCTGCATTCAAAGGTCATTGTCTGTTTTGGGGCCTTTTGATTTAACCCACCCCAATTCTGCCAATGAAAGCTTTGACATTTCTGCTAGTAAACTGACAGCAATTGTCCATTAATAATACAAGTAGTAATCACAACAATGCAAAGACATCATTTAACACCACTTGACGGAAATAAAAAGTAAATCTGGAAGTGTTTATACCATGACAGTGTTTATACTGCCTACCGTGCTCAGAGGACAGAAATTATGCAATTAACTGTGTCTACACTTAACTGATATTAAATTAACAATTAGCCATGGATAACTTAAAAGAACAGTGAACTTATCTCTACAGCTAATGACTTAACAGCAGCATAAATTAGGGAAAATGAAATCCTTCTACAGCAGCCCGAGATTTCCTCAGAAAACATTCTAACCATTGTCTAAAGTCGGGACTTTGGGACAGCCCAGCTCATTAAAAACGCAAATGTACTTTTGCATGTTTGCAGTAGTACACCACTGGGTTACAGACTGGAAGGGATTAATGTCAACAACAGGCCTTGTTTGGGGACTGCTAGATTAAACAACAGATATTTCAAAATACACTTTGCACACAGGAAGCAGAACAGCCTATCAGGTCACATCAGGCAGGTGTTCTGGGATGATGCACAAATATTTTACTAATGCCAGACTCCAGTATAAAGGGTACCTGCTTCAATCCTCTGGCATAAAACCAGAACCACCATCTGAAATCCACACATGGCATTAATGTGCATCTGCTAATAACACATTTCAGCTCTTTCAAATCCTGTGCTACTTTCAGAAAACTAACCTCTGGTGCTTGGAGCAGATGTAGAAACGTACTGCTAGAATTAAATAATGTTAATTACAGCGTGCTCCCCCATATCACTCCTCCCAGCACTGCTATGCGCGCACAGTGCATCGCATCTGAATTGCTGATGAAGTGAAAACAGGCTCGCTTTGAAATTAAAAACGTGACCAAGACCACAATTCCCTGACTGACTTGCGGAGCTTTTAAAGGCACAGTCAAACTTACAGCCATTTTGCACGTGGTCAGAGGAAGCCCAGTGTTACCTTTGATTTCAAAGATGTCACTGTGGGAGGACTGGCGCAGGGAGACAAATGCTGGCTGTGAGACCATGCTAGGGAGCCAGGTTTAGATTTCACTGCTGGCCCTGAACAGGAGCTTCGAAGGAAGTACCTTTTTGCCTGAAACATCATATAACTGCAGCAGTCAAATGTGTGTGTGTTTGTTTACATATTTCACACTGAGACAAAACGGATGTTTGATTGATCTCTGTAAGAAGCAGAGTATGTCCTTTTGTGGTGACTGCACAGGGTCTTCTTTCCTCGATGGAGTCAGAAGGGCTGGAGGGAGGAGGGGCAGGAGCCTGTGCCAGACAGCATAGGTCACAGGGCCACCCTGGATAGGATGGCTGCCCAGCACAGGATGCACGTGCAGGCACACACACACACACACACGCACACACACACACACATGCGCGCACATCCACATAAATACACGTGCATGCACTTGTACACACATACTCACACACACGCACGCACATCCACACTCGTGCATGCACACGTACACATATACACACCCACGTGTATGCACAAACATACACACATGCACACTCACATGCACACACACACTCAGACTCACAATCACATGCACACACACACACACACACACACACCTGCATACACACACATGCATGCACACATACACATACACACATGCACACACATGTTCTGTGAGTTCTGTGACTTAAATCCATTAAAATGTGATGAGACACACACACAGCAGAGGTAGGACATGAGCTCCCAAACACAGGGCTGTGCAGTGACTGCTCCAAGCACACCGCCTAAAATGTATCAAATATGTAAAATGTAGTAAAAAGATCATGTTGTGGCAGTGCAAAAGAAAGAAAAATCCTGAGCCTCAAGAATCATTCTTTCGCACAGCACACGTCCCAACAGAAGTTTTGCCAGAAGGTGAACAGGCTTCGGAGGCTCGTTAATCAGCAGAACCTGGAACCAATCCAGCGTTCAGCTATACTTGGTACAAATTACAGAGAAGCCCATTTTATGTGGAGTACAACACAGGACAGTGAGAAGCTGACACTGAAGCTTTTAATAAAGGACCAAAAATGGTATGATTTAGCATAATAATAATATTAATAAACAGCTTGACTAACATGCCAGCTACAGTCTCTCCCCAGGTTACGACGGGGTTATGTTCCGATGAATCTATCGTGAGACAAATATATCATAAGGCAAAAATGACTTGTAATACAATTCACCCAACCTAGCAAACAACAATAACCTAGCCTACCTCAAACATGCTTAGAACCCTTACATTAGCCTACAATTGGGCAAAATCATTAACACAAAGCCTGTTTTAATAAAGTGTTGAATATCTCATGCAACTTCTTAATAATGTACTGAAAGTGAAAAACATTTACCAATCGCAAAGTCGAAATGTCGTATTACAGACCATTGTAACCTGGGGAGCGTCCGTACTAAAGAATAGCACTGGCCGCTGAGCCCACAAAGCCCAGCAGGACCAGCCCCAGACACTGGGCTCAACGCACCTGGACACTGGGCTCACCGCGCTACAACAAAACTGTGACACAGACGCTGTCCCTGATTAGGCAAGTCAAAATTTCAACAGGAAATCAATTAACATTAATTAGTTGTTGCAAATTAGTAGATAGTGCTGCTTGAATATGTTTATTGGGTCCTTAGGACATAAATAAAAACATTAAATTGAAACACATTTGCCCAGTACTTTAAAAAGCCTGATTTTTTGGAGGACCGTATACGGGTTCCTGCCGCATGCTGTAAATCTGAAGGTGATTCTTCCTTTTCCTGCTGGCATTGACACAGTCCTCCATATTTACAGAGGCTTCCCCTGTTTGCACCAGGCATAATCCTGTGTGTTTGTACATTTTATTATGCAGTCATTCTTTTTTATTATTTTTGCCATCGCGGGTTTCCATCTCTTTAGCCTGCTGAGTGCGTGTGGGATATGGACGGCGGAGCCGGGCCGCTTCCCCAGCGGCCCATTGAGCATCGCTCTGCCACGGACGCCAGGGCACTTTAATTAAAGCCGGATGAGGGGCGGGGCGGCGATTTCTCTCAAGGGCAACAAGGCAAAGTAAATCCCTGGCACAAAACTGTTATTGTCCCTACCTCTCTGCCTCCCTTGCTTTTTATTTTCGGCGGCCGAGCGGCGGGAGGTCTCTGCGGCCTGGGGTAGCATTAATCAAACACAGAGGGACCATTCAGGCCAGCAGGAAGAACAGCACAAGGTGCCTGCTGGGTCTCTCGGGGCTGCAGCGCTGGACACCAGAGACTGAGTTAGTTAGGGGCTGAAGGAAACACCGCTGATGAGTTAATGGAAGAAGTCTAACAGGGGCTTCTGGGGAAAGAAAAACTCCCACAATGATTCTTAATATAAAGTAACATCATGGTTTCACTTCAAAGACCCTATATTTTACTTAACAAATGCATTTAAATGTCACATCCATGCATACTTTTCCCTAAGTACATTACACTCTGCATAACTGTAGGGGCTTGTCCCCAGAACCTCACAGTTTCCCGAATCGCTGGTTCGCTGGACACCCTTCGGACGACCCAACAATACCTTGGTGAAGATCCTGCTGAATTTTCCCTTAGGACACAGAACCCACTCGCACAACAGAGGACTTGCATTTCATTTCGAGCCCTGCATTCCTGCTGCTTTGTTGTGTACTGAGACACTGCATTACTGTTTCAGCAGCTGAGTATAAATCAAACTTAATGGAGTTTGGACCATCCATTTTTCAAAGCAATCCTCTACATTCTGCTACTCAGCTATGATCTTCAGAATAGAGCATTTTCTTTTTATCTGAATGGAGACTGGAAAGCAGGAGGGAATGACAATTGGACAAACACATCCCTCACTTAAAATAAATGCAGAGTGATCATGCTTTTTTTTCTCCTCAGAAAACAATTGATTCATCTGTCTGTAATCTGATTAAAGCTCATCACCCGGTGATTGACTAGATATCCCAGAGTTCCTTGCTCTCTGAATGCACAAGCACTTGAGAAATCAATCTTAGTCGCCAAGGATCTGCCTTTACCAACGACTTCAAACCAACAGCACTGTCATCCTCATATATGCTACCTAGCAAATTCAAGACAGATTTGATAAACAGCAGCACCAAGATGCCTAGATTTGAGCAGACATGCACGGGTGTCGAGGTGTGAATGTCACTGGTGGTGAAAAATGGCCGTGGCGGGGGCCACTTGGCGTGGTTTCTCGAAAATATATCTAGCAGGAGGGCGAAGCTCCCTTGGGGACTGAAGCTGAGAAATTGGATTTTGGAAGGTCTCCGTTCCCTGGAAAAAAAGAACCTCTGAGCCAGTTAGCATTGCAGAGGCTCCAGGGTCGCCTGGAACGCGGCCGAGGCGGTCAGAGTGGTGCAAGACGACGATCTGCCTTAGGGGCTCTGCCTGACACGGGGAGAACGGGTGTCGTTCATTGTTCATGCTGACTCAAGCCTACCAGCAGCTCGGCCACTAACAGGCGATCGATCCTGTGCAAAGACGGAGCACAGCCATCCGCAGGTGACCATAACGCACAAATCTCCGGAAGTTCAGGAACGGCACAGGAAAAGTGAGCTGCGTCTTAAAATCAAATAAAATAAATGAATCTCTTTAAGGGGCAGTTCACCCCAAAACTATAAAAAAGATATGTTTTAGAGGGGCTTTAGTGCAATCAAACCATCCATCACTACACATGCAGAAGATATCACCGGGATACGCGTGCTTGTAGCTTGTATACGACTGGTGTGTGGAGTTCGCTAGACGAAAACAGTTCCTACATCAAACTGCTCACTACAAAGTCTGTGGATTTTCTTGAGTAACTGGGTCATGATTTCTGGTAAGAGACGTTGCTGTTGAATTTTCATAATGTTTATTTTTGGCGCTTTAATCACCACAAAAGGAACGGCATTCAGTCCCGTTACATTCGAGAGAAGCCTGACATTTCTACGGCCGAATTATTCAAAACTAGACAACTCCAGGCAGAGCCACCTAGATGGATAGATAGCACTAAAGCCCCTTTCAACATATATTTCAGTTTTTGGGTGAATTGCCCCTTTAATCTAGCAGGCAAACACTGTCACTGGTGATTAAATGCAGCACCATGCATCTGCTTTAAAAGTGTCGGACCATGACTGTACAAATGGATCATTGATGTGTAGGTTAACCACAAACCAGATAATTAGACTCATAATAAACTAATCTAAGGCCCTGGTGTTGACTGATCTGGTAACGATGGCCTGGGGTCATAAGATGTGGGTAGGGTTTTATGGATGCTGCAGGCTACTGAACATGCAAAATATGTGATAAGTGATGCAGGCATTTCCTTATTCACTAGATTAATACCACATCACTGATACACCATTATACAGTGAGTGCGTAAAGCTAGTAATGCTGGATTAATTCACTGGATTATTCACACCATGTGTACAGTGAGTGATGAATGCATTATTCGCTGGATTAATAATACATCACTGATACACCATGTGTACTGTACAGTGAGTGATTCAGGCATTTCCTTATTCACTGCATTGATACCACATCGCTTCTGGACTATTGGAGTCAGAACTTTGGGAAAGGCAGTGCATGCATCTCCCTCTCTCTGTCCATGCTTAATGACACCACGTGGCTTCACAATTCTGCTCTGCTCAACTGCAAACACATATATGCAGCATATGGTGACCAAGCCGGGACGAGCAAGCGGATCACTTCCGAATGAGTAAATCTAAATATTAAGAAGTGGAAATTTATAAATGCTGGGAATATATACTGCAGTAATTCAGGTTAAATAGCTTTCTGCTGAAATGCTGGCTGTCACCCCTCTGTCTGGGATTCAGACCATCGGTCCTGGGGGTGCAGGGAGGGAAGTCTTAACCACAGCGCCACTCTGCTTCAGTTTCCACGAAAAACGTCTCCCTCATTCATGCAACCATAAACACACCAAAGCTGCACCACACAGGCTCCCAGGACTTGGATCTGTCACATGTAACCTATATTGAACCATCCGGGCCACCTGACAGTCCATACCTGGCAAGTGCTCAACTTTAAAAAAACAAGAAATAGCAGAGGCACCGGTAACTTTCTGCACAGATGACACAAAGTAGTAAAAATTTCATTTGCAATTATTCTATAATTGGGAAAAACACAAACAGTGCATTTTCACTTCGAAGCTTTGGGTCTTGGATCTCACTTCCACTTAACAATAATATGAAAACACAGCTGCTCATAAAATAAATTGAGATATATATATATATATATATTTTTTTTTTATATGAAAAAAATGTCTCAGCTATTAACAGTAAATTCCAGCATCCCAACAGTTTCCTTATAATAGTCCCATTTCTGAAAGTTTTGGGGGAGTTTTGCTTTATACTTGGAAGCTACTGTAACAAACACTGTACCTCACTGACTGTAACACCCAGGAGTCATCTGGAGTGTCAATCAAGTGACAGCTCAGCCAATCAGATGCATAGGAGCCCACGTTAGCGTTAGCCAGCTTACAGCCAGACATGTTGTCTTTCAAACAGTCTGCCGTTTGTGCTGTGGTTATCATGACTCTGGTTCTGCTAGACCCTTGCCGGCATTTTATTATCTTTTCTATCTTCACTCCCGGTATAAACAATGGCAGTTGCATAACCGTCCCACTGTGCCCACTAGGTCATTAACAGAAACAGACGAGTCCTCGGGACTTGCAACAGAACCACAAATTACACTCTGACAGGAACATTAGTGGCAGACAAACGCTGCTGTTAACACTCGACACTTCTCCAAGCGGGGAGGCTTCCGCGGACGGCATCGTCACCCACTAGGTAGTTGAGTCGAGTTCTATGCGATGGGGAAGTCTGCTTTTGGGGTTGATTCCCATGGACACACTCAGTCTGCTGCCTGTATATATGGGCAAACTTGATGATACAAATTAAAAGAGGTCTCGAGCCTTCTATAAGAGTATGACCACATGATTTCACTTACACAGAGAATCAGGCACTTGGTGAAAGCAAGAAAGTTGGTTAACATTCAACTCTCAGTGGCTCCGAGACCTTGCCCAATGTCTGAGCCTGCAAGTTTTGACAGTCATACCCACCTGGGGAGCAGTGATGTAAACAGCCAGAATCGGGGGGGGGGCCCAAAATAAGGCTGGGGTCTGATGGGTGACAAGCTAAACCCACTGTATACAGCTTAGAGACAGCAGACAAGTTTGGCAGAGAAGGGAGACTCTGGATTATTCAGACCAGTATCTCCAAGTGTTTCTTTCACAAAAATACTCATCTGCTCAAAAAAAAGTTAATTTTCTATACCATTAACAATACATGTTCGCCAAAGGATGAAAAACATTGAGGAGCTAAAAGACGTGCCTGAGATGAGCAGATACTCCGCTGCCACGTCGGGTCCCTTACCGCCGCCATGTGGGGTGGGGTCCCTTACCGCCGCCATGTGGGGTGGGGTCCCTTACCGCCGCCATGTGGGGTGGGGTCCCTTACCATCGCCAAAGAACGCCCAATCAGTCTCTTGCACGTCGGTGGCTGTCTCTCAAGCACACCACACACCGCAGTATCAGCGCTTCTGAAATTCCAGTTTACTTAGCCCACTAAACCGGATGAAAGGCTCGTCCTCCCCAGCTCCGCCCTGCCTAGGAGCGGATGTCAGAAGCAATCAAAGGTTGCCGTAGAAACAGTACGAGGAGCCGCGGCTCAAAGGAGCAACGCCACACGATGGGGGCCGCCTTAGTCGGCCTCGCCGCCGATAATCAGTGCCATTCCACGTGCCCAAGCCCAACGCAGATGGGCTGTCAGCACATCCATTATCGGCCTTGTCACTATTTTTCATTTCAAATAAGAAAATAATTTGGATTCCCAGAAGAGGGGCCGATACATCCAACACAATAGCATAGTCTGATTTCCAGACTTTATTAAATGTCAGCCTTATCCTTCTTGTAGCAGTATTGACGAGATTAAACCCCAGGCCAGTTGCCACAGCCTGGGGGTGGGAGGGTTTGTGGGGTGGGCACTTCTGGATCTCATTGCTCAAACCACAGGTGCACCTTTAATGCCTCCTTTTGTTGGAAAACAAGAATGTGGGGGGGGGGAATGTTGTTTTTTTTCTCTCTTTCTTGTCTATGTAATATATTATATTATTTTTCTCAGTTTTCTCACACAGGGCCAATTTAATCGTGATTCTGTACCATATGGTAATTCCCACATAATGCAAAGTGCCACGTGCACAGTGCCTCCTTCAGAAGCCATCACTGGGCTCATCAAATATTTAACGGGCATCTAGGCGGTGGAGGGGGCCGGAAGCGGCGCAGTGGGCCTGCAGTTTGTCCCCAGTGTTTGGTAGCATGTGTTTGCGGTGACCAAGCCCTAGGCTTCGCTCGTATTACTCCATCCTAGCTTTTTGGAGTTCGGCCGTATTATCCGGATTACCATATTATCGGGAAGTTGCACCAATCTGATTTCTGGCTAGCATCTCCATGCTCTGCGCAACTTATTAGGTAGGAGGATTAGGCAGCCCAACAAAATACACAGATTTTCCAGCTTAGTGAGCTCTCCAGCCTCTTACAGAGCCTCCAGGAGCCGTCACTTATGCTCAGTGAACTCCGTACTGCTCCATACTCATTGTCTGAGCATGCTAAATGCTACAAGTTAGCGCAAACAGTCATCTTTTGGAACGGCAAAACAGGCAGCGACCAGTACTGGTTGCTACTGGACATTATCACCCAGGAAACTGGATTTGAAAAAATGCTCAGCTCGAAGTCTCTTTGCAAGTGCAGATGTATTTAATAACATCAGTAGAATGAAGCGAGTTAAGCAGCACACCTTAAGAGTGCCTCCGGCCTGTTTGTAATTTCATAGTACAGTAACATGACATCTTATCCATCCCTTTATCCTCCTTAACGCTTGCAACCAGTAATGTTGAGGGAAATGTTGCTTTTAAAACCCTGACATTGATTGACTACTGGAGATTTCCATCGCATTAGCCAGCGGTTCTGTGCATTGTACATTATGTACAGTGGATGTGCTTTTAAGCATACAGCAGAGTGCAGCCACGTAGCCACCGCTACGCCACCAGGAACGCGAAAGATAAAATGCACTTTCTCTGGAGGTAAACAAGGTCAGGCCCACCTGTGAGTAAGACCTAATCCATCCCCGGGGTGACCTCTGCAAAAGCTGGGGCAAGGGGGCGCCCATCTGCAGCCATGGCCCGTGGGGTTGTGACCCTCTAAGGGCAGGAAACAGGACACTGGTTTCTTAACTCCGTTGCCCGCAGCTCCAGGAATGACACAGAGCTTGTGACATGCTCACTGAAATGCGGGTCATGGCAAGTCCAGCTGGGCTGGTAAAAAGGAGTTTACCCCTGGGTGCCCCCCCCTCCCACAAAGTATCCTAAAGGCAAACAAGGTGCCTTCCAGTCATAAAGAAGAGTGATTTATGGGGTCCGGAGCGTCATACAGGAAACATGGCAGCACATGTAATGACATGGGATACCCTGGATGGGATGGTAGTTGGTCACAGGGTGCATAGACGTTCATACACCCATGCGACACAGGGAAAACTCAACACGTCAGGTAGGGGTGGGATTCAAACCCTCATTCTGGTGGTGTGAGGCGATAGTGGTAGCCACACAAAGAGAAGGTTCCGCAAAAAGCCTGCAGCTGGCTTCACTGCTCTTCTTGGCCGCAGAAGACTGTTGCATCTTGTCACGGCGCGGTCCACACGCACAATTCCCCACGACAGGGGTCACACGAGAGGCCCTGTCGCTGAGACACTGCCCTCTCAGAGATGAAAACGCTGGCCCTGCCCCTCGTGGGGGGAGAAGGTGCTGTCTCCTTTGCGTGGGTAGACAGGCGGAAAGCAGAAAAGATTGTTTACCCACCAATGTTTGGGGTGTGGCATCTCCAGGGGCACGTCAGGCTGCTTTCTTACAGTCATCGGTGAGGAGCGTAAACACGGCTGGTGTCTGCTTCTTCAGCATCACCGTACTGGGCAGCAAAGGGGCGCTTGGACGTGTTTCCATAGAAACCCCTTTTGTTTAATGTGCCATTCGGCTGAGGGATACAGAGACACGTAAATTTTACACAGACTGCAATAGCCAGAGCCCTAAGACACAGAAGGTATAAAATGGTCAGCATGTTCATATATAGTTTTATGTCCTTTTTCCCCCTTCTGTTCAAAGAGGCTGACAGCGCACAGACTCCACAAGTCACAGCGACATAAGTCAAAGGAGTCAAGGTTTTTTTGTGCAAATTGTTAATTTTGGCCTGCTTAGGGTGGGTGCTATGACGAATAAAACGTATCATGAAACCTGTACTTCTGAGGTAAGAATTAGCTTTCCTTACCTGCTTGTTCTCTCAGGACTTCTGTAATAGTGCTTTTCCACAGACAGAGAACCAGTTCCGTTCTGGTTTGTGAACCTATTTTTGGACGCAGTTGCTGAGAGAAAATAGAGCTCTTGTGATTCACAACTTATTCCGAATTTTGCAGCCCTACACTCTATAGTTCTTTTTTTATTGGGTGTGTAATGTGTACATAATGTTTTGGAGTAAAAACTCAGAAAACTCGGTTTTGGCTCGGAAATGTGGAAGTAAGTTGCAACAATTTAAAGTGACACACAAATTCGAGAAAAAAAACACTTAAATACAGTACTAAAGGATTCAAACTTAGTTACTTTACACCACTGCATGGAAATGAATGTAAACTCCATTGGGGGGGGCGCACAGTCAGGCTGGGGTCTGATTAGTGGAGACGCTGCCTGGTTCCTGGTTGGGCACTTGGTTCCGGCCTGTACTGTTTCACGAACCAGAAAAGGACCGGTTCTTTGTTGGTAGAAAAGCACTAGCAGGTAGGCCAGGCTGGGCAAGCATAGTGCCACCAGGGGGAGCTGAGCAGAATGCAGAGTAATGCGCGTAGAGGTCCCTGGCAAAGCACAGGGATTAAGATGCACCTGCCTCTCCCGTAATCGCAGCACACCTAGAAAGTTATCTTGTGCAGAGCTCCGTTTGAAGTGAGAGAGATGATTTCATTTAATTAGGGCAGATGTTCGCGAAAAGCTGCCCAGGTCTGCTCAGGTGGGGCCATGAGCTAAAAGGGAGGAATAAAGGCCTGGTTTGCCGGCTCTGCGGGCCGATCTATGGGCCTCGGCGCAGATAATTGGTTGCCCTCACTTTTCGCTCCCTGCAGGAAGTCTGCAACAGGGACTCACAGCTTTGAAGTTCTCACTGGGGAAATTATCAACGGTGCCAGACTCTGTATGGCAGTGGGTTTTACCGAAGCTGGGACATTTACATATTCTTTTAATAGACACTTTTGTCCGAAGCAGCTCGCAGGTCCAGAGGGTACAGGTGTGCGCATTAGCATGGTACAGTAACAGGTTATAAATATGCTAACGGTCATTGTGACCATTTAAGGGCCGTCAGGGGTAACCCACAATAACGTAACAATTGGGTCATCGTTATGCAACAGTGTTCAGCATACAAACGTCACAAGGAAAAAGCGGTACTGAACATCTACCAATATCTGGTCTGCGCGAGTTCCCTGCACCAACTGCATTCAGCTCAGAGGTCAGGCATGCAAACGCCGCTCTATAAGAATTTTCCAATGTCTGATTCGGGAACATTTTACCAGGACTCAGCCGTATCGCCACACTTCTTTCACCCTCACACCGTGTTACAGCCAGACTAACAAATCCAGCTCATGGTTTCACAGGTACCTTTGTAATAAGCAAAGGGACAGTCCTGCCCAGTTGGGAAAGATACGCGGCACATAAGAATAATGTGGCTGAGGTGTAGGCGAGCTGACGGTTACAGCTCTGTCCTTTTCAGAGGAAGCTTCTTGCCATTTTAGGTATGCCGATGTTATCGATGGCAGTGGCTGAATACCGTGCCACCATGCAGTATACTAGTTATATTACAGTTATTATTACACATGGGGTTCATAAAGACCCTCCCCATCCCATACAATAATACATCAACACCCTCATTAAACTGCTTTGAAATATGCTGGAAATACAGGAGCAATATGCCATAAACCTGTGAGCAAAATAATTACAAATGGGCCGCGAGCAGGGAGGGACGGAGCGAGAAGGCGCCGTCCACAGAACGGGCGGGTGCGAGACGCCAGTTCAGACGGGTGCTTTCCCGGGGCGCTCCTATGCGCTTCACGCCTTTGTTATTGTTTCAGCAGAAGTGGGCAGTTTGCTGCGCCGCCCGGCCTCTGTAGAAAGAGAGGCAACATGTCGCTTTAAATGTTTTGGTTTTTTTATTTTTTTATTAAATATTAAAGTAGAACAGAGCCCACAGGGCTGGAAGCCAGCCAGGCTGGGAGCAGGAGAGCTGGGAGAGCAGGGGAAGGCAGGGCAACCTGGAACTGCTGTCAAACTATGTATAGGCTGCCAGTCCGCTTAATGACATGGCACGCTGTCTAAAAGCGGCATTAAGCTAGCTCTCTCTTTCAGAATACCCGGAGGCAGCAGCCGTGTCTTTGTCCAAGGGCGACCCCGATACCCCTGCCCAGAGGGCCGGCTGGTGCCCATCTACTCACCAGCTCCACCCACGTTAGTTACTGTGCTGTACTGTTACTGTGGCAGGTTTCTGTGGTTGTTTACGAGCCGATTCCCAGACCATCTTGGTCCTTGTGCCCGTTCAGAAGCTGATGGCTCCCCTTCTGTCTGGGAAGGGTGGGGGCAATCGCTCCCATCTGTGCCGGCTAACTCTGCTGTTCACACAAGCGCAGTCCAAGGTCATACGAAACAGCGGGGTTCTGGGGGGCTGGGAAAAGGGGAGGTCGGGGATGATCCAAAGCCTCAGCCGGGAAGCCAAGGTCCGGCTCAATTTCATGTCAAAGGAGATCAGAATGGGGCAGTTGATTCAGTCCCCCACACCCCGCAAAAAATCTGGCCCACAGCCAGCGGAATGGTGCATGAAAACATGCATCAATCCAGACAGCCATATTTATTACCTGCACACTGGCACAGTGATTGATTGTAATCACACACTGCGCCTGCATATTGATGGAATATGCAAACTGTGAAATTAAATATGCCACATTCAGGTTTCCTCAGACATTATATTTCAGCCAAAAGGCTCTTGATAAAGGCGACAGAATTCCTACAACTCCAGTGACACACGGCACCATACAGAGTATATGTCACTCTGGAAAGCTGCTGAGTCAAACAGTGCGGCTACCTTAACTGGCAGGCCTGCACTGACGACAGCCACGACATGTGCTTAGCAGACTGAAAGTAATTATATTTCTATCAGCCCGTTTAAAAATAGAAGAAAATGAGGCGAAAGGAGGAACAGCTCACCAAGCAGAAAATGTGTGGAAATGACATGGGGTTTTTTTTATCCAGAAGAGCTGGAAAGGAAGGATGACAAGCAGATGCTCTTCTTGTGACTGCAGCCCCATTCCAGCCTCCCTACAACCCTCTGAAGATCCTGGGTTCATTAGGACACTTCTGGCCCACAGGGCAGACCTACGCGAGCCACAACCTTTCCGGTTCAAGTGATAAGCTGAGAGGATATATCGAGACAAACGACGACAGCTACTCTGGTGTGAGCCGTGCGTCTCACCGGGCCTTTTGCGGGCAGCAGAGATGAGCTCGTGTCACTCACAGGACAGTCTCATGCTGGGTATCTGTCTCAGGAACTCAAGGCAGGAAAGGGCAGAGCGGAGGCCGTGCCATGAATCACGAAGTCGTGCGTGGCACAGGTCCGCTACGGCGGCAGCGCTGGCTGGCATCGCGGCATCGATTTCGGCTGTGGAAGCAGAGATAACGTGTCAGGGCGTAGCTGACGGTGCTGATGTTTTAGACGAGGAGCAATCGAGGGCTCTCCCTGACCCAAGGGAAGGAGTCTGGGTAAGAAAAGCATTTGCAGAAGCTCTTAGAAGGTTCAAACTGCTGCCCGTTAATGCCTCAAAAACCCTTGTCATAAACAAGTTTAGCTAGCCAGGCACTGAGGAAGCTTCCCAGTCAATATTTTCCATCTTTAGTGAAGCAAAATACGAACGTAAATTAGACTTACAGCTAACATGCAATTAGTGGCGTGTTTTGGGGCATGGCAGAGTCTACAGAGCGACCAGCTCACCACACTCAAACAAACTGGAAACGGCAGAGCGATGCTGGTTCTAATAATGCTAATTCATATCTAATGCTAATCCATAGCACGCTGCTTGGCTACAGAGCGAAATATTCTGTGAATGAGTTTACAAAGGTCACGGAAGGCTACAGTAGTCATGGTGTGCAAATTTCAAGAAGAATTTCAAATGCAAAATTTGAGCACTTAAACAAGTACCACATTAAAGAAACTCTTTAGGAAACTAGAAAGAGCAGCGTCTAAACACAAAACCTCATGATACCTCATCCAGTGGTACTTCAGTAAGTGAAAAATGTCACAAATAAAGCATGCAAAAGTTTGTGTTAGCAACTCGTTGCTAGAATAAAACCATAAGAATTTCAAGTGGCTGCATTAAACACAACGCAGAAATGATAAACTCAGTTTAGCTACAGTCCCACTTCATAGTCCCAGCTCTGGGAGATTTAAATGGATACAATTTGTTCATTCCTGAGGAAAACATCACACAGTTACTCTAGGTCTCACTTTCCATAAACATGAGTAATGTTCACCGCAGCCCTCAATCGGACAGGCAAAACAGACGACGAATGGATGCATGGATAGATGGGTAATCTTTGTAAACACTGCTCACCAAACAGAAGAGAAGGTCTCGTGAAGATCAGCCACTGAACACACAGACAAAGCTTTTGCCTGCCTCCAGGAGCGCCCCGTTATCCAGAAGGCCTCTGTTGCATCATCTGCCCCATGTTGGAATCAACCCCCAAAAAGTTCCTGTTTTGCATGCCAACGTACTAAAGTATCGGGAACACAAAAACCCCATTAAAGAGACTAAGCGACCGCTTTGTCTCAAAGCCTTTGCCTAAATGAAAATAGCTCATAAAAAGGAAATATTTAGCTTATCTTGTCATTTTCCCTGGGCATGACATCCTTCACACGTGGGAATATGTCAGCATCCGTTAAAAATGGTACAAGAGGAAATTCTTGCAGGACCTTTCTTTAAACACCCTGGAGAACATCCTGGTGACAGTAAGGATGACAGTCTGTTAAGTGTTACGTTTGAGTACTGACAGCCTCGAGAGAATACTTTTGATGTTGATGTTTTCCCAACTTTTCCAGCACACAAATAAATAGAAGCGTACATAAGACAACACCACACGGCACAGCTGACATGCACATCGTCAAACTCGCTTTTGGTTCCAGTGGCTGTGAGAGAGAGAGCATTAGGAACCATCTGAAGTTTGTGTTTAGATTGCAGCTCCTGATTACTTGTTTTGTGCAGATGATTCAGGGAGATACACAACCATTTTTTAAACTATAGTTCAAAGAGAAAGCGACAAAAAAATAAACTTTTCACAGTTTGTTTTTTGAGATCAATGTGCGCACACCAAATGGCTTCAATCGGTTCTCCTCCGCCTGTGTTAAGGGAAGAGCAATCAATGAAGGACCAGGGGCGTTTTCCCACTAAAACAGCAGCAGATGAATAGTAACTTCAAACTTTTCCTGGCTTTGTCAGAGGAGATTGGGATCCTTATGTGTCATGTTGGGTTTATGATCAGAATTAGTCTAGGGTTCATAAAGGGAATAAGTGGGTCAAAACACCAATTATCACTGTGTCCACAGCATGGTGGTAGGTAAATAGGCTTTAGCATTTTTTTCAGGGATTACAGGCCCAGAATTTCTCCTTCCTTTGTCCTTCTGCTAATTGGTCATGAGCTGGACAAAAAAAAGCACTTGTAGGGAGTCCCAGTCCCAAGCTTTCTAGAACATTCTGTTTTCCTGAGAGCATCCATCATATGTTCCACTGCTACCCAAACCATATGAGTATGAATATTTATTTGAACGTACTGTACACATGATGGATATCTTAATAAGGGCATCTTGTGATAACAGCTAACGTTCAAATAAAGTGGTGTGAAGCCGGTGAAAATTTCGAAGCTCTTTCAAAGTGCCGTCAGCAACATAAACTGGTGCCCTGAAGCCCATGTGTGTGGATCCGGCCAATCAGACTCCACCTAGAAAACATTCAGTAATCTACATGGAAAATGCATGTGCAACAGTGGCAATGGTAAAGCCCTGATTTGATTAAGGATTAATATCGCAGCCCTTTTTCAGGTCATAAACAAATATATGAGAAGGTTATTTGGAGGGTAAATGCAGAGTAGTTGCTGTAAACTCAAGGTGGTGAAGTTTAACTGTTCAACAACAAGAAAGTATGTTTCTTAAAAACCCAGCAAGTCATCATAATTGGTCTGCGTTCAAAACAGCGTGCCGTGACTGAGAGGCTAACACACGCCTGCTAGCCTGCAGTAGCCATGCGGGCCGTAGATAGATCAAAGTGGGCCATTAGTGTCAGATCAAAACTGTGAAGTCAGCTGTACTGGCGTTTGAGATGGATGCAGAACCCAGAGAGCCCACAGCATCACGCCAACATTAATGTACCCAGCGGACGGCCATACCAGAGGTTTCCGTGGGCAGGGGGCGCTTGGCGAGGGGGAATCGCAGCAAAGTTTTAGCCTCCGAATGCTCTGAATATCGCCATTACGCTTTTAATGTGGCCTGACAAATGGCATGCAGGCGCGGAGCACTCGGTCCTCCTCGAACAGATAACTTCTGTCAACGACACGCATGAACGAGCATGTTTCCAGCCATGAGTGAGTCAAGAAGACAAACGCTGTTCTTTTACATTCAATTAAAATCCCAGATGAGTTTGTGAAAAACACTACAGACCTTTATGTTATTTGTGCTCTAATGAAAGTGGAGAGCAGAAAATGGAGGGGGGGGGGGGGTTAATAATGATTCATCATCTGTTCCACAGCAGTGGTCCGAGTGGCACCTAATCAGCTTTATTCGAAAACATGCGGCATCGCCGCTCCTCCAACCCATTTTGATAACCATCATTTGCACGTTTCTTAATCCTCGCTTAAAATGCATATGGGCGCCGCTACCTGGGGTCACTCATAAATCACATATCGTCCGCGAGGTGCTGATCCACAGGTTTCACAATTTTTAATTTCGCAAACTGATGCCTGTCACTTGATTACCAAAGTGTGGGCGCGAAAAGGGCAATCCTTAATTTAAATGCGGCCGTGACTCGAATGAGAAACGGCGCCTAAAAATGGCAGCCGGGGGAAAATAACCTGCGCTGCTTTGTAGAGCCGACATTCGCAGTGCGGTTTCGAAAAGCCGTCCCTTTAAGCAAATTTGTCTTTAATCTAGACATGATTCCATCTCGTTCGAAAGGTACCCTTTGCTATAATGAGATAATCGCAGCGGATTCGCATAAAGCGCAGCTCAGCGTGACTCACACCGTTGATGTATCTATGAGAGTCAAACCCGGCCGGCCGAATCAATGAATGAAAAATACTGTAATTAACATCCACATTCTCCGCAAAAGCATATTAAACCTAGTCACCGTAAAAGTCTCTTCCCCCTTCACTCTGGCTTCGATTCACATTCTACACTGGAATTATTGCACAATATACAAAAATGCCACTGCTGGTGACATTTCATAACTTTAATTAATACATCCTTCTGTTTTGAAAACCATAATTAATCTATAGCCAATGTATAAATTAACTAGTCACCTTATTAATACAGCGCACCATGGCACAATCTAATTGTATAATGATGCCCAAATACTTTATATTGGCCACTCCTCATAATTGGGTTTATAAGGTCCAGAATGTCTACTTAGCTGGTCCTTCTGTCCCATACTCTATATTATAAGGTCTCCCTCCTCACCCACCAATGTCTCCACGGAACTGCCCCTACAAACCTCAAGGATCTCCTCACTCCTCAGACATCTGTACGCTCCCTTCGCTCCTCCTCCACCTACCTTCTTAAAACTCAA
>JAABNY020000008.1:7714374-7725519 GCA_015164015.2 Brevimyrus niger | reverse complement strand
GTGATGTCTTGGGTTTTTTTTTTTTTTTTGGGGGGGGGGGGGGGGGGGGGGTGAGGGAAATGTTAGTAACCCCTTCCTCCTCTAAAACACCAGCTGCACGACAGCATGACAGACATGGAAGGAAATGAAATGCTCCGAGATGTGGCCTTAGTAAGATACTATATCAACATTATGGTCATTTATTAGTCTTGGACTCATGGCAATGATGAGCAGAGCATGGCGTTTATGACAGCAGACACTAAAGTAGAGCCAGTGATGTAATCATTAGGGTGATGGTCCAGCAGTCAAACTGGTGTGCTACCCGCGGTGCTCAAACTCACCTACTTCAATATTTATCTTCTCACTAAAATACTTAAAGTGTAAAATTGCCAGCTGTAAGTCGCCCTGTATTAAAATGTCTGCTAAGCAATTTAATACTAAATAAATCTTCAGATAATGATCTTTGCATTTGAAAAGTGTAATAACATTCTTTGGCCACAAGTAGCACTGTGGTTAGGACTGAATTGCTATTCTGAACACTCTTTTAAACTTTCCACGATCAATAAGTTGTAGTTTTTTTCTCAAATTTATCAGGGGCCCCAGCTTGCCTCATGCCCTGCAAGCGACAGATTACCGGGAGCCTTTGGGATAGTGGATTGGTCCAGGATGTGTAAAGAAGCAAAGGTGGTGGACACTAATCAGTTTTATAGTTTTTGTCTTGTTGTTCAGTTCGTAAATCTAAAAGTTTTTCAACCAAAACATACAACATTTCCCATTTTTAAAAAGCATACAATATTTCCACGTTACAATGGCAATGATGCTGCAGAATCTGGGCATCGGGCTATAGACGGAGTCGTGGTTCAGTACCTAAAGTGACAACTTGGTTACTGATAACTTGGTCACTGGTTCAGCTTCCCGGCAGGGCTTGCTGTTGTGTCCTTGGCCAAAGTACTTAAATTACTATAGTAGAAAATATCCACCTAGATTAGTATTGCTGCAGGGGTTAAAGGTCTGTCTGGCTTTGCGGGGCAGTATTTTTGTTTCCCTGTTGCCCCCCCTGGGGTCTCTGATCAGAGCCTATTACCCTTCTGTCGCTAAGCCACTAAAAAGGTAAGCAGCTTGCTATGTCCTGCTCAATTAGTGGCTCAGGCATCCTCAGGTTTTAATTACCAAAGGCTCCGGTGTGCAAAATTTCAAAGTGCGCTCACAAGACTTCATATCTCATGGCTCAAGGCTAATAGTTGGGCATGTGCCTCGGGGGGTCATGCTGCTACGCCCCCAGGTCCTAACGTGCTAACAGAAACTGCCACAGCTCAACTGCAGAAGCGCAGCATTATTCAGTGCCAGTCCTAACCAATATGGCACCAGCATGGAAAAAACATCACCACCACTGCCCCCTGTTTAAGGCAAAGTGAAATTGGCTGGCAAGTTGACACCCCCTCAGAAGGCTGGCCCTAGGCAGCTGCCTATGTCATCTATAGGATTGACCAGACCTGGAAATACTGCTGCAAATGGCACTGACAATCAGCTCTCAGCCAGCAACACTCACTTGATTTGTACATAATGGGCAGTGTTGATGTTTCTGTGATTAAAAAATGGGAAGGCCAGGGATCCGGCTTTAATCCAATCTGCAACATGGTGGCCAAACCACTGATCATCTGCTTTTTGAAATGGGTCCTGATGGGTGATTTGCAATTCCTGTGTCTCAGTAACAGGCAGATTGCATCCAAAAGAAATTCTTTAAAAAACATGAGGACAGAAAGAAAAGAAAACATCTTGACAACCACTCTGCTCTCCAGGGTTCTGGGACAGAAAAGTCTTACATACCTAATCACACAAAACATTAAGCACAGAGAGTGTCCTGTTGCCCATGTAAATTACAGCAATGGCAATTGCATTAGTTCACCAAGTAAATTAAATCACTTAGCAAGCAGCCGGATGTGTCAGACCCGCGTTTGCGCACAACATCCTCGCTGGGTATGAGCCAATAAAGTTCCCTCATTTCCTGCCATGTTTACAGCCCCCCCGTCATGGCTCATTAATTGAAAACAGCCATGTAGTAAACAAAGCAGCCATCTTTGGAAAAAGCAGCCGGCCCCATAGCGCAAGACAAAGAAACAAACCAACACAGCATTCCACTAGCGCCCAAACTTGTTGTCCTGCAGACTCGTTCATTCAGTGTGCATGCATGCTTGCAGAGTCGGCACAATGTCTGTGAGGCAAGTTCCTACGACATCATGTGTCACAACAAACTGTTGTCAACACCTAATGAATACGTTTGGTTTCTGTGCTTCTTGTTTTGTTTGGTTTAGTTTCGTTTTGTGGTACATGCTGATATACCCTGGAAAGTGATAATGAAGATTAGGAAAGATTAGGGTCTGTCGATCACTGACCTTTTGATTATTTCAGTAAGAACATATTTTGTGTCTATTCTCTGCATTAACCCAGAGTCCAGGGACTGGCATGCCTATACGAAGTGAGATGGCAAAGTATGACAACACATTAAGAACATGTTGTGGTTAAATAGAAAGGACTAGAATGGGAAACATCAACCTGACTCTACGACATTTGGGAGCCAGGAGCAGAATTAAAGGATTCAATCAAATGTGAGAAACCAGACTTTAAATGATCTTTAGCGTCACACTCAGCTGAGGTCTTGCCAGCCATATAACTTTCTGAAGAATCTACTAAATCAATAGTGGGAAATAAAATGCTTGGGTGTCCAGTTTTATTCAAGCTCACATTTGATCTGATTTGAGAAGGAAAGCACTGGAGGACTGAGAGAAATAGATTAATGGTTGTTTATGATCGCAGCATTTCCTGTAATGCTGTGATGAAGCTGATTTGCCAGGGGCATTTATCAACATACAGTGGTGAGTCAAGCCTCAAGGTCTGAAAACCATTTTTCAAGCTGCGTGTTCAGTCCAATATTCAAGTGAAGTGGCAGTTCAGAGATTCTGGCTTTCATTTCAAGTCCCAGGTATTCAGCAGTAAAGACACAGATTACTGGCGGTACATCAGAAGTGTTTATATTCACTTATGCTACTTACCACTAAATCTGACTAATTCATCA
Source organism: Brevimyrus niger (assembly GCA_015164015.2). NCBI lineage: Eukaryota > Metazoa > Chordata > Actinopteri > Osteoglossiformes > Mormyridae > Brevimyrus > Brevimyrus niger. Next base: position 7,722,467 of record JAABNY020000008.1, on the reverse strand, counting down.
GAGAACATAGCACAATATCATCCTATGCAAAAGTCATAGGCAGTCAAAGAAAATGATGTTCAGATGATCGCCATGCTGGTGTGAAACTATGATATAATGTCTGCCAAAGTGTGTCAGTTTAGTCATTTCAAATCATCCCTTAATGTCACCCCAGTGTTTGCAGCAACTGTCCAACACACTCATGTATTTTTGACCTGACCAGCAGCACACCTTGTTTTACTCATAAAATAATTTAACTATTTAGGCTAAATTAGTAATCTGGTGGTAATTTTAGATATCAGTGACTTCTTGGAGAACAGAAGAAATTCTTTAGACTTTATTGAGCCATTAATAATCTGTACATATTCTAATGTTAAACTGTAGCTTTTCTGAGCAAATATACACTTCCTACCAAAATAAATAGTTCTTCACATTTGACATTATTTGCACGGTAGTGTACATATTTCAATCAACTGATTCCTTCTACTCCAGTTCTGGAAAACATTAAATTAGTTCAAGTCTTTCAGGTGCTCACCACTGCTGTCAAAGACAGAATACTCCTTTTTTTTTTAAAAGCGTTTCTGCATGAATAATTGTACCTCCAATTGCCTTTAAAGACAACGTGCACATTTTAATGCATGCTAAATTTTAGCAAATTTAAATATCTATTATTTTATATTTTACTGCACGTTGGATAGTACTCTGTAACATGTTCATAATGAGTCAATATATAAATTGAATAAAGTTCAATCAAAATGAAACAGTATTGACCAAAAGAATAACCATCTCTCACTGTCAGTTTGAGTCGCAGTCCCTCGGATGGACATCATCACTGAAGCTTATTGATCACCCTCCAGATGGCAGCGATGTTTCTGAATAATAAACAGAACTAACTGAATCAAAACAAACCAAAACATACAATGGATATGAGTAACGGATATATACTAAAACCAAATTGCTCAATAATAATTTCAGTTTTTCCCCTGGCTGATCTGCCGTGGCAGCAGGTCAGCATTTTAAAACAGCCTGACGGGACCTCGTTTTGTCACCCACTCAGCCGAAAGGGTTGGGGACTCTAAGGTACAGATACAGAGGTGACGCCGCTCTCTGGAGACGGGGGAAGTGCTCCAGTGGTGCCCTGCGTTGGGCTCTTTCAGACTAATCCTGCCATTTCAGGGGGTTTTAGTGTTGCTGCCTGGCAGGATGAATCGCAGCCCCCGTGAGCAGTGTGCCAAAGGCCCGAGTCTGCTGATGAGTTTTTAGAAAGGGAGAGTGCAGGGCAAGGAGGGAAGCCTCCAGGGGCTGCACTCTGACCCCTATAAGCTGAAGCAAGTGCAAACTGTTCCCTAAGCTGGGGATTTGCACCCTCAGCACAGCAACTTCACCCTCGCGTCTGATAGCTGTACTAGTGGCGGCAATGGGGATTTCATACCTGGTCAGCATCACGCAAACCGCATGTTCATATGGAAATGTTTAGAAAGGGCTCCAAAGGAACTAGGAAGCAATTGAGTAGAGCACAGACTAGTGCCACTTAAGGGCAGAGTGCAGGCATTTAGCCAACACGCTACAAATAAAAATAAATGATCTGGGGAGGGCATGCCCGCAGGGAGAGGGATCACCAATAAAACATTACTCTGGAATTTCAGCGTGTTTAAAATTATGGATGAGCGTGAAAGCTGGAAAAAGCCATTAATTCAGACTGGCCTGTTCTGCTGCATGCAGGAAGCGGTTATAAACTACACTGAAACAAAAAGAAAATGTGAAGGCCATTTAGGCATGGTGCCATTGTCTGGTTGCCTAAAATGTAGCTACTAATGACCTTTTATTTGGAAAGTGCTGCAGCTTTAAGTTACCAGCCTAGAATTCTCAGCAGGTTCATAAAATACAAGCACAGCATAGAAGAGAAGGTGAACTATGTTCAGTTTTAACTGATGCATATTGCATGATTTCAATAATAAGTAAAAAGTTTCTGGAACATACCAGCAAAAAAATAACTTGAGATATACACAACTTCAGCATTTGCACCTGTCCTCCAATCAAAAACGATCAAAAAGAGCCTGGAGCACCAAGCTTAGGGTGCATTGTGGGGTAACACCCCGGACAGGAAGGTAGCCCTGTGCAGCGTACACATTCTCACATCACACACACACACTCTGGGGGGGTTAGACGTACCAGAAACGCTAAACTACATACAGGCTTTGTTCAATTTCTTTTCATACAGAAAGTGTGTGTTCTCGTGTTGCCATTATTTTTTAAAAATGTGCAGCAGTACCTTGAATTAAACTACGATTAATAATGCCTCCCATCAAGTACATGAGTATGTGTAATAAGTCAGTCAGTGGTGTCACCTCTCGTTTCCATGTATCGTATCTCTCTTTCCTGACGTCCTGTGGCCTCCTGCCTGGAGGGGAATATGCAGCTTTGTAGGAATTTCCCTGTTGTCTGTTGGCATTTCCAGCTAAACATTACTTCTGGAGGTAACAGTGGAAGGCGGTAAATAAAAGGTAAAACATTTATTTTTCATCTCAGGGACAAGATGCTGTACCTGTTCTGTTTTATTTCCATTTTGTTTTCTTTGACTGCATGAGAGGGGAGGTATTGAGGTTAATACTGTCATAAATAATTAATATCCATTAGCTACCAGAGCTGTGTTTCGTCTTTCTCTTCTGCAAACTTTAATCAAAAAGAAAAAGAAAACTGTACCTGGGGTTAGGTGACAGTGTTTACAACCCCCACCCCCCCACCCCCACAGTGTTTACACCCCCTGTCTTTCCAGATCCTCACTGGCTCTCCTTCTCAGAGACGCCCGATCCGCAACTGACGATTTGTCAGTTCCCCAGTTCTGCTTTGGAGCAGGAAAAAGCAGCAAAGAGCTGAGCGCTTCACAGAGCAGGGCTGTATCCGTGACAAATGGCGGGGGGAATATTAAGTGCACCCCCCACCCCTACAGGGCTAATCGATATTCGCAGTGCACCCAGCTACTTGGAGAGTCGTTTCTGGGTCTCCTGAAGTAAAGCCTACGCCTCAGATCCAGAGCTCAGGCAGAGGCGGCACCCGGCCAGGTGCACCATTATATCTACCTTCCACCTTTCACTGGCCTTAATAGCAACACAAGCTACACGGCTCCTCTCCATCATAATGGTGAGATTGTATCTCTGCATTCTAATGAATTCTGTGAAATTGTGTTTATGCTTCATGGGTCTGATGGCGTATTCAGCATTGTAAGTAACTCCTGGTAGATTAATTGCACTCGCTGAGAGGGAAATACCAGGCCAAAAAGGTTTCTACCATATTTCTTGCATTTTTTTTTTTTTGTTTTACTCTTAGGTTATATCGTTTAATTTTGTTTACAGGGAACACAATATTTTTCCTCTAGTAATGTATGATGTCAAGCTTTTGGTAGGTAACCACAATAGATCCTGTAGCGCTGTGTGTGGAGAGGACTGCTTTGTGTTTACACTCAGCTGGAGATATTTAACTGGGACTGTAGGTTTGTGAAACCGGCTGGAGACAAAAAGACAGTGCCACCGTGAACAGTAAACTCAATCTCCAGGAAAAAACAAAAAAACGAAGGCAATAATCTCAATTCTCCCCCACTGCCCGCCTCCCAAGACTCTGCTGGAAACATTTAATACACCATCTTCTCTCATAACCCTCTGAAATACTGACCTGCTTTTATGTGTAATGGAAATCACTCTGCGCTACAATGGCATGAGTGATACAAGTTTATAAACAATGATACAGTGTAGCCGCTCGTGTCTGCAGGGCGATGTCTGCCTCATTCTCCGGCATAAGCGAACACAAGACGGACTTCAAACGGCCTCCAGACTGTCGTATCACCCCAGTGCCCAGCACCAACAGTCAGGCTCATGAAACCAGAATGTTGTCTGTGCCGACTGGATAATGCAACGTTTTTAAAGAAAATATCAGCATGCAAGTAAAAACAAAGGAAACCCCACGGGAACATACTGTTAGGGATGCACATCACAGGGACCCAAACTGGGTTACCTTAACATAGCATTCTGCCACGTTAACATTGTTTAAATTACATGTCAGCTAAAAATACTGTGGTCACACCCTATACATTTAATGGACTGTCTACCTACATTTACCTATCAGAAAGGATGCAAAGTACCAAAAAGCACACAGAAGATGGTAAACATTTTCAGCATTGCATCCATAACATAAAACTCTACTTGCTTACCTGAACTTTTGGAAGTATTTTTTCACAGTAAAGGTGTTTACGGTTTCTGCAGTTCATAAAACATTTATGAAGTGGATTTTATTTTTTTTTTGTAAGCAAAAAATGAACTGACGTGAATTTCTGAAGTGGTTTACTGGAGCATTAAATATTCTTTAGAGTGTTTTTAAAGTGACCTAACCCTTTCGTTGTCAACACACAAGGGAAAAAATTTCCCCTTTTTGCTTATCCAATTGCTGGAGTTGGAAATTTTTTCATGCACTTGCTACTTTAAGCATTTTACAGTTATTACGTTAATTTATTTAGCAGATGCTTCTTCCAAAGCGACGCAGGAGCAAGGAAGCTACTCCATCACCAGCCTACAGCTGTGGAGGAGCCAGCTTGGGTATAAGGGCAGCGAGGCAGAGGTGGGGTAGTAGCATGGCTCCCACTAAGCAGCCACCCTCCTCCAGGTACCCAGTTGCTAAAAGCACAAGACCAGCAATATTGACAAAGCGGCAATGCCAAAATTGGGGTGGGGTAGTCTAGCATCCCTGAATTTCACCGTCTGAAGTAAATTTCAAGAAAACGGCAAGAAAATATTTACTTGGTTGTCCATTGCTGGTTGATGTGAATGGACTCCTTAAGTGACAAAAGAGATTGACTTCTGCTGTCGGATTTAATAGAGGTTCCCTCATCATGTGAGATATTACAATGTTTACAAGTGTCAGTGCATACCTAGATACACAGAGGCGAGATACACATAAAAGCAAAGGGTCTGCCCACTGGGCTCATTCCTGAGATGGACATTTATTCAATGCACTTGAAGTTGTGTTGGATCTTTCAGTTTAAAGCCACTTTAATCATGGCCTCATTGAACAAATTGCCCACTGTGGTAAATGTTAATGGCAGTTTCCACTCCCCCAGTCTAATGCACGACATCGACATCATGGACAGAGAGTTGTTAATCCCAGCCCCAGCACCACACGGTCCACGAGCGGGGGTGGGGCGGCTCACAGGATACAGAAACAGCTGCAGAAAATTCAACAGATTGCTGGCTGAACCCAGATCCATATAATTCACAGACAATTCAATGCTACAAGCATTTAGAGGTATGTTGGCTTGTCTATGAGACTACGCTTCACTTCAGGCTGTGTTGTTGGTCATGTTGGTCTACAAGTGTAAGCTAACAGCTCCAACAATCCTACACACATGAGTAACTGAGCTACACTGGTTTAATACGTGGAACAAGTACACTTTTCAATCCATCCAACTCCTTTACCAGGGATTTCCAAAGTGGGTGTCGCATTAAAGAGGATTTTTGTTTAGAAAATTTTAAAAACATGGAAGAAAACAAAATCCTCAGTAACCGCAACCAGTCAATTGTGATAATTCTACAGAGGGGAACCCAGCCCCTGGTCTGCATAATTTACTGAGGAGGGCACCCACCCCCCGGATTGCGGGAAGCTACCAAGGGCCCCCCCCCCCTTGACAAAATGGGGGTTGGAAGGCTGTGGCACTGGTATTTTTGTGGTCGTGGGCTGATAGGTTTGGGAACCCATGTTCTGTACCAGAAATTGTGGTGGACCGGAGCCTAGAGCCTATCCCAGACAGCACAGAGCCCCAGGCAGAGGCGCCCCCTAGAGAGGAAGCCAGTGCATTGCAGGGCACAGAAACATGCAAAGATGCACAATGGGATCCCAGTTTTTGAACTGCAAGAGGAAACCCACACAAACATGTGGAGAACATGCAAATCCCAAAGACACTGCAGTGGGGTTTAAACCACCCAAACGAGATGCCACTGAGTGAGTCACTGCTGCCTTTAGCTTTTCAGTGTTCATCAGAATAATACATCCACATAATACCAGGTGTGCCCTTTAACACAAAATCAAGGCCAACATAGTTGGCAAGACATTAGCCATGTATAAATATCCTTTTTCTTAATGGGTCACATCTATTACAATTCGCAGCAGACAAAGCAGGGAGAAAACTGAACTGCGAAAATGACTGGAGGAATATGCACAGGAATGTGAAGTTGCACTTGCCAAACATGCTGCATTGTTGCAATCAAAATGCAAATGAGGCGAGATAAAGCAGGGTAATTTCCGTGCAATTCAAATGCTGCTGGAATGCGAGGGGGGCCTTTTTTTTGCATGCAGTTGAGGCGCCCATGAAGGTGCCGTGGTTTTCAGAGGTAATCGTCCATTGACATGCAGAGCGCACACAGGGATAATGGACTGCTTTCAAGTCGTACAGTAGTTGAGACACAGTTGTTAGGAGTTGGGTTCCTCCCCCAGCGGCCTGCCTTACACTTCCACTCTTTTCATCCACAGGAAAGAAGCAGCTTGCCAAACGAGCTACTTAGTAGCTCCTGCAGACAGAGGCCTCGCCCCTTTATTTCTTTTTGGTCCACAGTCGGTGCTCCTCAATGCTGGAAATTCAGTGGACTTTCCGTTTCTGCGGCTGTGATGGCTTTCAGGCAGTTAATACCAAGCCTGGATTAAAATCAAACAGTTGAGGTCGACCGAGGCGAAACGAAAGGAAGCTTTGCTGCTCTGTAGTGCACGGACACAGGAACCCAGCTGCTCGGACCCTTTGATGTCACGGATGGGGATATTTCTCATTTGGCCACAAAGGTAATGAGTATGATCTCCCAGGAATACGCAGCCGGGCTAAATGCAGGGCAGCACGCAATGTGCCCGACTGTCCAGAAACACCCAGAATCCAATTAGGGGCTCGCCTTGTTTATTTTCGTCTATTGTTCCTGCTGAGGCCCGGCTCAATTCAATTAAAATCATCCATCAAAACAAAATCATCCATCTGATTTTAATAAGTACCGATTTAATTTAATTCAGAGACTGTGAAAAGAAGACATGAGGCCATATGAATGATTGCAGTAAACACAGGCAATCCTTAAGAGAATTACACAACCTAAACAGTCTGGCATGTCTCCGGGAAAAGTGCTAAAACAACCTGCGTCTTAAATTCAATTTCTTGAGAAGCCAAGGAGGAAATCACTTTAAATGGCCTTTTAGTGAGAGTACAGCTTCTCTGAAAGACTGTGGTGTCTGTGATGCCTCAGCCTAATGTCATTAAAGCTTTGAACTCAAACCAACATTATGCAATATAATTCAATATAGTCCGTAAGCGGTACATTAAAACCGGTGCAATTAAACACCTGGGCCCAAAAAAACAAATGAAATGTTTTTTTTGTCCTTAAAGCGCACTCAAGCCTGAAATGCATTTTGTGGGATTTAAAAAGCCCATTAAAAGCACGCTCAGTTTATCGCATAGGGCAGCACTATGCTGCTGGTTACTGGTGTGGCTTCGCGTCGGCACGGATGGGTCCTGGCGCGCCACAGCAAGTCTCAGGGCGCTGCCGCGGCCAGGGGCGGAGGGCCATCGCCGGCCTAAGACGCCACTTGTCCGATTTAGGAGAAGGACATGCATGCCGCATCTGGCTTCTGGCTCGCAGCAGATGGAACAATACGTGTATGCATTGTGCAGGAAAGAAAGCAAACACTGAGATGGGTGATGCGTCACAGCGCCTGGACGGGCTGAATGCGATCCGCTCCTCTAATCTCTGAGATGAGCCGTGACCCCCTCCACCCCCACCCCCCAGCCCGTGGATTTCACACACATTACTCAGGCCTGGCATCTGCGGGGGGAGCTAATGCCCAGCGTGGAAAGGTACCGGGGTGAGGATGCCAAAGGTTCGGATTTTCCCATGATTGGCTACCTCAGCGCATAGGTCCCGTAACCAGGAAGGAAGACGGGCCCTTTCATTAGCGGCTGAAAAGAGGCCTGTGAAATTGTCACTGAAATTTAACTGTGTGCAAACAGGTTATGGAGATTATGCACAGAGCTGAATGGGTCCGCTGGGGCCTCACACCCCCACCCCCCCCCCCCCCCCCCCCCTCTACCCTCCTCCCCT